>JASPKZ010003847.1:4430000-4498425 GCA_030220185.1 Diploptera punctata | reverse complement strand
AATTTCAAAAAACTGCAAAAATACTATCTAGAGTATTATACATCCGGGATTTGTAATGCAATAAAATCAAGTCTAAATCAAATTTCAAAAATTGAGTTGTCCAAGGCTTTATAGTCTTTGGTATTTTCCAAAATAACAAATGACAAAATTGTCGAAATTTCAAAAACTCTGCAAAAATACTATCTTAGAGTGTGTCCGTGAATGAAAGAATGATTGAAAAAATCGCCTCAAAAGGTAAATCCAAAATTTTTCAAAATTGAGTTTTCCAACGCCTTATAAATATTGGTTTCTTTCCGAAAAAGTTGTCAAACATTTTCGAAATATCAAAAACGGCAAAAATACAATCTAGAAAGTTGAGTTCCGAGATTAGTAATGAAAAAAATGACAGTCCACTTAAAAATTTGAATATGAGATTTCCAAGTATTGGTGTTTGTACAAAAAATAGTCAAAACTTTCGAAATTTCAAAAGCTGCAAATATATTTATGTAGAGGTTGTCCTCGGGATTTATAATGGCGTAAAAATGCCGGTCTATAGCCAAAAATAACACAAAGTGCGTTTTCCAATGCGATATTATGTCTTGGGGGATGTTGTTCCAAAAAATGTCCAAAATTTCGAAATTTAAAAAACTGAAAAAAAACTTTAAAGGGGTGTCTGGGATTAAATGTATAGAAATAAGGTCTAACCCAAAATTCAAAATTCAGTTTTCCGAAGCTATCTCTTGGCGTTTTTCCATAAAAATCAACATTTCGAATTCCAAAGCTGCCAAAAATCTATCTAGAGTTGTGTCCAGCATTTATAAGGCTAAAAATACGTCTAGATACAAAATTAAAAATAACGTTTCCAGGGCTAGTAGTCCTTGGTGTTTTCGAAAATGTCAAAAGTTTTCGAAAGTTGAAAGCAACAAAATACTATCTAGAGGAAGTGTCGCTGAATTTATAATGCAGCAAATCCTTAAATAGAAATCAAAATTGATTTTTCAGAAATATGAAAATTTCGAAATTTCAAAAATGCAAAAATACCCTAGAGGATATGTCAGGGATTTATGGGTGAAAAAATCTGTCTAAATCCAAAAATTCTAAATGGTGTTTCCAAGGCTAATGTTATTGGTGTCTTTCTAAAAAATTCAAGATTATAGAATTTAAAAAAACACAAAATACATCTAGAGGAGTGTCGTGATTTAGGATAAAAAATACGGTCTAATCCAAAAGTCTGTCAAAATTGATTTTTCCAATGCTAAGCTTGGGGTTTTTTCGAAAATTCAAATTTTGGAAATTTCAAAAAATGGCTAAATACTATCTAGAGGATTGATTGGGATTGTAATACAAAAAATCCGGTCCAAATCCAAAATTTCAAAATTGAGTTTTCCACAGCTATAGTCTTGGCGTTTTTACAAAAAAAGTCAAAATTCTCGAAACTTCAAAAACAGCAAAAATACTATATAGAGGGTGTGTCCGAGATTAGTAATGCAAAGAATGGGGTCCAAATTCAAAATTTCAAAATTGAGATATATATAAATTGAGGTGTATAGTCTTCTTGTTTTTCCAAAAAATGTCAAAGTTTTCGAAATGTAAAAAACTGAAAAAATACTATCTAGAGGGTGTGTCTGGTATTTAAATGCATAAAATACGGCCTAAATCCAAAATTTCAAAATTCAGTTTTCCGAGGTTAAGTCTTGGTGTTTTTCCAAAAAAGTCAAAATTCTCGAAATTCCAAAAGCTGCAAAAATACTATCTAGAGTGTGTGATTGGGATCTATAATACAAAAAATCCGGTCTAAATCCTAAATTTCAAAATTGAGTTTTCCAAGGCTTTATAGTCTTGGTGTTTTTCCAAAAAAAAGGCAACATTTTCGAAATTTGAAAAGCTAAAAATACTATCTAGAGGCTGTGACCGGGATTTATAATGGAAAAAATTCGGTCTAAATTCAGAAATTCAAAAATCAGTTTTCCAAGCCTATAGTCTTGGTTTTTTCCCTAAAAATGTCAAAATTTTGTAAATTTCAAAAACTGCAAAAATACTATCTAGAGGTTGTGTCCGGGATCTATAATGCAAAAAATCAGGTCTAAATCCAAAATTTCAAAAATGTAGTTTTTCAAGCCTATAGTCTTGGTGTTTTTCCTAAAAATGTCAAAATATTCGAAATTTCAATAACTGCATAAATATTATCTAGAGGGTATGTCCTTGATTTATAATGCAAAAAATCCGGTCTAAATCCAAAATTTCAGAATTGAGTTTTCCATGCCTAGAGTCTTGGTGTTGTCCCAAAACATGTCATTTTTCGAAAGTTCAGAAAATGCAAAAATACTATCTAGAGGGTGCGTCCGAGATTTATGATGCAAAAAATCCAGTCTAAATCCAAAATTTCAAAATTGTCAAAATTTTCGAAATTTAAAAAAAATGCTCAAATATCATCTAGAGGCTGTGACCGGGATTTTTAATGCAAAAAATCGGGTCTCAATCCAAAATTTAAAATTTTGAATCCAAAATTTCAAAACTGAGTTTTCCAATAAATGTCAAAATTTTCGAAATTTCAAAAACTGCAAAAATACTATCTAGAGGTGTGTCCGGGTATTATAATGCAAAAAATCCGTTCTAAATCCAAAATTTCAAAATTGAGTTTCCCAAGGCTATAGTGTAGGTGTTTTACCAAAAAATGTAATTTTTTTCGAAATTTCAAAAACTGCATAATACTATCTAGAGGGATTGTCCGGAATTTATAATGCAAAAAATGTGTTCTAAATCCAAAATTTCAAAATAGATATTTCCAAGGCTATAGTCTTGGCGTCTTTGCAGAAAAATATAAAAAATTTCGAAATTTCAAAAACTGGAAAAATACTATCTACAGGGTGAGGCCGTGATTTATAATGCAACAAATTCGGTCTAAAAACAAAATTTCAATGTTGAGTTTTTCTGGTGTTTTTCCAAAAAAATTCAAAATTTTCGAAACTTTAAAAACTGCAATAATACTATCTAGAGGGTGTGTCCAGGTTTTTAATGAAAAAAATTCCGTTGAAATCCAAAATTTCATAATTGAGTTTTACAGGACTAGTCTTGGTGTTCTTCGAAAATATGTCAAAAAGTGTCTAAATTTTCGAAATTTTAAAAACTGCAAAAAAGAACTATCTAGAGGCTGTGTCCGTGATTTACAATGCAAAAAATACGGTCTATATCCAAAATTTCAAAACTGAGTTTACTAAGGCTATATTCTTGGTGTTTATTATAATAGCAAATATTTTATATCCTGTGTTTAATAAATTATATCTCTGTAATTTTCGCAAGATATTATATCTTCTTTTCTTTTAAAAATTGGAAATACTATTGATTTAGTCCAGCTTTTGGGTACATCTCTCCCATTCTAAATTGTGTTGAAAAAAGAAGAAATCTTTCTAAAAATGTCTTACTTGCATATTTAAATAATTCAATATTTAATGAATCTTCTTCTGGGGCCTTATTAGTTTCCATTTTCTTCAAGACCTGTCCCAGTTTAAAATAAGATATTGGTTCAATTTGATCATCTTCAATATCCATCTATGGAAGTTCAAGAGGTTCTATTGTCTCTGACCATAATTTCTGAAAATATTGTGACCAAGTGTTTAATGAGATAACATTTACTTTTGCATTTTCTTTCAATTCAGTATGATTTTATAAGTCTGTGTTTGAAGCTTATATACATAATTTTCCAAGTAAGCATTTAAATATTTGAGTTTGTATTTTTCAACATTCCTTACTTACTCACTGGCACTGTCGAACCCGTACCATTCCTACCTCATGTAATTGTTTTGTCGGACATATGTTTCAAAGCTGTTGCTCCATCGTCAGCGGTTTCACAAATATTTTTTAACATTCATACCTCATGTAATTGTTTTGTCGGACATATGTTTCAAAGCTGTTGCTCCATCGTCAGTGGTTTCACAAATATTTTTTAACACCGGTCAGGTGATAGACACAAGGAACGTCAAATTCCTTATGTACGCAGATGACATGGCTATCCTCTCCAGGAGCCTAGAAGACCTACAAGCAGCCATGGAGAAGATCAGGAAATGGGCACTAGAAAATTCAATGGTAATAAATAGCTCAAAGACCAAAGCTATGAAATTTAGGAGAGGAGGAAGACTATCCAAGAGAGATCACCTCACATACGACGGGTCAACTCTAGAATTCGTTAGCAGCTTCAAATACCTAGGAATAACATTACAGACCACCGGAACAGTATTCTCGATGCATATACAAGAGCGTGCTACAGCTGCCACAAAAGCCATTTATGACATTCCAAAGTTACAAAACCTATCCCTACCAACTGCAATAGCATTATTCAACATCAAAGTTATGCCGGCTGCCACTTACGGAATCCAGCTAATATGGGCATATCTCACAGTCAAAAAATTTCATGAAACTTTGAAAGCATAAAAGCGATATGTCCCTAAAGCCGGTTCTGTCAATTTTCAAAATTCACAAGAACATAGCTATGCCTAACATAATAGGCAAAGGAGTCTTACTTCATAGAAAACATCCAAAAACACTTCGATCTACCAGAAACGCAGGCATACAAAACAGCAATCGAGGAGAGACAGAGAAAAGCCAGAGAGATTCCGAACGAAATCATGGAAACGGAAGCGTTAAACACGGACGAATGGAAAGGACCAGATTTTCGACATCGCCACTTATACACACCACACGCTTGGCCGCTCACGGCTTCCATGGGAAAATATGTCATAAAAAAGTTACCATGAACCCGAGGAGGCCTGCACCTGTAAACTCTGTAGCAAACCGTGCCCAAAGTATCACTTAGTGAAATGCCAAAACAGAACTAAAAAAATTCGCGAATTAATTGCAAAATGGTAAAACCATGTATATAATATTAGTGTACACATTGTGTTTAATAAAGAAGATATTCTTGGAGTTTATCCGAAATATTACAACATTTTCGAAATTTGAAAAACAGCCAAAATACTAACTACAGATTGACCGGGATTTATAATGCAAAAAATCCGGAACAAAACCAAAATTTCAAAATTGAGTATCCTTAGGCTATAGCCGTGGTGTTTTTCCAAAAAAATAGTCAAAATATTCGAAATTTCAAAAACGGCAAAAATATTATTTAGAGAGTGTGTCCGGGATTCATAATGTAAAAAATTCCGTCTAAATCAAAAATTTCAAAATTGGGTTTTTCAAGCCTACAGTCTAGGTGTTTTTCCAAAAAATGTCAAAATATTCGAAATTTCAATAACTGTTAAAATATTATCTAGAGGGTGTGTCCGGGATTTAAAATGCAAAATATCCGGTCTAAATTCAAAATTACAAAATTTAGTTTTTCAACCCCATAGTCTAGGTGTTTTTCCAAAAAAATATCAAAATATTCGAAATTTCAATAACTGCAAAAATAGTATCTAGAGGGTGTGTCCTGGATTTGTAATGCACAAAATACGTTTTAAATCCAAAATTTCAAAATTGACTTATACAAGGCAGTCATGGTGTTTTTCCAAAAAATGTCAAAATTTTCGAAATTTAAAAAACTGCAAAAATACTATCTAGACGATGAGTCCGGGATTTATATTGTAAAAAATCCGGTTTAAATCCAAAATTTCAGAATTGAGTTTTCCAAGCCTAGAGTCTTGGCGTTTTCCCAAAAAATGTCATTTTTCGAAATTTCAAAAACTGCAAAAATACTATCCAGAGGATATGTCCGGGATTTATAATGCAAAAAATCCTGTCTAAATCCAAAATTTTAAAATTGATTTTTTACAGGCTATAGTCTTGGTGTTTTTCGAAAAAAAATGTCAAAATTTTCGAAATTTCAAAAATTGAAAAATACTATCTAGAGGTTGTGTCAGGGATTTGCAATACAAAAAAAAGCGGTCTAAATCCAAAATTTCAAAGTTGAGTTTTCCAAGGCTCTTTGAAATTTCAATAGCTGCATAAATATTATGTAGAGGGTGCGTCCTGGATTTGTAACGCACAAAATCCGGTTAAAATATAAAATTTAAAAATTGACTTATCCAAGGCTATAGTCTTGTTGTTTCTCCAAAAAATGTCAAAATGTTTGATATTACAAAAGCTGCAAAAAAAAACAATCTAGAGGCTGTGCCCGGGATTTATAATGCAGAAAATCCGGTCTAAATCCAGAAATTCAAAATTGAGTTTTCCAAGGCTATTTTCTTGGCGTTTTTCCAAAAAAGTCAACATTTTCGAAATTTCAAAAACTGCAAAGATACTATCTAGAGGATGTATCCGGGATTTATAATGCAAAATATCCGGTCTAAATCCAAAATTTCAGAATTGAGTTTTCCATCTTGGTGATTTCCCAAATAATGTAACTTTTCGAAATTTCAAAAAATGCATAATACTATCTAAATGGATTGTCCGGAATTTATAATAAAAAAATCTGTTCTAAACCCAAAATTTCAAAATTGAGTTTTCCAAAAAATGTCAAAATTTTCGAAATTTTAAAAGCTGCAAAAATACTATCTACAGGGTGTGTCTGAGATTTAAAATGCAAAAAATCCGGTCTAATCCAACATTTCAAAATTGATTTTTCCACGTCAAATTTTTCGAAATTTCAAATATGACATACACTATCTAGAGGGTGTGACCGGGGTTTATAATGCAAATTTCCGGTCTAAATCCAAAATTTCAAAATTGAGTTTTCCAAGCCTACAGTCTTGGTGATTTTCCAAAAAATATCAATTTTCGTAATTTCTAAAACTACAGAAAAACTATCTAGAGGGTGCGTACGGGATTTATAATGGAAAAAAAACCGGTCTAAATCCAAAATTTCAAAATTGAGTTTTCCAAGGCTATATTCTTGGTGTTTTCCCAAAAAATTTCCAAATTTTCGAAATTTCAAAAACTACAAAAATACTATCTAGAGTGTGAGTCCGGGATTTACAATGCAAAAAATCCGGTATAAATCCAAAATTTCAAGATTATAGTCTTCGTGTTCTACAAAAAGTGAGACAATTTAAGGAAATTTAAATTTCTAGAGGTTATGACTGGGATTTTTAATTCAAAAGATCCGGTCCAACTCCAAAACTTCAGATTTAAGGTTTCCCAAGGGTATAGTCTTGGAATTTTTTTCAATAAGAGTAAAATTTTTCGACATTTAAAAAACGTCAAAAATACTATCTAGAGGTGTAACCGGGATTTTTATGCAAAATTTCGGTCTCAATTCAAAATTTCAAAATTGATTTTTCCAAGGCTATATTCTTGGTGTTTTTCCAAAAACTGTCAAAAATTTCGATATTTCAAAAACTGCAAAAATACTATCTATAGGGTGTCACCGGGATTTACAATTTAAAAAATACGTTCTAAATCCAACATTTCAAAATTTAGTTTTCGAAGGCTACAGACCTGGTGTTTTTCCGAAAAATGTCAAAATTTCCGAAATTTCAAAAACGCTATGTAGAGGGTGTCTCCGGGATTTATAGTGCAAAAAATTCGGTCTAAATCCAAAATTTGAAAGTAGAGTTTTCCAAGACTTGGTGTTTTCCAAAATATGTCAAAATTTTAGAAATTTCAAAAACTGCAAATATACTACCTGGAGGCTATAGTCTTGGTGTTTTGCAAAAGTGTCAAAATTTTCGAAATTTCAAAAACACTAGAAATACTATCTAGAGGGGTGACCGGAATTTATAATGCAAAAAATCCGGTCTAAATGCAAAATTTCAAATTTGAGCTTTTTTTCCAATAAATATAAAGATTTTCGGAATATCAAAAAAAAAACTGCAAAAACACTATCTAGATGGTGTGTCCGGGATTTATAATGCAAAAAATCCGGTCCAAATCCAAAATTTCAAAATGAGTTTTCCTAGGCTATAGTCTTGGTGTTTTTGCAAAATATGTCAACATTTTCGAAATTTCAAAAGCTGCAAAAAATACTATCTAGTGGGTGTGTCCGGGTTTATAATGCAAAAAATCCGGTCAAAATTCAAAGTTTCAAAATTGAGTTTTCCAATGCTATAGTCTTTGTGTTTTTCCAAAAAATGTCAAAATTTTCGCAATTTCAATAGCTGCAAAAATACTATCTAGAGGTTGTGTCTGGGATTTATAATGCAAAAAATCCGGTCTCAACCCAATATTTGAAAATTGAGTTTTCCAAGGTTATAGTATTCGTGATTTCTCAAAAAGTGTCAAAATTTTCGAAATTTCAAAAACTGAAAAAATACTATCTAGAGGATGTTACTGGGATTTATAATGCAAAAATTCCGGTCTAAATCCAATATTCAAAATTGAGTCTTGGTGTTTTTCCGAAAAATGTCAAAATTTGCGAAATTTCAAAATCTGCAAAAAACTATCTAGAGGATGTGTCCGGGAATTTTGATGCAAAAAATCCGGTCTAAACCCAACATTTAAAAATTGAGTTTTCCAAGGCTATAGTCTTGGTGTTTTTCCACAAAGTATCAAAATTTTCGAAATTTCATAAACAGCCAAAAAAACTATCTAGAGGGTATGACCGGGATTTATAATGCAAGAAATCCGGTCTAAATGCAAAATTTCAAATTCGAGTTTTTTTTCCAATAAATATAAACATTTTCGAAATATCAAAAAACTGCAAAAACACTATCTAAATGGTGTGTCCGGGATCTATAAAGCAAAAAAATCCGGTCCAAATCCAAAATTTAAAAATTCAGTTTTCCTAGGCTATAGTCTTTGTGTTCTTCCAAAAAATGTCAAAATTTTCGCAATATCAATAGCTGCAAAAATTCTATCTAGATGTTGTGTCCGGGATTTATAATGCAAAAATCCGGTCTAAACCCAAAATTTGAAAATTGAGTTTTCCAAGGCTATAGTCTTCGTGTTTTCCCAAAAAGTGTCAAAATTTTCGAAATTTCAAAAACTGAAAAAATACTATCTAGAGGATGTGATGGGGATTTATAATGCAAAAATTCCGGTCTAAATCCAAAATTTCAAAATTGAGTCTTGGTGTTTTTCCGAAAAATGTCAAAATTTGCGAAATTTCAAAATCTACATAAATACTATCTAGAGGGTGTGTCCGGGAACTTTGAAGCAAAGAATCCGGTCTAAATCCAACATTTCAAAATTGAGTTTTCCAAGACTATAGTCTTGGTTTTCTTTTTCCAAAATATGTAACAATTTTCGAAATTTCCTGGAATCAGGGAATGTATTTATACATAAGGAGAAACATCTACCAACAGGGGATTGGATGGACCGAGAAAATTTGCTATTATGAAACGGACGATGTCAAAGATAATATCATTAATCAACCGATAATATATCTATCTATCTGTATATTAATAACAAATCGTGTTTTCCATTGTAATATATAACTTTCTATCCATTTAACAATAAAAAATCCCTTTCATTGAAAAAAAAATGTACCTTCATTGAATATATATATTTTTTTTTTTCCACTGTTCCAGATACAACAATTTACTTGCAGTAGCAAGTTAATCAATTTGTAATTGACAGTACTCCTATGCATATGCATTCACAATATTATTTAGAATATGTAGCATTAACACTCATTCTCATTTTTCTCAAAGCTGTTAGAATGTCAGATACATTGTTTTTCGGGGCAACCATTCAATTATTATCATATTAGTAATCGGATGTGGTAGAAATAATGAAGATATATGGCATGATCAAATTTTACTTGAATATAAGATCCGTCCATCCAAAGTAATTCTGCCAGAGGGTAGGCATTTCATTGAAATCTTAACATTTTCATGCTATGCTTTGCAGCTTTACTAGGAAATTATAGGTGTGGTATCTTTCCGATGCTTTCCACACCGGTGAAGGATGATGCTGATAATGATAAGGATGATGATGATGACCGGATGATTTTCGGCGAACGTTGGGCTCTAAGCTTTCTGACATTTGTCTTACTGGTGAAGAAAAGCCCCGAAAAAAATACCTCACCCAGGACCTCAGCCGACCGGGAATCGAACCCGCGCTCGCTGTGTGACCTCGAGACCACAGCGGTGGACGAATATAAGATAAGACTAAAAAATAGCTATTAACAATTACCCACGAGGTAAAAGACCATTAGACAGATCAAAACTACGGTGGAAAGACCTCACATGGGTATAATATCCAATAGAAGAACGGATATCTGTGAATTGTAAAGAAACTTTATGAATGAGAGAAAAAATGAGGTGGGAGAATAACATTAACTATGATTTGAGGGAAGTGGATTATACAGGGAGTGATTGGAAAGCATTAGCTCAGGATAGGGATGTATGGAGAGCTTATGTTCGCGCGGCCATGAACCTACGGGTTCGATAGTGCCAGTGAGTAAGTAAGTATATATATATATATATATATATATATATATATATATATATATATATATCTGTGCCTGAACTGCACCCGAACACGAATACTTGCTCCTTAGGGTGTCAAAACTGTGAACATATTTGTCATGAAAAGAAAAATTAACTCCTGAACTGAAATTTGAACTCGGGATCCCTACCTCCACACGTTAGCTCAATACCAACTTGATTATCATGACATCCCAGTGCAAACATTTTTTTTTTCCTTATATACAATTCTCGGATCTCAAGTGTCATCTTATGGCTTCTATATCAAGAAGTCATTTAAATGAGGATAAATTTAGAGGTTCAGGGTTCAAATCCCGGTTCGGGTGTTAATTTTTATCTTCGTGTAATATTTTGGCTTTAATTGCTAAATGTCAACATTTAATTATAACATCGATATCGATATATATATATATATATATATATATATATATTAGTCATTCAAAATATCTCTGCAGGCGGAAGAATTATGAAGCTCTGTTTGTTGCTACACGTGACGTCATATAAGGCAGTGTTCACTGTCAGCGTCCCACGTCCCATTCCCCTTTGCACTCTAGATAGCAGTGTCACGTGTTCTATTCCTGCATAAACACGACTGCAGTGCCCTCCGTAACAACTGCGCTTACTCCTTAAACGGGTATATATATATATATATATATATATATATATATATATATATATATATATATACTCTATACATACTCAGATATGTATGTATATATAAGAATGCTACTTTGTTTGTCCGCATGCGTTCCTATACCATTCATCCGATTGCGATAAAGTTTGTACATACAGGTTTTCAGGTACGGCAAGTGTTTTAGCCGCTATCTATTACACATAAAACCATTAGGTGTAAGAGTTCACTGGAAACGAAAAATTAAAAATCACTCTAACGTCCGCAATGTACGATGTTTCTCAACGAAAATTAGTATATGTTAGTAAAATAAACTGAGGTATGTATTGTCCAAAAATCAGTGGAATCCAAACATTAGAAGTGAAGGTTTATCTGCAATCCGAAATTAAAAGTAGACTATAATAACCGCCACGTTTGGTTCGTCCCAATGTATAACACACAATTGAATTGACCCTTAAATTGGCAGTGTTTTGTTGGATTGAATTTGGCAAATCCATGTTTGTACCAATATAAATGATATGTTGCTTATTTCAGAGTAGATACACCGAAAAAAGTTAATTCACTCACCAATCAGAAAAACAAGAATATTGTTCAACCACCTTCACTAAGTCGAAAAGTCAATTTATATATTTATTTCATTTTGAGACACACGGGATATCTAAAAAAGAATTAACTAACCAACCAACTCACTGGCTCTATCGAACCCGTAGGTTCATGGCCGCGCGGACACAAGCTCTCCATACATCCCTATCATCAGTTAATGTTTTGTAATTAATCTCCTGTGTAATCCACTTCTCTCAAATCATGGATAAGGTTATTCTTCCACTTCATTCTTGGTCTGCCAACTAGGCGTTCTCCTTCTTGTTTTCCTACAACAAGCTCCCATGCACCTCTTTTATACACTATTTGTGCCACATGTCCTGCCCATCGCAATAGAAATCCATCCATCCATCCACAGTAATTCTGCCCGAGGGCAGGTCTTTCACTACAATTATAACATTTTTATGTTATGCTTTGCATGTTTACTTTTATTTATAGGTGTGTTAGCTTCCCGTTGCTTCTCCACACTGGTGAAGGAAGATGATGATAATGGTGATGGCCGGATGATTTTTGGGGACCGTTGAGCCCTAAGCTTCCTGACATTTGTCTTACAGGTGAGGAAAACCCCGAAAAAAAAAAACTCACTCAGGAGCCTGTCCCGACCGGGAATCGAATCCGGGCCCGCTGCGTCACAAGGCAGCACACTACCTCGAGACCATCTAGGCCCTTCCCCCACCCATTGGGATACCTCGGTCGTCATGACCATACTCCCAAGTCCTAGGTGCTTGTCCTCCCTATCCTATGTTCACGTCCACGTTCAAGTTCACGGTCCTTAAACCAACAACCCTAGGGAGAGGGTGTTGGAGTTGCAACTTCTGGGAATTGCTGAGCTACATAGTACATCAGGTCGCTCATTCCCGACGACCCCACAGTTGGTCTATATTAATTAATATATTTGATAATAAACAGATATTGGTAAAAGTAAGCTCTCTAAGAAGAAAATGTAAAAATCATAAAAAGCACCCACGCTTTTGATGGTAAAATTATTTTCTTTTTGTTGATAGCTAATTTTATTCTATATGTGTTGGAGGTGATTTTTTTGTTGACCACTTTATTTTATCCCAAGCGTATTGGAAATTAAAATTATTTTTCATTTTTTAGTTTTCTAATAAAGCGTGTTCTTTTAGTTTTTTAAAACTATTATTTATTTTTTATTTTTTAGTTTTAATATTTCACAGAATAAGATAAAAATTTAAATATCTTTAAATTCGATACGCTTGTAGTATGAGCTAAAAGTAATACTCTTCTATAAAAAAACCCTCCCAGCGGGATTTGAACCAGCGACGTATGGATTACTGAAATTATATACCACTAAGAGTTCACTGCTCTACCAACCGAGCTCTTACAACGATTGACTAAAAACTCGACAAGTCCGCAACCTATTATACCAGTTTTCATTTTTTTATTTTCGGATGATTCTGGCCAGGATTTTAGAAACAAAATATGAAATTATTGTATTGTCACGGGTCCTCTACACGTATACAAAGTTTCAAGTCGATCCAATATTCCTAAGTGGGTGAAAATCGCGTTGAAAGATTCCGTTACATTGATACAAGAACACTTTTTTTGATTTTCTGATGATTATGGCCAGGATTTTAGAAAACCCGATTGATCCGATTGAGGGTCTTTCCACTTTTCAGCGGTTGCCCTTTTCCAGCCGGCTGCTGGGCCTTCACATCCACATGTGTCAATCACAGAGGTAGATGATCAACAGTCAGTGTAGGGGTGACATGTGGTTAGCATATCGAGTCCCCCAGCCGTTATAGCTGGTTCCTCAACCTGGAGCCGCTACTTATTGTAGCTACCCAATTGCCTCTCAATGCTGGGTGGGCACCGGTCCCATACTGGCCGAAATACCATGAGAAAATTTCTTCCCCCATGGAGACTCGAACCAGCGCAAGTCCCGTAGCTCTGCGCCAAGGCTTCCTACCTTAACCGCTCGGCTACGGCGCGGGACTTTTTTTGAAAATAAATTTGAAATTCTTATAATGTCACGGGTCCTCTACAAGTATACAAAGTTTCAAGTCGATCCAACGATTTTAAATGGGTGAAAATCGCGCTGAAAGATTCCGTTACATAGATAGATAGATAGATACAGGTCAAGTTAATATAAAGCGTGTAAAAATGCTTGGCCGTTTATAAGCGTTGGCGAGTCGTTTGCGTCTATATCACGCTGTTTCAATGTTAGTGAATCAAGAAATCAGAAGACAAAATAAATAATTATATCGCAGAATTCACAGCTGAATATCAATCTTAATTGAAAGACCTTTTAAAAGCTGCAAAACATGAAAATATTACAAAGTTCTTTAAGTCCTTGCCTAAACCTGACGGTAACAGTTAATAAAAATTGTTCAAAATATCTCATTAATTTAGTTTATTTTAATATTGTCGTCTAAAAGAGAGAAGAAAATCGCACTGTCTAATTCTCTTATTTAAGATCCTACATACCTCGAATCCCAATTATTTATCATCCCGTTTCCAGTATCTATCCTCAAACCATAACTTAAACACAAGATCACAACATAGTCTCTTGCTTAATATACCGCAACATAGGACATCACATCACTCCATGTCATATACCATTTTCACTTCTTGCAACTGTAATTCCCTACCACAAGAAATAAGGGACTGTCGGACATTGGCATCTTTTAAAAGAAATCTAAATTTATATTTGCTCTAACCTCGACTTCATTATTACCCAGTGTAAGGTATATATATTAATTGGTATTTCTCATATAAATTATATTTATATTATTATTATTATTATTATTATTATTATTATTATTATTATTATTATTATCGTATCATTATTGTTATTACCCTATAAAATGTTGTTTGTACATGAAATTTACATTGCTACATTTATTGTATCTTTAACTGTTTATAATTAGTATAGTGTATATCTATATTTGTCAAATATTTATTTGTATTTGTGCTGGTTGAGTGGAAGAGAGGACCTTATGGCCTTAACTCTGCCAGAATAAATAAAGTATTATTATTATTATTATTATTATTATTATTATTTTATTTTATTTTATTTTGTACCCGTGGAATGTATCCCCTATATACCCATACAATTACCATTCCATAATCGCGTTTTTTTTCTGTATTCGCGGCATATTTGCAGAACATATCCCCAGCGAATAAGGAGCTTTTACTGTATAGGTTCTACCTGTATAGTTTCGGCCTTATTGCACACTCGTTATGCGAAACACAGATACCTGTCTTGCAAATAACAATTGCGCCGTAAAATCTTAAATTAGTTAAGTTCTAAGTCCGATCTTTCACAAGTAACGTTCTGAATTTACAGAATAAAACAGCTGTATGATTCTCATTAAGCGAAACAGTGAAAGTGATTAAAGATAAATCTCCAAACATTTCCGGACCGATGCAATGCTCCAAAGTCTAGCCCTAGCTCTTGTTAAATCCCTAAGGGAATAACTATTTCAGGGATTCTTCAGGTTGGCTGGACAATTTTAAAAGACGACACAATGTAGTGTGGAATAAAATTTGCGGGGAAATTGCGTGTGGACGAAAGTGTAGTTAGTGAGCGTGAACCGAAACTGCATAATTGAATTTCAGGATACGCGCCTAAGAGACATTTTTAATGCTGACGAAATGGGACTTTTTTTTTTCGCGCGTTACCGTCGAAGTCACTCCTACATACTAAACTTCATTTTTCAACGTCAGTGGAATTACAATTAATCCAAGGTAGCGTAGTGGTTAAGGTACTTCGCTACAAGCCAGAAGGTCGCGGGTTCAAGTCCCGGTGGGGTCAGGATTTTTAAACTGACCCAAACTTTCTGGCGGCACTATGGCCCTGGGGTCGACTCAGCCTCTAACGGAAATGAGTACCAGACGCTTGTTCTGGGGGTAAAGGCGGCCGTCACGCAGGGCTGACTACTCGGCTGACATCAAGTGCCGATTGTCTAGAAAAAAGTGGGAGCCTTAACCTCCTACTACCCCAAGGGCCTCCTGAGGCCTGTCGTGGGATCACTTTACTTTACTTACATAAAAAGACATACACGGTAATCTATAATCTTAGTCTGCCAGAATAAATAAAACATTATTATTATTATTATTATTATTATTATTATTATTATTATTATTATTATTATTAAATTTTAGTTTTTTTTTCATAATGCAGAATTTTGTCCAATGTGGAAAAAAAATGGTCCTATACGATTGCGCTTTGAGCAAGTTTTATTGTAGTTATATATATATATATAATAAGGAATTTTTTCACAATACAGTTTTTTAAGTCTGCAACAAGAAATTAATCTTCTCCAGTTGTAATGGTCCTGAACATCCTCATCTGTAAGTCCCAGTTCACTCATTCTTATTCTCACACTATCCATCCAACTTTCTTTAGGTCTTCCCTTTCTTATTTTACCATCCATTTTTCACTCCAAGGTCTTCTTACAGCTTCTATAATATGTCATCCTCTTGAGATGTTTATACCACCTTAATTGTCTTATTATTATTGGTCTTCCAGGTGTCCTTCTCCCATCCCCTGGTAACATACCTCTTGCTATGCATACAATTTATCTGGTGTCATTCGGGATATATGGATTCCATTCAAATCTTTTTCCCCCATCTATTTACGTATTGCCTAAATATTCAGCTGCCTTATTATTTTTCCACTTCTAATTTGACCTTTCCTTCATTTATGTACAATCTTCCTCAGAATATTCATTTCATTTGTTTTTAAAGTTTGTTTTATTTAACAGCATCTGCTCTTGTTTCGGATGCATAGGTCAATATTGGCCGTATCACAATTTATATAACTTACCGGATTCATGTTTTCTTATCTTTATTTCAGTTATTTGTTTTTCCATATGATATAATTCATACACCCAACCACTCTCGCTACTTGATTAGCCTGATGTATGACTGTTATGTAATGATCCCCAGCTAGTTATTTCCACACCCAAATATTTAATTACCATAATCTGCTCAATTATTATATTATAGGTCGCGCAAGGGATTTTGAAGAATGTCCTTGACAGTAAATCCAATGGGAGAGCCTATCACGACTGCTGAGCTGTGAATTCCATGTCTGCCACGTGTACAAACAAAACAGTTGCTCTACAAAAACATGTACAGTCCATAGAGAATAATAGTGAGACGCGGATGTGTTGATTTTAGATTTTAAACCGTAGATTTTAAGTATAATATTTTGTACACTTGCTGCCTGAAGTCTTAAAATTATAGTGCAATGTGAATTTCGGGTCCCCCAGCCATTATAGCTGGTCTTCTCAACCTGGAGTCGCTACTCATTGTAGCTACCCAAATGCCTCACGATGCTGGGTGGGCATTGGTCCCATACTGGCAGAAATTCCTTGAGAACATTTCTTCCCCCGTGGATACTCGAACCAGCCCAAGTCCCGTAGCTCTGCGCCAAGACATCTTGCCTAAATCACATGGCTACGGCGCGGGGAAGACTATAAATTGTTTAAATTAAAGTGACATTTAGTGGTTATTTAAAACATTAAGAGTGTGATATAAACCAAATACTGTGTGTGTGTATATATATATATATATATATATATATATGGTATGATAAGAAAAATAAATGCCTGGACGGTATTCGAACCCGGATCTCTGAGTCTGTACCTCAGCGTGATATCCATTACACTACCAGGCGAATCCAATTCAGACACTTATTTTTCTTATATATGTATTATACTCTCCATTATTACTAGATGTCGCGAGAACACTGTCTTCACTGCCCTCTAGTAGCTGACTATATCAAGTAAGCAAATTAAAGAGAATATTTATTTTACTTTATAGCAGTGACGCTTTATCGATGTTATAATTAAATATTTAACATTGAGCAATGCAAGCTTAATATGGTATGATATATATATATATAGAATATACTTCCTCCACGGATAAAGATGTCCTAACTCACTGGCACTATCGAACCCTTAGGTTCATGGCTGCATGCACATAAGCTTTCCATACATACCTATCGTGAGCTAATCTTTTCCAATCATTCCCCGTATAAAATATTTCCCTCAAATCATAGTTAATGTTATTCTCCCACCTCATTCTTGGTCTACCAACTGGGCGTTTTCCCTCTGGTTTTCCTACAAGAAGCTTCCATGCACGTCTTTCATTTCCATTCGTGCCACATGTCCTGCACATCGCAGTCTACGATAAAGATTACCTATATTATTTAATTTTTGTAATGAGATTTTTAAAATGTTTAGCAGTGAAACACATATGTAAAAAGACTTTCTCCATCTTACATTATCTTAGACGTTTAAATAATTTTCTCCCAGTTTCGTTAAAACAAATCCTAGTGCAGAATCTTGTGTTACCACACTTCGATTATTGTGACATTATATATAATGATCTAAACTATGCCTTATCGCAGAGACTGCAGCGTGTTCATAATGCTTGCATTCGATTCATTTTCAATATCCGCCGTTATGACCATATTTCCTAACACTTTAATAACCTCTCTTGGCTCCGTCTTACTGACAGACGTAAATTGCACTCTCTTTCGCTACTTTTCAAGCTTCTGAATTCCTACATTCCTACTTACCTGACGTCCAGATTTGAGAAGTTATCCTCCTACCACAATATTGACACTAGGTCACAAGATAGCAGTCTGCTAACAATTCCTCTTCATAGCACTTCCTCCTATTTTACTTCCTTCACAGTAGCCTCCGCCCGCTCCTGGAATCTCCTTCCTCAAGATATCAGGGGTTGCCGCACACTTGGCACCTTTAAGTCACGCTTATACAGTTACCTGTTGTCTAATAATTAATTTTTCTCTATTTATTTAATTTTATACTATGTCATTAATCTTTTCCTCGTTTTTTATATATTTTGTACATATTATATATTTAATTCGTTAAATTTAGAGTAAATCAAAATACATTATAAATATTAATTGTATTGTATTCATAACTTGTAATCGTTTATATATACATATTGTAATTTAGATTTAAGACTTTTCTTTTGTATTTTTTTTAAACCTGGTTGAGTGGTAGACAAGGCCTTAAGGCCTTAACTCTGCCAGGTAAAATAAAGCTATTATTATTATTATTATTATTATTATTATTATTATTTGATATTCGCTACCGAGGGAGCTAGCAATGACGTGTAGTCATACTTCCTATTGGCTGAGATCTACATCTGGTTTGTACAGGACTCGCATCTAAGCTCTCATTACAAATTTCATTCGTCAGGAATCATTGCTATGGTTATAAACATGGCGATTAAAGTGAATAATAGTAGTGGTCGGTAAGTGACAACCAATGACATGAATTTGAGGTCAGTGTTCTGTTCTGTTTTGCTGACGGCATTTTTTGCCGTCCAGTGTGCTGATTCCGGGAATGGTCTTACTGCCTCGACAGCAAAAATATATAGTGGCTATCACTAAGTGGCTTTCTTGAGTGTAACCCTTACCTAAACGGTGTTATTAGGAAGTTTGTGAGATATGGTTACGAAGATTTCTGGCATGCGCTGTGATGTTATTTAGCGTCATGTACTTAAGTGTTCCATATTTTAGCCCTTATGGAGGTTGTTCTTCCGAAAATATGTTTTTATGCACTATACGCCATTGTGGCAATTGTCCTATCGTGCGTACTATTGGGTTGTCATGTTCCAAACTGTTGTGATGCATTTTGGTAACTTGTGTTTTGACAATAGCATCAAAATAGGGTAATTTTGCTGCATCATGTAGCTCTGTTATTGTTGTATACATAGGTGCCGAAAAAATAATTTTGAGACAACGGTTCTGAATGATTTGAATTTTCTTTTTGTGCTTTTTAGTGTGTGAAGCTAGGTGTGTTTTATCAAGAACTCAGTGTAACTGTGTGTCCACTACTGTGATCTCGAGGTTCCTTGTCACGCAGCGGGCTCGGGTTCGATTCTCGATCGGAATACACTCCTGCGTGAGTTTTTTCGGGGTTTATCCTCACCTGTATGACAAATGTCAGGAAATCTAGGGTCCAACGGTCACCGAAAATAATCCGGTCATCATCATCAACATCCTTATCATTATCATCATCATCATCCTTCACCGGGTGGAAAGCAACGGGAAGTTACTAAACCTATAATTCCCTAGTTAAAGCTGCAAAACATAGCATGAAAATGCTATGATTGCAATAAAAGACCTGTCCTCGGGCAGAATTACTATGGATGGATGAAGTGTAACTGTAGATGTAAAAGAGGAGAAATATTAGTGAGATTATCGAGCAAAGAACTTAATGAATAGTAGTGTTATGTGTTTACAAAAAAATGATGTGAAAGAAATAAAGAAGATTGGAAATTGTTAGTGAAAAGCCCTGTTGTGTTATTAAAAGAAATCCTTACTTTATTTAACGTCACCGCAACTATTCACAGTATATTCCTAGGTAATTTATTTCCGCCAAGTCTTCCAAAATCCCCTCATTTAAAGGGTACAGGGATAGAACCAATTAAGTAACTTTTCCCTTGAAACCTAGAAAATGCCTTTTAGTTGTACAACATCCATACTTGCTTATATGTATGCAAACTTTGGAGGTAAATAAATTCATGATTAAATTGTATCTTAACTGTTTCATACTTCTAAATAATAGTGCTTTCCATGGAGAATCCAATGACACCTCAAACACCATTTAGTCAAAAAAGTAACTTACCTGTTCTTTCCCTGTACCATTCATTTTTTAAGTGTTCATTCCTATTTGATGATGTATTTTTACGTGACTTCTTCATAATGTTTTATTTATAAAATTATTCCTGTTGTACCGTATAGCGCTGCTATCTGCTGGAGTAAGGATGTAACAATATAACTTCAATTTTATTGGCATAGGCAATGTTAAATGACAATGTATGGCCAACAATGAACAAAATAATCTAGTTTTCCCTCCCACATAACAAGTAAAAAAAGGAGGAGAGTTTTTTCTAATACAGAAACGTGACAAAAGAGAAGAAAAAAGATAAAATGCAATAAGGATTGCTAAGGCAATGATGTTAGATAGAAATGGACGAAGAAGATAACACTCCCTGATTTCGTGTCATCGAATCAGCTTCGTTTCTCCCCTTTATTTTCTACTTTCTACCCTTTCTTTTTTCTTTTCCCAGTCTTTCCCTACTAGACGGACCAATTCAAGATAATCGTTCCAATCTCCCTGCCTTCTCAACCTCTCTGCCTCTTTCTTCGAGTTTGTATCACAATATACGAGGCAAAATAAGATTAATATTAAGCGCCTAACAGCTTATCAAATCCTTTTTTAGGAGTCTCAAGTTAAAATTTACTTCCAACACGCAATTTTTACAAGGTATAGCACATACTGCAGGGGTTTTCAAACTGTGCGACGCGCCTCCCAAGAGAGGGCCCGAAGCACGAGAATTTTGAGAAAAGAACCTAAATGTAATAGTGTAAGCATATACCATAATGTATTTATGTATAACCCATGAGTCCCGCGTAGGGCATGGGTACTCCGTAGCGGGAGTTTCTTAACTAAGCTAAATTAAATGTTAAACATATTAAAATAAGTTCTCAAACAAAAATGATTTCTATTGAAAAAAACGTTCGTCAAACAGTTAAAACAAAATGTAAGGTGGGGAACCTTTAGAAAAACATGTATCCATGCCAACTTCGGCATGTCAGTTGATATTCCAGTTAGCACGTTAGAAAACATGTACGGAGCGATGGTGAGAGCCACTAAAGTGGCACAAAACTATAGTCGTGAGATTTGGGATTTGTCAAAGAATGGAAATACTAAATAAGGGGTATTCGATTCAAGCATTTTCTTAAATACATTACAGGACAAGATTGTAAGGAATGCTTCATAATTGCAGGAATTTGAATATGAAATTTGGGCTAATTCATTCAGGGACGACATACAAACTGCAAAATTCGTGTATTCAAGTCATAGTTGCCGCTAATCCAAAGGTGAACAAACAATGCTCAGAAGCAATTAGTACGACCCACCAAAAATTAGGAATATAGATGTGTGAAATTCGGTTCAGAAGAAACGAAGTTTTAGGAGAGAACTACACAAGATTGGGATAGGTTTAGGTTATAGGAAAAAGGGATGAAACTCGCGAGTAAATGTGTTTGAAACAAAATAAGGAGGAGGTACTTACAAATAAACCAACGAAATATTTTCGTCCGAATTTACGGAAAACGTTCGCTGATGTTTACAAAGAGACTTAAAACAAAATTGGCGATAATAATCATAATTATACTCAATCAAGGATTTTAAAGATAGATCATAGGTCTTGCTTCTGTTAGCCTGGGGAATGGACATCCAAACGATATAACGAATATGTCCACTCTGCAGGAGAATTTTGAAGACGATATACATATATTAGGAAAAATTTAATCGATTTAGAAAATATTGGAGGAGTTCAGTTACAAATCCACCGGAAAGATTTCTAATTGCCAATCGTTGAAGATTGTGACACCTGTATGCTACGAATTTATGGTGAACCTAGAAAATTGGTTAAAGACTTAGGATAAATTTCTGGACAAAACGCGAAAATAAGAACAACATTCATTCATGAATAAATAAATACTTACTTACTTACTCACTGGCACTATCGAACCCATAGGTTCATGGCCGCGCGGACATAAGCTCTCCATGCATCCCTATCCTGAGCTAATGCTTTCCAATCATTCCCTGTATAATCTACTTCCCTCAAATCATAGTTAATGTTGTTCTCCCACCTCATTCTTGGTCTACCAACTGGACGTTTTCCTTCTGGCTTTCCTACAAGAAGTTTCCATGCACGTCTTTCATTCCCCATACGCGCAACATGTCCTGCCAATCGCAGTCTACGAGACTTAACTGTTCTTATTATATCTGGATTCCTATAAAGACCATGTAGTTCATTGTTGTGTAGTACCAGAGGATATAATATGAATAAATAAGTACATTAGCAAAATGTAATATCATTAATTCTTAATAATGCTACATAACCTAATTAATGTGTGATATAATTGTATTGTTATCTAATTGTAGTATTATTGTGTTGTCTTTTTTAAGTTATATTATTACCAAACATTAACTTATTGTAACGGACTGTCAACAGCACGTACTGTCCGTGTGGCCCACATTTGTAAATAACATTGTAAGTATCTTACTTTTAGTCTAATAAATTCTTACTACTCTACTCTGCTATTTATGTTGGTGTACAAAGAGTATAACGGGTTCAGGATTGTGGGCGTGTCTTCGTCAACATGTCTATATTCTTTGCTTCTTTTAAATTTCACGTATTAATGAAATGGGATAAGTCATATAGGGGAATGGGAATCAACATTAATGACCGTTTACTGTACAATGTATTATTCGCTGATGACCAGATTATAATAGGACAAGATAAAGAAGATATAGAATATATGATTAGAAAGTAGGTATATGCATTTGAGGTAGGTGGACTGAAGATAAATTATATCAAAACAGAATATATGGTAATCGGAGAAAATTCAGAAGACCTACAAATAAATAATATGATAATTAAACGTGTTGAAGAATTTAAATATATTGGATCTATAATAGATAAATCTGGTACTTGTGAAAAATATATCATTAACAGAGTAAATTGTGCAAGGAAGGCAATTAGATCCCTGAATGGTCTTTTATGGAATAGAGATTTGAACAGAAAAACAAAAATGAGATTATACAGACAATAATAGAAAGTACATATGGATCAGAAAGCTGGACAATAAATGAAATGATGCAGAAAAGAATCTTGGCGACAGAAATGGATGGATTACGGAGAAGTATGAGAAAATCCAGGCTACAACATATTCGAAATACATATATCAGAAAAAAAATGGATGCACAAGAAACTGTTATCGAACGGGTAACAAAGAGAGCTTTAGAGTGTTATGGACATGTACAACGGATGTCGGAAGACCGGTGGCCTAAACATGTGTTATATTTGATGGTACCAGGTAGAAGGAAGAAAGGGAGAATTAGAATAACATGGTATGAGGGAATATATGATGCCATGATGAAGAGGGGTATGGAAGAATGACAATGGGAAGATAGGAATTCCTGGAAAGCAGGAATCAAGGGCAAACTGCTGTAAAGTGGAGAGCCTGTATTAAGTAAGTAAATTTCACGTCTTATAGAATGCTCGTTGTTGTTGTTCTCTCTGTGCACGTTATATCAAATGATATGCCGTAGATAAAATATGTTTCTGAAAGGCCTACATGTTTTTAAGTACTTGAAGTTTTTAAACAGAAATTAATTTTAGTTGAGAACGACTGATAAATCATGTACCAGTTTTTAATAGTTTTACATTTTATTACATTACCTCAACGGCGACTCACTATGAATTTAGAAGTATTAATCAGCTAATTTAGTAACGCTTACTTACCTACATATGTCATAGAGTGACATGTGGTTAGCAATGAGACATATTGTAGGCAACTAAGGCATTACTTGGATGGATAAAGATCAGTTAAATTTTCAACATTTTGCAAAAAGCCCCATCACGGATGAATGATATACGTATTACACATCCAAGTTAACTGTTCACGGGCAGAGGGGAAGAGTTTTAGCGCTAGTGTCGCCG
This sequence comes from Diploptera punctata, assembly GCA_030220185.1. Classification (NCBI taxonomy): domain Eukaryota; kingdom Metazoa; phylum Arthropoda; class Insecta; order Blattodea; family Blaberidae; genus Diploptera; species Diploptera punctata. Next base: position 4,474,389 of record JASPKZ010003847.1, on the reverse strand, counting down.
ATCTACTGAATCTGTGGAAGGGATGTAGGAGAAAACTGTACATCCGATCACGTATTGAAAATTTTCAACTTAAAATGTTGGGGGAGAATCTCTAAACACGTGTGAAAGTTCTTAACATGGTTGTCAAATTAATCATTTAAGCACGGAACGCTCAAGCGGTCGGATCATTTAAAATCACAGTATTTGTCATCTCTCTGTTACCAGCCTCGCAATAAATCACAAGTGGCAACATGTAATGAGAAGGGCAAGGAAGGGACAGCTCATTCCTAGTCGTAACCCCAAAAGTAACAGGGTTGTCAAGTTAGTCATTCTGCCACTGACCGCGCAGAACGACGGATCATTAAAATACATAGTATTTGTCAGCTCTCTACCTGCCAATCAAACAACATAATACGAAGGACAGGAAGTGGCAACATAGTAAGGAATAGAAAGAGAAAGACAGTTTGTTAGTTAACATATTTTCCGCCTGCACAAAACACTTGGATTGGTAATAGTAATGCATAAAGGACAAACAGACAGATGCATTCGTTTTCATATAATATATAGATATATAAGCTTCTATTTTATTATCACGGAATTAGGAACTGAATCATGGCGTTAGGATATCATTGTCACGGATTTAGGAGTTATAGCCTATCACGTATTTAGGAATCCCAGTGTTGGAGAAAAGAATGAGGTATTTGGGGACAACTGAACATCGGTAATTGAGTCAATCCGATAAATGATCTCGTGGAAGGTTCAAAGTATGTTCCTGTATACATATGCTGTAACCATTATCTAAAATGTTATATTTGCAATAAAATGTAAAACATAGTCATGTAATTGGCAACCTTACCATACGTAGGGCCAAATTTCATGAAAATGTATTTCCTTTCTCACTAAAGATATGTCAATATGTGGTCTGTTTGTTCATTTATTTTAACAAAATGCTCTCCCCTTACAATCTGTTTATAATGTGTGTTTTCCATTAAAATAACGAACAGAATAAAAAGGTGGGAGTACATATAATTAATCCAACATCAAATCCCCATTATGGAGTTTAGAGACTTTTTTTTCTAAAATGTGTTGTAACTTTTTATATTTGAGGATATACTTGTTGAGTGTCTGAATGGACTTCGTTAAGCGAATCCTCAACACCTCCCCTTTACAGTTCCAAAACTACCATTCACAGTGGAATGCGTCGATAACCGAGAATATGCCTGCTAAAGTGGCATAACTCAACATCACTAAATATCAATGATAAGTCCCAAAATGCTTTGAATAAAACCTGTTCATTTATTTATTACATATCCATATTAATAAAATATCTCGTGAAATAAACGATTAAAATCCTTTTAAAAGTAAATAAAATAATTTTATATGCACTACCCATGTTATAGTAACAATAATAACAATAATAATAATAATAATAATAATAATAATAACAATCTATATAGGTATATCATTGGTTGAATAACGTCGTTGATATCAATAAAATATAAAATTATGGAATATTCACCTGAAAGGTCGTATCCTCAACTTTATTAGTTATTTTTCTGTAGCGCTTTAGGGACTAGTCCCATCATCGGCAGGATTCAAAACTAGTCCCCAAACCACTACAGTTAAATAACTAATAAAGTTGAGGAGACGGACCTTTCAGGTGAATATTCCACAATTTCATATTTTAATTTTGAATAATACTTCAACGGAACAAATCATGAATCTTATACAAGTCTTTGACATCGTCTGATTCCTAATAGCCAATTTTGTCGGTCCATCCAATCTCCTGGTTGTAGATATTCCTCCATCATGTATAAATATATTCCCTTACTCCAGGGGGTTTTACGTCTTCCTATGCCTCGTCTTCCCTCAGGTTTCCATTCCAAAACACATTTTGATAGCACTGGGGAACAGTGATTTTGGTGCCTTAATGTTTTCACCTATTTATGGGTATATTTGGGTCACTGATTCCAAAGATGATTTCAGTTTCGTCCTATCAGCTCTAGTTTTTGAGATAGAGTTTATTCAAATTATATACCAGTTCAAAAATACTGGTCCACATATACAACTATATTACTCGCATACAATTAAATACAAAAGAACAAATACTTTCTTTTTCATGAAACAACTGTATCTATATAACTACCATAATTTATTTACACATTAGTCTCGTTAGAATCATTAATTTTCCTCCATCAGGTCGCAGAATCCCCGTTTCTGTGATTTCCTCCGATGCAATGATCTTGGACATTCTCGGTGGATGCTCCAACAGTAGTCCGCCATCATATGTATATCCCACCGTCCACGATACCTTTCTTCCATTGTACTTAATTCCTGGTGAAAACGCTCACCCTGTTCCTCACTTACATCTCCAAGATTGTCTGGAAATCGATCCAAATGACTGTGTAGGTAGTGTAATTTGATGCTCATGTTACAACCTAGTGCACAAAAAGCAGTGAGCATATTCTCCACTAGTTCATCACTATTAGGAGACTTATAGTTTCCAAGGAAATTCTTCACTACCATACAGAACGAAGACCATGCGGCTGCTTCAGTATCATTCATTGAGTCTTGAAATTGATGGTCATTAATAAGTTGGCGGATTTGTGGTCCATCCAATATACCTGCTTTTATTTTTTCCTTACTCAGTGCAGGAAATTTTGTACATATGTAGCCAAAACATGTTCCATCTCTATTCAACGCCTTGATGAACTGTTTCATTAAACCAAGTTTAATATGCAGTGGTGGCAAGATGATGTTGTTTCTGTCAACCAAAGGTTCTGCAACGATGTTTTTTTCTCCAACGGTCATGCTTTCTCTAAGAGGCCAATGCCTTCTCACCCAATGTTGATCTTTGGCTCTAGAGTCCCATAAACATATAAAGCATGGGTATTTGGTGTACCCACCTTGTTGTCCTAGAAGAAAATTCACCATCTTGAGATCGACACACATTACCCATTGGTGATCACGGTAAGAGATCTTCTCTAGCACTGTAGCTATTGTATGTTGATTTTCACGCATAGAAACTGAGTGACCAATTGGGATTGACCTGTATATGTTCCCATTATGCAAAAGAACACATTTTAGGCTGCGTTTGGAGCTATCTATAAATAACCGCCATTCACTTGGTGTGTATTTTCTTACACCCAGCTTCATTAACAGTCCTTCAACATTCATACAAAAAACAAATTGATTTTCTACTGTGAAGAATGGCAGGAAGTCTGTTTCTCTTTTGCGATAGACTGTGACCTTTGTTCCCGGTAACAGACATTGTTTCTCTGCCAGCCTGGAAGCTAACAACTCAGATGACTTCTTTGGAAGACTTAGATCCCTTATGAGGTCGTTCAGTTCCGCTTGACTAAAACCGGATGAAACTGATGAAGGTCCTGGGAAATCGCTGTCATTTCCCTCAGAATAGCTTTCAGTTGAATCATCCTCTTCTTCTGGTGACTCTGGAAGACTGGTAAAAATTGGAACAGGTATCTCCTCTGAATGTGGAACAGGGCGTCTTGCGGAGCGTAGATTGGGATATACCCATCTATTCCGGTTTTTGCTATTGATGCCCTTTACATTGACTGAACAAAAATAGCAGTCATCACTATGGTTAATTTGTTCTCGCCAGATCATTGGTTCCCCAAATTTCAAGCATTTCCGTTTCCCATTTGTCCATTGTCGTAGATGCTCTGTGCACGTTTTACATACAATGTGAGGTGCCCAAGGCTTATCTTGATCTCCCAGTTGTACTTTGAAATAGGCCAAATAAGCTCTTCTTACAAAGTCAGTTATAGGTTTTCTTTGTTGAGTGAATGTGTACTCCCCACAGATGAAACAAAACACATCAGGATTATTCACACATTTTCTTCGTGTTGAAGCCATGTCAGTCTAGAAAAAGGATAAACAATTGTCAAATTAGTAAAATTACATATGCAAACGGCAACAACAACATGAATATAACTTGGATTAAATCAATTAGTATTATGCAAACAATCGATTTACAATGGTGGTACATAAGAGCAGTATCATCAATATCTTGCAAACTAGAGCTGCTGCAACAAAATGGATGACATTTTTGGAATCAGCAGTGCCGAAATACCCAGAATCAGGTGAAAAATTTCAGGCACCAAGAAAAAAATATTTTTTTGTTCCCCAGTGTAGTCGATCCTCTTCCATTCGTTGGACATGTCCGTACGATCTTAATTGCTGAGTTTTAATATAATCTAAAATAGTGTCTTAAATCTTCATTTTCTCCCTTAAACTGAGTTCCTAATTTTTTTCTCTTCTTGAAATTATTGCTTCCCTTCGTATGAAATCCATTTACGTTGCAATAATAATAATAATAATAATAATAATAATAATAATAATAATAATAATAATAATAATAATAATAATAATAATAATAATAATAAAAACAATAACAATAATAATAATAATAATAATAATAATAATAATAATAATAATAGAATTCTACGAAAATAGAAGTAAAGCACAAGTGGATATTATAAAATTGATTGATAAAGAAAAAAGACTTAAAATTGGCAGGAGTTACTCAAGAAATCATAAACAGAGATATATTTAGAATTAAGGTACATAAGTGGCAGGTTGACCAAGAGTACAAACCCAAGAAAGAAAAAAAAAAGGAACGTCATGGACAGAAGAGAGAAATAAAATCTATAGTAAAAATGAGAGACATTTGGAGTAAAAGGAAACGTATTTAAATTATTAATGTAGTCCTACATGAGCTCATTCGCAAAAAAAAAATCATGATCATCATTCAACATCCAGTACAATGACAGTTGCCGCCGTCTTCCGGAAATCAAACGCCATTCCTCTCTGTCCATCCATTGATCTTCCTCCAACATCTGATATTCATAGCTTCTTGTACGCATTCTATCTATTTTTTTCTTCGGTCTTCCTCTCTTCCTCATTTCCATGAGGAAATAATAATAATAATAATAATAATAATAATAATAATATCTCTATCTGGGATGAAAAGGATATCCCCGAAAAAATCACTAGTTATAATAAACGTTTGGGAATTATTAATCAAGTTATGAAACCATCCCTTGTACAAAAAAACGCCAGATTACGTTTATATAACACTTTGGCTAGTGTGGACATATGGTAGTGAAGCACGGACACTAAAAAGACAACATGAAAGCAGAATAACGGCTTGTGAAATGAGATTCATGCGCAGAACAGCGGGTTACTCCAGATGGCATCGGAAAAGGAACACCGATATTTTAAAAGAATTGAAGACTACGCCAATTTTGGAATATATTAAACAATACCAACTAAACTGGAAACACCATCTTGAAAGAATGACTTCAAATCGTATCCCCAAAGCTGTTTATAATTACAAACCAAGAGGACGAAGATCTCTGGGCCCTCCTATGAAACGCTGGAGAGAAAATGTTCTATAGGATCGTAACAGGCCTTGGCCTAATACTTGGAAGGAAGAAGAAGAAGAAAATAATAAGAACAATAATAATAATAATAATAATAATAATAATAATATATAAATAACCCTATGGGCAAAATAAAAGTGAGTCGTACTGAATCTAGTGTCTCGTTACATCCAAGTTTTCAGATTATACCTGATTCTAGCTTAAACAGAATTTTATCAGAGAAACTGATCTTTTGCTGCAATCTAAGACGTGGTAAGCATTACGCCGTTCATCACACAACGAACATATACACTCAAGACAGGCCTTGTGGAATGACGTCCTTGTGCAGATGTGATGGTGGAAACCATGGATCGCAAGACGCGTCACTGTGTGTCTCATCTCGTATTCTTCCTGCATCCATTCCTTATTAACCATGACATCAGGAGTGTAGAAACTTGAACTAATGGAATCCCTCCTTTATTCCGAACTCTCGTAACAGTTCCTCATATGCTGGAGTAGATGGCAGAGTCATTTGGTAGTCTCAGGTCTTCTACCAAGAAAGTCTGACTAGGACATACATATATCGTGAGAGAGCGAATTTTCATACCCCAAGCACCCGCTTCAGTTATCCTGGTTTCAGACTTTAATTTTATAATACACAGTAATCTTTTGAAACAATTATCATATAATTTCTCTGAAACTATATAGAAGGACTTCGGGTAATGTGGAACACTATTTTCAATTTTTTGTTTTTCCTCTTTTAATTAGCCTAATAAATTTGAATTTTGTTTAATTACAGTGATTATCAATAGTGTTATAACTATGAAATAGCATTGTTATTTTATTCAAAAATCGAAACATCTTCACAGTTTATATATTTTTTTACCTTATAAGAAAGGTCCACTTTAACCTCCATATTCGGGTAAAATGGGCCCCAGAGTCTACTCTAGTTTTTGGACTGTTTTTAACTTGTTTACTCTATTAATTTATACAGACAGGCACAAATTAATCTGAGAGTATTTATGGCTGATTGCAATTAAAAAGCGTTGATATTTAATGTTTTGAAAAATTATTGTTGATTATAACATTCACACGTTATTCATCTGCAGATAGCTATTTGAGTTTAGTAAAATTACAAGGATATTAGTCTAAATAAAATTAATAAGTGCATGGTTTTTACAGATAGTATCCTCATTGATAATATATATATATATATATATATATATATATATATATATTCGTGTAAAGTGGAGTCAAGTCCACTTTAACCATCTCATGGACGGTCCACATTAACCGAATTTCTTTGTTATGTTTAATTATTTTATACACCCGCCATGTCATATAACATCAAATCAAATCCGTCGGTATATTAAAACTGCATCTACATAATATAATTAGGAAATGTTTCAATGTTTATAATAGCAGAAATTAAGAATTAATTCTTAGCTTGAAAAACTTTTGAACTAATATTTTCATAAATGTCACAAATAAACCCTTGATTGCACAAAGAAAAAATAAACAGGCCTTGAACACGTCAAAGGATATTACGGGAAGAAGTTATAATATTTTCTGTTCGAGGGCAGCACCAATTAAAGAAGATATGAACAGAGTCTACTCAAACCGAAGGATCCACATTACCCGAATCTCCTATATATGTACATAGTATTAAAGCAGGAGTTCATTACTTGTTCACTGCTGAGGCATTCCAAACAAGTTGTGTTAACTTGCAGTTAGTCAAAGTTTATGAAGTCAGGTGTCATTGTGTGTGTGTGTGTGTGTGTGTGTGTGTGTGTGTGTGTGTGTGTGTGTGTGTGTGGATAGGTTCTTTTTAAGACTATTTTGCTGTATTATATTTTTTTTATTGCGAAAAGGAGTAAATTGATCTACAATTAGATATGTAGATATAGGTTTATGTATGAGAAAGAGAGAGAGAGAGAGAGAGAGAGAGAGAGAGCACGGATGAGACAATTATTATTAGAGGCTTATACCAACAAATATATTTTATATCGATAAGTAATGGCATCACTGCTATAACGTCACAAAAAGTTATTTAGATTTCTTTCGATATTATGAACTTCATTTACAGTCTCCAGTCAATTATACGTTGCCAAATCCTTGGAAGTGTGCGCACTCCATCCGCAGCACAATTTCTGGATATTGAGAATATCATGAAGCTCACTATTTGGTAGTCTTCTCCATTCACCTGTATGTTCATCTCTGGTTCAAAAATGTTTCTAAGAATTTTATTCTGAAATACTCGTAATCTCCTTTCCTCCCTAAAAGTAGGAGTCCATGTTTCGCATCCATATAACTAGGATAATAACAGTTTTATATATTTACACTTTATCGTTTTTTGAGAGAAGTAGGAACAACAAGAGTACCTGGAATGCATAATAGTAGGCTACACATTTCCTAAATTGGGCTTATGTTTAATTTCTTTGTGCATCTCATTCCTATTTGTACTTATTGTTCTTACGTGTTTGAATTCAGACACTTCTTCAAAATTTCCCTCATTTGCCATTAGCTGTCCATTTGCATTATATAACGTATTACTCTGTGTAAACATATTTATTGATCTTTGCCGGACATTTGCATCTTTTTAAAAAAGATCTAAGTTAATATTTGCTCCTAACCTCGACTTCATCATAACCCAGTGTAAGGTACACATATTAATTGATGTTTCTCGTATAATTTTTATTATATGTATACTATTTTTTTTATTGCGGATGAGCCCATGTAGGACTACGCAAAGTACTTAGAGGCGTTTCCTTTGAGCCCAAATTCCTTTCATTCCTTTGCTATGAGCTTGTTTTCTATCATCTGTCCAAGTTGTTCCAGTTTCTTTCTTTGGTTTGTGCTCTTGGTCAACTTGCCACGTATTCACCTTATTTCTAAATATATATCTCTGTTTGGGATATCTTCTTTAGTAATTCCTGCCAATTTTAAGTCCTTTTGACTTCATCAATCCACTTCATAGTATCCACTGGAGCTTTACTTCTGTTTTCGTAGAATTTCATTATCTGTTTTGTAAGCCTATTTGAGTTCATTCGTTTAATATGGCCATACAATTTTAACCTTCGTTTTCTAATATCACTATGAATGTCCGTATATATTTTTATTTCCTTTTTACTTCTGAGTCTAAATACTTCACCTATGACTTGTGAACCTAAAAGTTTTCTTATAATTTTGCAGTCTTTTTTGACTATATTTTCGATATCTTTTTTTCTGTTCAAAATTAATATTTCTGCTCCATAGAGGCACTCTGGTTTAATTACAGTGTTATAGTGTCGTAATTTTGTATGTAAAGATATGCATTTTTATTATAAGTGTTGTGAGTAAGCCGAAATGCTTATTATTATTATTATTATTATTATTATTATTATCGTATTATTTTTATTGTTATTATCGTATAAAATGTTGTTTATACATGTAATTTACATTGCAACATTTAATATATTTAAACTCTTTTTAACTAGTATACCGGTAGTGTATATCTATATTGCCAAATATTTATTTGTATTTGTGCTGGTTGAATGGAAGAGTAGGCCTTATGGCTTGAACTCTAATAGAATAAATAAAACATTATTATTATCATCCTTATTACTTCCAGTTTCTTAGTGTTGCTCAATAGAGTGTGTGTGTATTGGTCCATAGTATTCTCGCTATCGCCTAATACGTAATACTACATCATCAACATGAACTAATAGTTTATCCACCAGGCTAAATAAATAAATAAATAAATATACTGTCTGTAACTGGTGGAGACGCGACATGCTCACCCCTATATTCCCTGAATAAACATCTGCCTCTGTGATTACACATTAGGATGTAAGGCCATAAGCTGGCTATTAGGCTAAGAACCTATTGCTTCATGGAGTTTTATGTGGGATCAATTAATTATTTCTTTTTATTCTAAATAACTTTTATAATGGTACAAACTCAATAGCTTTTTTTCCTTCGAAAATCGCTAAATTAGTTTGGAATATTATTAAGAATAGTAAATACATTGGTTTTCTAAGCCTCTGTATTGTGTTCAATCATTCAACTTTTAATTAAAGGACACAGCTCATTTCTGGTTTCATGAAGTTTTGCTCTCAAAAAACAAACGTTTCGTTCTTTTGTCTTTGAAGGAGAATGCTTTTCTCTTGATTTTTCAATAGATTAAAAATATTGGATCGTGTGTTGGCAAGATTCCTTCTTTTTAACAAGAATCTTTTATTCAATACCACCAAGTCTTTTCATTAAATATTAGCAATATTCATGGTATATACTGTAAATTATAAATATCACTTAGTTATTTGCTTAACCCCTTTTGATTATAGCCATAGCGTCTACTTTGTTAGAATTTTCTAGCCCAAGCTAATTTAGTTCAGTTTATTTTCGTACAGATGTCATGAGTGAACAATAATTACGACCTAAATTTACAACCTATGACGAGACTTTTTTAATTCCTGTCAAATTTTATTCTTATGATTTCATTTTTAAGATCATTTCCCACCATTTACAATACATTTTATATTTTTTCTAACGATTAATTCAACATATTTTTATATAATATTTAAATACATACGTAGCATGAAGACGTGGCAGCCATATTGATTTTAACGAATATTTCATGCTAAAACGAAGGCGGCGTTCCAGTGCGGCCAACATAGAGTATGTACTAATTAACTGTACACATATACTTCAGAATTTCAAAACTTACTATTTATTTTTGGGCGTTGAATTCTTTCAGATTAGAGTGATTAAATTGCGTTTGGTTAACTTTTAGGTTGGTCTTTTCAGGTTAGAGTACTTAAATTGTGTTAGGTTAGCTTTTAGGTTCGTTAAATGCCGTGTATATGATAGATGTATTCCGTGATTCCATAGTGTAAACCGTTTCACGTTTGTTGACGCATGCGCATGGTGTATGATTGAAACTTAAAAAAAATCCACGCCACATGTTGTAAAGAAACCCCATAAATAGAAAAACAGGTCGCCGCTCAGTTTCATTTATCTCAACGTTCCTGCATAGATATTGTTTCTGCATAGATACAATGTAATTAGAGTAAATTTCGTTAACCAGAAAAATTAGACCAATAACCTCTCTGCATAGATACAATTTATTTAGAGTAAATTCCGTTAACCAAAAAAATTAGACCACTAACGTCTCTGCATAGATATGATTTAATCAGAGTAAATTCCGTTAAGCACAAAAATTACACCATAAACGTCTCTGCATAGATATTATTTATTTAGAGTAAATTCCGTTAAGCAGAAAAATTAGACTATTAACACCTCTGCATAGATACAATTTATGTAGAGTATATTCCGTTAAACAGAAGAATTAGACAATTAACGTCTCTGCATAGATAGGTTTTAATCAGAGTAAATTCCGTTAAGCAGAACAATTAGACCGTTAATGTCTCTGAATAGATATGATTTAATTAGAGTAAGTTCAGTTAATCAGAAATATTAGATCATTAACGTCTGTGCACATATACGATTTAATTGTGTAGTAAATTCCGTTATCCAGAAAAATTAGATCATTAACGTCTCTGCATAGATACGATTTAATCGAGTAAATTCCGTTAAGCAGATAATTAGAGCATTAATATATTTGAACAGATACGAATTAATTAGAGTATGTTCAGTTAAGCAGAAAAATTAGATCATTAACGTTTGCACACAGATATGATTTAATTATAGTTAATTCCGTTAATCAGAAAAATTATACCATTAATGTCTCTGCATAGATACGATTTAATTAGAGTAAATTCCATTTATCATGCAAATTAGATAATATCTCCATATATACCATATAAATTGAGAAAATTCCGTTAAACAGAACAATTAGATCATTAACGTGTCTGCAAAGATACGATTTAATTACAGTAAATTCCATTAACCAGAAAAAATAGATAATTAATTCACCTTGTTGAAGATTAAGCTTTGTTTACATAGTTCCTGTGTGACTGAATTTTATTGTAAGCACTTTTTTTGTAATATAACTTGATTGAACTTGAATGCCACATGCTATTTAGATTAGACAAAACAAACGAGACAACTTGAATTCGTATCTGATTCAAATATTCGATGGTTGACACAGACCGCAGATAAGAATTTTATTAGTTTCCTTTGCTACGTATTGGCATTCGTCACAGGTTGGGTGCATTCCTGAAATATTTCAAAATTTACGTAACAGTGTTCTAAGGAAATTACGACCACATTCCATCCCGAACCAATAAATGCTTAATTGAAAACACAAAATTTCTATAGAATGATTTCATGTGGGATTTTTCTCCTTCAAGACATCAGTGGCCAAAGAACAATCGACAATTTTATGTTAATTGTGTAGGACTATATTTACTTGTCGAACAGTTATTTTTTTTTACTATCAAACAATGAAATTTATTTTGTTGTTATAAGTGACATTACCAGTTGAGAATAAAATTCTTAGGAAAATGTTTGGGCCAAAGACAGATGAATGGAGAAGACTACATAGCATTGAGCTACATGGTCTTTATAGGAAGTCAGATATAATAAGAACAGTTAAGTCTCGTAAACTCAATGGACAGGACGTGTGACATAAATGGGGAATGAATGCGGTGCATGGAAACTTTTTGTAGGAAAACCAGAGGAAAACGCCCAGTAGGTAGACCAAGAATGAGTTCGGAGAATAACGTTAACCATGATTTGAGGGAAGTAGATTATATAGGGGATGATTGGAAAATATTAGCTCAAGATAGAGATGTATGGACAGCTTATGTCCGCGCGGCCATGAACCGACGGATTTGATAGTGTCAGTGAGTTAGTTAGTTAGTTAAAGTGACATTGCCATTTATATTTTGCGAATTCTGAAGTTTGTTCTCACGAAAAAAAAATATATATATTTTACAAGGCTTCACCGATGCTAGTTAGTAGACTCCAAAAGTGACCATGAAAAAAAAAGTTTGTAATGTGTGATTGTGTATGCAAATTAACGCTGTAGCGGCCACAATGTTTTGATTGCGAATATAAATTCGGCACATAGTAATCGATTAAGAAAAGTAAGATTGAGTTATTTTCATCCTACATCTTTCAACTCCTCTCAAAAATGTTAAACTGAAAATTTATAAAACTGTTAATCTCCCAGTTATATTATATGGAAGTGAAGTATGAACCCTTACAGTAAGGGAGGAGAAAAGATTACGAGTATCTGAGAATAAAGTTCTTAGAAAAAAATTTAGACCATAGAGATAAAGAGACAGGCAAATGGACAAGACTTATATAACAGTGAAATACACGATCTTTATAGGAAACCAGATATATAAGAATAGCTAAGCCTCGTAGACTGCGATTGGCAGGACATGTGGCACGAATGGGGAATTAAAGAAGGGCATGGAAACATCTTATACGAAAACCGGAAGGAAATCGCCCATTTAGTAGACGAAGAATGAAGTGGGAGAATAACATTAACCATGATATGGAAATCGGAAGAAAATCGTCCAGTTGTTAGAGGAAGAATGTGGTGGGAGAATAGCACTAACCTTGATTTTAGGGAAATAGATTATACAAGGGATGATTGGAAAACATTAGCTCAGGTTAAGGATGTATGGAGAGTTTGTTTCCGCGCGACTGTGGTCCTACGGATTCGATAGCCAGTGAGTTAGTTACATAGTTATGGTTGAGTTGTTTATCCAGAAAAATTGGAACATTTTTTTTTTCTCCAACCGCGACAGACCTAGAAGGCCCTTGGCCTATCAGCCGGCTACTGACCTCACATCCACATGTGTTAGTCATAGAGATAAACGATCATCTAGCCAGTGTATGGTGACATGTGGTCAGCATGTCGGATCCCCCCCCGTCGTTATAACTGGTCTTCTCAACCTGGAGTCCCTACTTATTGTAGCTATCCAAATGTCTCACGATTCGTGGTGGGCACCGGTCCCATAATGGCCGAAATTCCATTAGAACATTTCTTACCTCATGGAAACCCGAACCAGCGCAAGTCCCGTTAGTTCTGCGCCAAGGCTTCTTGCCTTAACCATTCGGCTACGACGCGGGAATATTGGAACATTATGAGTGTAAATTACCAGAAGCAAAATATTAAATATAACTCTATCGGTCGTAATTTTATATATTTCGGAAAGAAATTCGGTATATGATATTAGAATAAAATGGTAACTTTTCGTCCTAATTTGAGCAAAATCTGACCTTTTAGAACTGAAGATTTACCTCAAATTCGAAATTTAAAAATATATTTTGTGGCCGCTATATTTATTTTCTCGCGACGAAACATGCATAGAACAAGTGAATAAAAGAAAGTAATGTAGAGTAAATTAATTAGAAAAATCGGACGGCTAAGAATGGGGTATAACCTGAAAAATCTAATTTTAATGAGCTCATTTTTTATTAATCTACCTTGCACAAATTTTTATTCTTGCAATTAAAGCTCTTGTATAATATTCAGTTATAAAATTGAATATATAGGCATATTCCCTAAACGAGAAAAATCGGACCATAAATTCGACTTTCTGATGAATTCGCATAGTTTACGCATTTCCTGCGTGACGGAATTTAGATAAATTTAAAATAAGTAAACTTATCATGTAGGCCAGGGTTATATAATAATTGTATTTTAAGCTAATTATTTAATATTTCCATCTTGAAAAACATTTTAGTAATTAGCTCACTTCTCATATACAAAGATGTTTCTCCAGTATTGTTCAGGCCTTCCTCTGTTTTTGTGTTCATACTGGAAAATCATGGTGTTAATACTGGTATAGTATATTGCGATACAAGTGAGGTAAGCACTTCATACTGATCGAGAAAAAGTTTGAAAGAAACGAGGCGCTTGCGCCGAGTTTTTTCAATTTTCGAGACCTGTTACGTGCTTACCTCATGTGTATTGCATACTATTTTTTGGTCGATGTGACTAATTTTTATTAAATATAGTAATAAATGAACTAAAATCTTGGTTGGATGTAAATTACTTCTACAGATAGAAACATTTGGTGATAGTTGCTATGTAGCTTTTCATTTGTTTTATTATAAGCAAGGATTGTTGGCTGTGGAGAAATTATTGTATGCAGTACCGTGATTAGAATCTGATAATTTTATTATGGAAAGGGTCATGGTAGATGATAGAGAAATTGAAGAAGCCTGGAGAGTGGGATGTTCTGCATTAATTCCGGAAAAGTCTAAAGAAAGGTACGAGTTAGTGTAAAAATCATTCAAGAAATGTTTTATTTTACTTAACGAACGTGTGCTCTTTGAGTCCATATCAGCATTGCGATTTTTTTGTTTGCATAGCAACCAAGTTAGATGTGGGAACGTTGACTTACTTCCAGTAACAACAATATTTGTAAGTATAAGACACATTTAATTTCTTTCTGTGGAAGTGATTTAACCTGTTCTTTAATGTGTTTGTATATCTTCTAGTATGTATCGAACTTTTAAAGTTTCTCTTTTTATTGAACACGTCTAAATAGTATTCCCTGAGAATAGTTAATAATGCAATAGCAATAATTAATTCGTATCTCGGCCAAATACTGAATGTATTAAAGTCGATGTTTCAACCTCTATATGTGAGATCATTTTCAAGACATTTGACATTTTCAGTTAACAATTTTGTATGGTTGTTTATACTGCATAGTTACCATTACCAATACAATTTTGTGTTTTTATACAATTTTAATTCAATAAATTCAAAATTCTAATTTTATGATTAAACATATTTTAACAAGGAATCATATGTATCACACTATTCATTTAAATATTTTTGTTTATTCAAATAATAAATAAAAATAAAGCACTGAATAAACAAAAAGATTTAAATGAATGGTGTCATACATATATTATTCCTTGTTAAAATATTTTAATCATAAAATTGGAATTTTGAATTTGTTGAATTAAAATTGTATAAAAACACAAAATTGTCTTGGTAATAGTAACTATGTAGTATAAACAACCATATAAAACGGTTAACTGGAAATGTTAAATGTCTTGAAAATGATATCGCACATGGAGATTGAAACGTCGCCTTGAATAGATTGAATATTTGACAGAGATAACGAATTAATTATTGTTATTACTCGTATTACTTCTCTTTTTATCCAACCTATTTAGACCTACACGAAGACGTAAAAATCTCATCTGTGCAGCTTGTAATTTGGTTTTATGTCTAAAATAAAAAAATAAAAAACGTTTTCATTTCTATATTTTAGTGAGACTTTTTCTATTATATTCTGTAATCTTAATTTAGTTCCCGTGGAAATGTGTTTCCCAAACTAATTAATTATCGTATAGATTTCACATTTACCTTTTAATCTCCTATTTCAGTTGTTTTTTTATTTCAGAAATTAAGTGCTGAAGGAAACATATTCAATAATGTACAAAATTCATTTTAGATATCATA
Organism: Diploptera punctata; assembly: GCA_030220185.1. NCBI lineage: Eukaryota > Metazoa > Arthropoda > Insecta > Blattodea > Blaberidae > Diploptera > Diploptera punctata. The sequence continues at coordinate 4,458,648 of JASPKZ010003847.1, read as the reverse complement.
TGATTTTTTCTTCATGTTCTCAAAGCTTTTGCTTAAATAAAATACATAACATTGTAATTTCTGCTATAGGTGAATTTCATGTTAACTGACGTAACAAATTAAACAAAATGAATTAACATTTCAGTTTTTTTAGCCTTCGAGAAAAAGATAGTATTTTTTCTCTTATATATATATATATATATATATATATATATGAAGGCGTAGGTTTCAATATCTATAACAGAAAATATGAAATGTACTTAAAATGAACGGTTTTATATCGGTGACTTTAAAATAACATGGTGTCTTATAGAGTGGGAGTAAAATAATAATCTCTGTAAAATTTTCAATTCTATTTCAACAAATAATAGTGAATATAGTAAGTTGGATATAAGAGGAGTTACAAAATACATGTTTTAAGTGTTATGTTCTAATAAAATTTAGTCACTAATTATCTTCTTTTTCGTTCCAAGTATTAGGCCAAGGCCTGTTACGATCCTATAGAACATTTTCCCTCCAGCGTTTCATAGGATAGCCCAGAGATCTTTGTCCTCTTGGTATGTAACTATAAACAGCTTTGGGGATCCGATTTGAACTCATCCTTTCAAGATGGTGTTTCCAATTTAGTTGGTACTGTTTAATATATTCCAAAATTTGCATAGTCTTCAATTCTTTTAAGATATCGTCACTAATTATGCACAATAAAAGTAACTGACATACCACCGACACTTATGCGTGCTGTAAGAGCTTTGAATAAAATAAATTATAATTCTTTATTATGTATAAGTGTTTAACTTTCACAGGGAAAGAACACTATGAGGTTTAATTTAATAATTAAATTAATGTTTTTATTACCTCACCTCATATCTTTTTTCTTCTATACTGCAGTTTCGGAGCTTATCTCCATCGTCAGTAGCCTCTGGTCGACCGGTGTTATGTCGTTTCTTGGCGGTTTCCTTCTTACTTCTGTCGGTGGACCGATGAACCTCTGGATTAGGTCAAAATTTGCGGGAGTTTCAAAATTCATGAGTTTTCTTTTTTGTTTTTTTGGATGTGGATTTTTTCCCAGACTGTGAGTTCCTTTAGTTTATCTGTTTGTTTGATTAGGCTAGCTTCTGTATCTATTAAATGTTTTTCAGACCAAGCATGGGCTGCTACTGCTGACTTGTCCACTTCCCCCTTTTTTACATTTCTAAGGTGTTCCTTCAATCTAGTTTTAAATTTCTTTTTGTTTTTCCTATATAGATTTTTGTCGCAATCTTGACATTTGATCTGATATATTCCTGATTTATATTCTTGTCCAATTTTTTCATTTTGTTGGTTTTAATTATCTGTTTAGGCTGTATTCATTCTTTGGGGCCAATCGAATGTTAAACTTATTGAAAATTTTCTGGAACTTGTGGTGTTTTACAGGATGGTAAGTGAATTTTTGAATCTTATGTTCTCTTCTGTTTGTTTTTTAAGTGTGCTTTCATTAATTAGTTTTTGCCTTTTGAACTTATTATTTTCTTGTGTACCATGTTCTCTTCATAACCATTTTCTATTGCTACTTTAATTATGTATTCTTTTCTTTTTCATTTTTTTCACGGTTCAGGGGTACATTCACCAATCTGTGTGTTAGGCTATTGAATACAGCTTCTTTGTGAGCGAAATGGTTGAATCCTGATGCCTTAATGTAGTTTTTATTTTTATGTGTGTTCTTTCTGTATATTCCAAATTCTATTTTGTTTTTTTCGTTTCTAGTTAGGGTTAGATCCAAAAATGAAATTTGTCTTTCAGTTTCAGTTTCCATTGTGAATTTTACTGTTTTGCTCTGAAGGTTCAGGAGTTTTAAGGCATCTTCTATTTGTTTATGGTTTATAATGGCTATTATATCGTCAACATATCTGCGCCAAAATTTGAAAGTTAATGGGTGTCCCCTTGTGATTTTCTGTTCGAAACTACCCATGAATAAATTGAAAAAGAGCGTTATATCTTTGAAGTAGTTCGTCTATAGCGTTATATCTTTGAAGTAGTTCGTCTATAGCGTTATATCTTTGAAGTAGTTCGTCTATAGCGTTATATCTTTGAAGTAGTTCGTCTATAGCGTTATATCTTTGAAGTAGTTCGTCTATAGCGTTATATCTTTGAAGTATTTCGTATAGCGTTATATTGATGTCACTGAATTATTTAAAAAGGATATAATTAACTCACTGGCATGATCATACACGCAGGTTCATGGCCGCGCGGACATAAGCTCTCCATACATCCCTATCCTGAGCTAATGTTTTCCAATCATCTCCTGTATAATCTACTTTCCTCACATAATTGTTAACAATATTATCCCACCTCATTCTTGGTCTACCAACTGGGAACTTTCCATCTGGGTTTCCTTCAAGAAACTTCCATGCCCCTCTTTCATTCCCATTCGTGTCACATGCCCTGCCTTCGCAGTCTACAAGATTTAACTATTTTTATTATATCTGGTTTCCTACGAAGATCATTTAGTTCACTGTTATGTATCTTCTCCATTCGCCTATCTCTTCATCTCTCTTTGGTCCAAAAATTTTCCTCATAACTTTATTGTCAAATACTCGTAATCTTTTCTCCTCCCTGAAAGTGAGGCTGCAAGTTTTAGATCCATATAATACAACGGTTGAATAACAGTTTTGTCATGTATATTTTCAGTTTAACGTTTTTAGAGAGAAGTTGGGACGAGAAGAGTTCCTATAATGCATAATAGCATGAAATTCCAGAATTGAGCCTATGTTTAATTTCTTTGTGCATCTCATTCCTATTTGTAATTATTGTTCCCAGGTATTTGAATTTAACCATTTCTTCAAAATTGCCATCGTTTGTCATAAAATATGCATTTCTATTACATAATGTATCTCTATGCGTTACCATATATTTAGTTTTATTGATTATTTAAATAATTTTATATATATGACCAGCCTCATGGGCTAGTGGTCAGCATTCCTGACTGCAGTTCATGAGGTCCCGGGTTCGATTCCCGTTCAAACCATAGGAATATTTCCTTAAAGGGAATTATTCCTGTGGTTGCCCATAGTCTGGAATTTAGGTTAAGTTTAGGTTAAGAACTCTCCTGGCGCTTCATTATCAGTTATCACGTATCATATCATCCGGGTAACGCTACTCCGCCTTCCAGGTGCCCCAACCTAAGAAATGGGTTACAATTCCGCCAATGCCAGGAGAGACTGCCAGAAATGTCATAAAAGACAACCTGGTGCCATTAGACAAAAAAATATATATATATATATGTGTGTGTGTGTGTGTGTGTGTGTGTGTGTGTGTGTGTGTGTGGTGTGTGTGTGTGTGTGTGTGTGTGTGTGTGTGTGTGTGTGTTTTATAACTACATTTTTGACATTTAGCAATGAAGGTCAATTATGACATCAAAACAAAAATAAATGCCTGAGTGTGGATTTGAACCCGAGTTTCTAATTTTGTACGTTTAGCGCTCTAACCATCTGAGCTACTCAGGAATACGAACACAAACATTTTTTTCACACACATATATATATATATATATATATATTCTCTTTAATTTGCTTACTTGTGATAGGAGCTACCAGATGGCAGTGGAGACCGAGTTCCCACTACATCTCGTAATAATGAGAATATATGAAAAAGAAAAAGAAATGTTTGTACGAGACTTGCTCGGTGGCATAATAGGAAGCGCACTGGGGTATCAATCTAGAGGTCCGGATTCAAGTCCCGTCCGAGCATTCATTTTTCTTATGCCATATTAAGCTTACATTGCTCATTGTCAAAAATTTAATTATAACACACACACACACACATATATATATATATATATATATATATATATATATATATATATATATGTGTGTGTAATCATCTGAGCTACTCAGGAATCCTAACACAAACATTTATTTTTATATACAAGAAAAATAAGTGTTTGTGTTAGGATTACTGAGTAACTCAGATGGTTAGAGCGCTAAACGTACAAAGTTAGATACCGGTACTCGGGTTCAAATCCCGGCTCAGGCATTTATTTTTATTTTCATATGATATCATATATGTATATATAATCTTTTGACGTGGTCATTTTCGACGAATTACAAATAGGATCGTTGAAGATCTGTAACATTTTTTTTTCGAAAATATTTTCACTACAATGCTAGTTTTGTGGAAATGATTTGAAAGTAAAATTTAAAAATCTCTTTTCTCATTTTGATTTGAATTCACGATGTGACATGTGTCCCTTTTAATGTGTTATGACACATCATTGGCTCCATTGTGACACTGTGACAAACACGGCGTGGTAAATGTTGCCGGCAGAAAATCAACTCCAATTTCTGACCGATTCACCGCTTTCAAAAAAAAATGTCTGGTTGGGGTGGGTTGCCAGTCAGCTTAAAAGCTTACGTAGCTATACCACAATCATCATCAACAACAGCAATTTTGACCGCTTCCCAATTGGTGTTCTATTTATGGGTGGACAGCACTGCGTGTTTCTGTTACTGGGCCTTCATTCATTGTAACGATGAACATTCGATTGTGCATAGCAATATGAACTTTTACTTACTTACTTACTCACTGGCACTATCGAACCCGTAGGTTCATGGCCGCGCGGACATAAGCTCTCCATAAATCCCTATCCTGAGCTAATGCTTTCCAATCATTCCCTGTATAGTCTACTTCCCTCAAATCATAGTTAATGTTGTTCTCCCACCTCATTCTTGGTCTACCAACTGGGCGTTTTCACTCTGGCTTTCCTACAAGAAGCTTCATAGCAATATGAACAGTGAAAGAAATTCGATTTTCCCAATATAACTTTGGATGTCTTGCAAATTAATTCATAAAACGGATGCTTTACATTTCGTATATATTTATCATAAGTAATGCCACGAGTGATTTCCAAATTATGGATAAATTCACGACTCACGAAGTGAGGAGTGAATTTATCTAGAGAATTTGGAAATCAAGAGTGGCATTTGTTAGGACTATGTAACGAATAAAATTAAGCTCTTTACAAAAAAATAATTATTGAATATAGTTATCGGTGTTTTAAAATATTTGTATAGTTAATGTAAACGGCGATGTTTGAAAACAAATTAGAAATGTGAGGTTAAGTATATACACTTCAACTCGATCATATTATTTATTGCCAAATAGGATCGCAATGTTGTAAGAATGCACTCTAGTGGAGAAATAATGAAACACGTCAAACTATTATAATCAACATTATAGGTTAATCATTTATATTTTCAATAAACAACTCAGTAAAATCACTGAATCTATTCATTATTTGCTATATTCAATGTATTTGTTGGAGAAAAATAATGGTCTAACCTGTTCAGAATATTAAAAAAGGAGGAGCGTTCTTTATCACAAAAGCAGGAGCTGATAAAGAGAAATCGATAAAGAGCGAGGTGAAACACGACTGTCATTGGTGTAAAACAGAATTCATTGAAACGTGATTGGTCATTGACTACCATTTGCGACATGAGTTAAATAGTCATACGAAATTCTCTTTAAAGAAATCCAGAAATGAAATGATAACTAACTCACTGGCACTATCGAATCCGTAGGTTTATGCCCGCGCGGACATAAGCTCTCCAAACATGTCTGTACTCAGCTAATATATTCCAATCATCTCCTGTATAATCTACTTTCCTCAAATCATGGTTAATGTAATGCTCCCAACCCATTCTTGACCAACCAACTTGACGCTTTCCCCCTTTAGTCTTCCTAAAAGAAGTTTCCATGCCCCGTCTTCCATTCACCATTCGTGCCACATGTCCTGCCCATCGCAGTCTATAAGACTTAACTCGTCTGATTATACATGGATTCCTATAAAGACCAAGTAGCTCACTGTTATGTAGTCTTCTCCATACGTCTGTCTGTTTATCTTTCTTTGGTTCAAAATATTTCGTAAGAACTTTATTTTCAAATACTCGTAATATTTTCCCCTCCCTGAAAGTAAGAATTCATGTTTCGCATCAACATAAAATACCTATAAGAATAACTGTTTTACAAATTTTCAGTTTAATGATTTTGAAGTGAAATAGATTTATTTAGCCTGGTGGTGTGATGACAAAATAAATTTATTTCAATTTTAAATTTGTACCTTATAAAACTGATTATTAAAAGTATAAAATAAATTTTATTTTTGTGTTTTATTTTATTTTTTTAATCAAGTATATATTTTACCTCATCTTCATTTGCTAGACAATACTTTTTAATCATATTTTTTATCGCTTGTTTTTCTGTTTTTATTTTCTTCATTGTTTCACGACCTATTTTTTCGTACAAATACAAGAAACACTCCCAGACACAAGATATTTAAAATCTCGTACCCTGCCTGGAATCCAACTCGGAATGACGGAGATGAAAGTCAGGACTCTAGCGACTATGCCACACGATTGACAATATGTGTATGGCTAAATGGAGACGTAAGCTCTTCACACATCCCTAGCCTTAATTAATATTTTCCTATTTTATTCTGTATAATTCACTTCTTCCAAATCAAGGTTTGTGTCATTCTCACATCTCATTCCTGTAATTTTTGTTCCTAGATATTTGTATTTGTATCACTTATTTAAGAAATACCTCATTTTTTGTTGAGCTACAAATATATATATAATTTAATGTGACAGAGTTAAGGCCATAAGACGGTCTCTTCCACCCAACCAGAACAAATATACAAATAAATATATGCAGTATATGTTATACATGTGTATATACCCCATCACACCATCTTGATCTCGGTCTACCCCTTGATCTTGTTCTATCTGGATATACACCGTATCCCAATCAAACCTCCCACATTTTAATTAATCATAACTCTCAAAGTATGCGGAACTATGAAATGAGGCTGGTATTAAAAGAAAGAGAAACTCAAAGAATTTTTGTTTTCATTGTAGCAATTAATTCATCTGTCACATGTTGGACAATAATGACACAAACCCACGTTCGCCAGACATCGCTCCACTGGACTTCTTCCTCTGTGGATATGTAAAAGACCGTATGTTTTTGACTCCAGTACAAGATCTTCATGATTTACGAACCCGTATCCTTGACACAATTGCAACAGCATTAATGGACATGTTGGACAGAACATGGCACGAAATCGAATAAAGACTTGATATTGTTCGTGCTACTAATGGTGCACATATAGAGATGTATTAGTGAGTGGCAATGTATGACAATGAAATTCTTTGAGTTTCTGTTTCGTTTAATACCGGCCTCATTTCATAATTTCGCATACTTTGTTAGTTATGATTAATTAAAATGTGGGAGGTTTGAATGGGACACGCTGTATATTAAAAATTGATTTAACTTTCTAATTAACCTCCATCCGCTTCATGTGAGTCAGCCATCTCAATTATGATAGTCTGATATATGTTTATATACTCATTTACATACAGTTCGCTGTTATATCTGCTTTTCCGTGTTTCCACATTTGACTGCACCAAAATTTCTCCTCAGAAGTAGAACTGTCGAACATTGCATATCAAAACCTACATTGAAATGTCTGCCATAGAATCGTTGTGATGTAAAAAGGCCTTGTCCAAAAAATTATCTGCGCGTTTTTAACTGCAAGGTACTGAAATCAAGCGCCAAATCTCTCATTTAAACTATGGGGAAGTAATTCAACACGTGAATTGGCAGACTGTAAACCCTAACATCCGTGGTCCCGCCTCACTACACTCTGTGCTTAACTCAAGCAGGGATGTACAACTTCTCTGTGCAGTGGGCTACCATTTCTGGATTCTGGCTTCGATTTCTGTGTTTTGCACTTTAAAACGGCAGATATATATATTTTTTTTGACACGGTCTTAGTACATCACAACGCTTCTCTGGAAGAAATTTCAAGGAAGGTTTCGGCATGCAATGGTTGACAGTTCCCTTGTTAGAACTTATTTCAAACGTGGCTATATTATCACAGATATTATTTTTTTTATCCACGTTTCAGCGCCGTATGTTAGAATAAGTTAAATTAAAGTTTCACACAGTCATTTTAATGACGTAATCATGAAAATCGTCATAGTTGGGGCAGGAGAAAAGGTCACTCAGGGTCACTATTAGTCACAATAGTAGTTTAGATTGCCCTACGTCGGTAGTTCAATCGATTTCTATACATATTTTATTAAGAAACGATGAGTTTCTTATCTCGTTTACGGGTTCGAAAGGAAAGTTACGTGGAAGCAGACTAAAGTTCATGAAATAAATACTTTTATTTAATTAAACTTGCATTAAAATATACACAATTATGTTTATAAATTTAATTGTTGTGGAACGTTTGAGACCCAACTTTACGAGGACTTATAGTTATAGAAATATTATATTTGAAAGAGTTTACACCAAGTCCCGTAATTCGAGGCACCTTCTCGAGTGTCGATCTGAACTCTACCGTATATTAGATGTAGGTTTTTGGTCTGTCCTAATGAATTTGGTATAGAAGTCCGAATCTTTTATTTCCCTATATGTTTCATACTCCCAACCTTATCTTTCGTTTGTTAAATTTTCAATCACATACCTTTTAGAGGCATTAATTTTATTACAATATCACCTACTTTATGTAGGTTATCACGGTACGAGAGCGTTGCCTTGGGGTTTTTACGAAGTCATAATATTTGGAAACTTGAATTTCCCCGCGCCGTAGCCGAGCGGTTAAGGTAGGAAGCCTTGGCGCAGAGCTACGGGACTTGCGCTGGTTCGAGTCTCCATGGGGGAAGAAATTTTCTCGTGGTATTTCGGCCAGTATGGGACCGGTGCCCACCCAGCATCGTGAGGCAATTGGGTAGCTACAATAAGTAGCCACTCCAGGTTGAGTAACCAGCTATAACGGCTGGGGGACTCGACATGCTAACCACATGTCACCCCTACACTGGCTGTTGATCATCTACCTCTGTGATTGACACATGTGGATGTGAAGGGCCAGCAGCCGGCTGGTAAAAGGGCAACCGCTGAAAAGTGGAAAGACCCTCAATCGGATCGGAATTTCCCCAATTTTTGAGGTTTTGAAATAAACCCGGCTTAAGAAGTTCTACTCTAATTGAAGGCTACATATTTATGACCCCTACGCAGAAAGGGTTCTCATCTGCTTACCGTGGGATCTGGCGCAAAAAAGTTCCCCAAAATAAGATCATCAACAACAACAATCACGGATTAAGCCCATGTGGCTTATTCCGTTCTCATAGATTTTCATTCAAAAAATTGAATCCATCTCGTTTTCGGTCTACCAAAATTCCTTTCTCCTTTTGGTTTGTAATTAAGTATATTTTTTTGAATGCGTTCATCTTTCATTCTTTGAACATGTTTTTTTTTAGTTTTTTTCCTAGATTATTTTATTTTATCTAAACGTTAAAAAAAAACCTAGCTCATTTCTAATAATTATATTCACTTCTTCTTTTATCTAGACGTTTTCAGCCAGTTACACTAATAAGATCATTATTTTATTTATTTTCTATTCAAATTCTTTCTGTTGTATCTAATTTAACATTACTTTTAATTATCACTCTATATTCCATTTATTACTCCTGTCCTTATATTTGGAGTCATATATTCCTGTCACATAGCACGAAAAACATGATTTTCTTCTTGCTTTTACAAGAAGATAATAATGATGATTATTACTGAGAACCTTCGTGGGTTTATCTGTACATTTTAATGCATGTGGATATGTGGTGATATTTAATGGAATATTGAGATACAGTCTTGAGGTCGCCGCATGATAAATGTGCTAATGGGATTCCCCATATTCTATTGGATTACTATGATACGAGAAATTGCATTTGGTTAATATTCCCGACTCGTTACCATGGCAACGGATACAATGCTGAATGTCATCGTGTCTTGACGGATCTCCATCAGAAAAGCGAACGCAAATCGATTTAACTTATCTTCTTTCCTCCCCTACTCCTCTTTTTCGATATCTGGTCGATGTTCCCAACTCAACATAAAATACGACAGCAGAATTTCTCAGTTCGAATTCCTTTATTCGTGTCAGATTAAAATACAACTATTGTTCGCTTCGGTTATTTTGAAATATGACCTACATATCGTCATTTACAGCTTTTTGACACTAAATTCAATACTTGGCTCGGTGATGTGCATTAAGGGGACATTAAGGGGAGACAGTTCTGAAGACGAATAAAATGTTTTAATAATAGTAAAGATAATAATAATAATTATTATTTATTTATTTAATTATTTATTTACTTATTTATTTATTTATAAACAGATTTACAATGTAATAAAATATCTTCTTGTGCCCAAAGCGTTTTGAATTTGTAATTTCTTTCTCTATTCTTCTCTATCTTCCCATTCCAATTCTCCCAGACCTACCTCCCTCATACGTCTTCTTATATCATCCATCCATTTAAATCTAGCTCGACCTTTCTTTCCTTTCTTAGATGGAATCCATTCTAAAGATTATCTGGACAATCTTGTCTCTGGCGTTCTACGTATATGACCATACCATTCTAGAGTCCGCGAGGGCCATGCACCTACGGGTTCGATAGTGCCAGTGAGTAAATATAATAGTAATGATAATAATAATACAAAAAATAAAAAATATTTTATTGAAAACTTTTTTTTATATTACAGTAGTTTACCTTCAACCTAATGTGTCTTTATATTAAATCTAAAAAAAGAGGAATTTCTTAAATAAATGACACAAATCCAAATATCTATGAATAATAATCATGAACAGAATAAGGTGCAGAAAGTAATTAAACAAAGGCTCAACTTTGGAATTGCAAGCTATTATACATTAAAGGTAATCTTGCCATCGCATCGTCTTTTAAAAATGAAGTTATACAAAAATGTATTAAATGATTGTACTTCTACTTACATTATATGGATGTGAGACGTGGTATCTTGGATTAGCAGACAAAAAGTTTACTAATATTTGAGAATAAGCTTCATAGAAAAATAGTTGTACCAAACGGGGACAGGGAACACCCATGCAACCATAAGCGCCGTATTGGGTGTATACATACACACATATACCCTTGTAGGAAAATTATAGAGTTTAATTAATGGTAAGGTTGTTAAATTATTAATGGGAATTAAATTTAATGTTTCTTGGCTATAAATGGGGAAGGGAAAGTTATAAAATAATAATGATATCGTAGGAATTATAATAGATGTAATTACTATTAGTTTTGTAGATAATTTGAATATTTAATTTGAGGCTAATCTTGTTATATATACACATATACATACATATATACAAACATTCATCCCGCACCGTAGTCGAGTAGTTAATGCAAGAGACCTTAGCACAGAGATACGGGACTTGCGCTGGTTCGACTCTCCATGGGGGAAGACATTTTCTCATGGAATTTCTGCCAGTATGGGAACAGTGGCACCGCGAGGAATTTGGGTACCTACATTTTTGCAGGTTGAGTAAACCAGCTATAACGGCTGGGAGACCCCATGCTGACAACATGTCACTCTTACATTGGCTGGATGGTCGTCTACCTCTGTGATTAACACACGTAGAAGTGAGGTCACTAACCGGCTGATAGGCCAAGGGCCTTCTAGGCCTGTCGCCCCATGGCATGTTAATAGAAACATACATACATAATTATATGCATTTGTCTATCAATCTAAGTATCTATAATGGCGTAGCCCAATGTTACACCATAGCCTCTTCATTGTAAGGAGTTACTAGTCCAAGCTAATTTTAATTACCTCATTTTCTCATAGATGTCATGGATGGAATGCGGTCAACACACCGACCCAATGAGACATCTAATAGGCAACTAAGGTATTACTAGGACGTTGAGGTCTGTACATTTTGTTTAGAGACCTCTTTGTTCAGGCTTAAAGATCTTTTATGAGCCTGAAAATCTTCGGACTCGACCCACAGCTTAAAATCCATCCCGGAGAGTTTGCTCCTTGGATTTTTCCGTCCTACAAAAATCCATCGACCCCGGCCGGGTTTGAACCCGCGACCCGAGAAACTAGAGACAAGGAGCATAACCATATCCTTTGACATTTTCCAATACTGTTATTTTAACACAGTTCTAATAATGGTTCATATTATAATATTATAATGTTATAATATTATAATGATATTGTGAAAAGAAAAACCAGGAATCGAACCGTGGACCTCTAGTTCTCCAGACTAGTGTGCCAGGTCTAGAATGGTGTAGTGGGCTGCACACTGGTCTGGAGAACTAGAGGTCCATTGTTCGATTCCTGGTTCAGACATTAATTTCTCTTTTCACAATATCATTATAATATTACATAAAACAGTCACATACAGTAACTTTAGATATTTGGATGAATGTGCTTAAGGCAAACAGTTTTTTTTTTTGTTGAGTATAAGTTGCAGGAATAGCAGAACTGTTATTTGGAGGGAAAGAATAGGAAGGAAACTGGGAACTTGAAACAGTTTCGCTGTGTTTGTATTGTTCAAGTGTGTATTGACTGAGAGGAAGAACAAGAGGTGAAGTTTCTCAAGAGCTGCGCAGTATTACTGAGAGCCACAGATACTCTATTGTTCTAGAGCCTCTGCTTACTACAACTATTCTATAACTTATAATTAGCACTGTCGATTGTTATCGATTCTAACCCACACAACTATCCGATATATCGACAACTTCGACATTACTTATTCACTCCGATCGTAGACATCTCTTTCCAGTCCCTTAATTGTCTTGGAACAAATAATTAAATCATCATCATGTAACATTTATATACGTCAAGCAGGAATCGCGTACACTAATTCACTAGCACCATTATTTTTGTATGTATACTAGACAGGGGCAGTCTATCAAACAATTTATTTTATCTTGCTTCTACACATTTTATTACTAGTTTTAGTCTTAATTTTAACCATAATTAACATGGTTGTATTATAGATCATAATCTAATATATAGTAGTAGTAGTAGTAGGACTTTATTAGACAAAAAGTAAGATATTTACAATATTATTTACAAATATGGGTCGCACGGGCAGTAAGCCGTACGTGCTGTTGACAGTCCATTACAATAAAGTAATAATTGGCACTAGTGTAAAGAAAATTAAACAACAAAAAAATCAATAACATTACAATTACATAAAGAAAACACAATAATATTACAATTAAATAATAACACAATAGCATTATACACTAATTAAATTATATATAATTGTTAAGAATTAATGGTATTGCATTTTGATAACATATATTTATTCATGAATGAGTGTTGTCCTTATTTTCCGCGTTTTGCCCAGAAATTTATCGAGGTTTGTCAGTGTTCGGAAAAATATATTGTAAAGTACTTTACGAACGAATAAGACAATGGGCTAAAGAGAACAATAGGCTCTCAAAATATCAGTCAGGTTTTAGAGGAGGGTACTCCACGGTGGACAACGCATTTGTTCTGAGAACATTAATTGATGACAATCTAATATATATTATCTTACTGATCAACTGTCCACCGCTGTGGTCTCGAGGTAGCATGCTGCCTTGTCACGCATCGGACCCGGGTTCGATTTCCTGTCGGGACAGGCTCCTGGGTGAGTTTTTGGGATTTTTCCTCACCTGTATCTCATACTATTACGTTTCATATGTACGCGCTTAGTCTCATCGCAGTATAAACCTCGAATATTACACAATTATTCAATTATAATTACAATATTGGCATATAATGTGCATTAATAAAATATATTAATACAACAAATTAAAAACTAATAACTAATCCTACTGCTACAGGTTCATCCCACCAGTTCCAGAGAAATTGACATCACCTGACAAACAACAACTAAAGAGTAAAAAATTTTAAAAAATCCACATGTTACCATAATTGTATGAATAACTGTAATAATCTGAAATGTATGCATATTATATTTAATTAAAGAGAAGACTGGATGTCCTCCCAATGTAGAGTCATCCGAAAGCCAGACTTGGCAAGATCCCGCGTGATCGACTATTCCGATTGAGGTTTTAAGCCGTTTCCCTCAAAATCCAAAGAGAAAATGCTGGAACAGAACCCCAAACGGCCCGCTTCCGACTTCACTCTGCTAATTAACTTCAAATTTGAATTCAAAATTTAAACCGGGGCTAATGTATTTTACAGAAACCCGGGGTTCAACCTATTAAAAAGGACCAAAATGGATCGCTCACCGCCAACACTTAAGTGTTGACAAAGTAAGACAAATGTCAGGAAGTCTAGGACCCAACAGTCCCCGAAAATCATCCGATCATCATCATCAGCATCCTCCTTATTATTGTCATCATCCTTCACCGGTTTGGAAAACAACTGGAAGCTACCGCACCTATAATTCCCTAGTAAAGCTGTAAAGCATAGCATAAAAGTGAAAGACCTGCCCTCGGGCAGAATTACTATGGATGGATTGATAAAATATTAATTACTTTTTAATATTAGAGTTAATAATGATTGTTATATTCTGATAAAATATTAATTACTATTTAATATTAGAGTTAAAAATGATTGTTATATTCTGATGTAACATATGTTTGTCCTGGTGAGTGGTAGAGAAGACCAAATGGCCTTAACTCCGCCGGGCTAAATAAAGAAATAAATTCCAAATTAATTAATTAATATTTTAATTGAGGAAGACTGATCTATATCAGGTACTCATATCAATGCCCAAAAAAATATAGTTTCATATAAACAATTACATTCAAGTGTACACAATAAGATAAACCCTGTAGCAAAAACGAAAACTGGGAATTCATTTTAGTGCGAATATAAGTTCCCCATACATCGTTAACCGAGCTAATTTTTTCCAATCTACTTCAATATGGTTACATTATATGCTCTCTATTCTTCTCTATCCCAACTAATGTTTTTCCAATCTACCTCACTATAATCACGGTTAATATTATTCACCTGCCTCATTCTCGTTCCTACTTACTGGACGCTTCCCTTCTGGTTTTCCTACAATAAATTTCCATTACTCTCTTCTATTCCCCAATCATGCGACATATCCTTGCCCATCGCAGCCTATCAGGCTTAACTGTTCTTATTACAGCTGGTTTCCCACACAGATCATGTAGCTCAGTGTTATTGTAATATTCTCTATTCACTCGTCAGTTCATCATCTTTGGTCCAAAAATGTTCTTAAGAACTTTATTCTCTAATGATCATAATCTTTTCTCCTCCCTTCAAGTAAAGGTCCATGCTTCACACCCATATAATATAACTGGGTATATAACACTTTTACCCTCAGGGGTCCTCATCTAGGGTATATGTGGATGGCGACCACGAGGTGCCCAAGCTGAGCAAAACATTTCTTCCACTTACTTGTGTTTTGCACTCCTTTAACTTTACTATCTAACCTCTCTTGGTTAACTCTTGTTTTTTCGACTCCGACGCTATTAGGGCATCCGAGGGCTAGGGAGTCTTTCCTTTATTTTCTTTTCTTCTCCAGAAAAGCCTGACCAGAGGCTATAAGATGGCAGCCCCATCACTGGTCTTGTCTTCCTTTGGCCAGCAACCAATCGAAGGAACTTTTATTATGCTTTCAAGTCTTATACGAGAATTTCCCGGAAGGATCAAAACGCTGGAGGGAAAATGTTCTATAGGATCGTAACAGGCCTTGGCCTAATACTTGGAAGGAAGAAGAAGAAGACATATTTTCAGTTTAATGTTCTTTGAGAGAAGTTGCGACGGTAAGAGTACCTATACTATACAATAGCACGCTTTTTCAAAATCAAGTGTGTGTTTTATTTCTTTGTGTGTATCTTTTGTGTTTGTAATCATTGTTCCTAGGCATTTGAATGTGCTTTGAAAATCTCTAAAATATATGAATATTGAAAATTGCATCGTATATAGCATTGTTATTATATGGCCCACATACAGTTATTATAGATTTCAGAATAAATGCGAAACATAATATAGATTGTGTGCATTGTTAATTTGAAATTAATAGGAACTGAATTATTTATTTTGTAATTCATTATTCTGATAAATCTGTTAGTAGATCTGATTACGGAATTAAATAGAGATTGACACTGTAATTTATATTGCAATATGTTTATTGTTCTCCAACATGCATTACATATAATTATATAAATAGATTTACACCATTGTAAATATCCATTATTAATTCAACAATATATGATATAAATTAACGTTTAATTTCCTATTGTCAGACGTTGATTTATTCCGCATATAACACGGTTTCAAATCAATAACGTCATAGTGTTGCACATAATATTGTGACGCAACATAATAGCGGCGTTTGAATTTCGCGGCGAGAATAGAGGTCTCTTATTGGTAGAAATAGAATCGGGAGTCGCTGACTCGCAAGTCGAAAACCCCGTGCAGATGATGAATGCGTCCGAACTTCCGTTTCGATGTTTCTCTAAGCTTCGATCCACCATGTCGGGAAGGTTCGATGCCAGAATCTTCCATAATGGAGAAGTCTCGATTGAAAGCCGAGAATTTTTATTTATTGCACATACAATCTGCTATTAGGGTCGGGAGCGAATCAGTTGTGTTGTGACAGCAATGCAGTTAGCTGTGAAAGACAAGAAACTGTGGCGAAAAGAATAAACGAATACATTAACAAATAAAGTAAGGAAATAAATAAAGACAAAAACAAATTAACAAAGAGAGAAATACAGAAATAATGAATAAATGAACTATTAAACAAACAAATAAACAAATTAATATGTAATCAATAATCAACTGAGTAGGTGTTTACTTGATGAAAAACCATATATATGTAATCCATAAATATTAAATATGAAAATCATATAAAACTAAGTTTTATTTTTATTTAATTAATAAATTAATATGTAATTAAAACACAAATAAACAAACAAAATACAAATAAGCAAGTGCACAAATACACAAAAAGGAGCAGATAAATAAATAGCCTAATACACAAATAATTAAATAAGCAAACAAATAAACAAGCAAGAAAAAATAAGAAAAAAATAATATATAAAAACTAAAGAAATACAGAAACAAATAAAAACAGAAATAAATAATTACACACGTAATGAATTATTAAATAAACAAATATTTGTACAAAATACACAAAAAAGAAACAAAGAAATTAATACGCTAATAAATAAATAATTAAATATACAAACAAATAAACAAGGAAAAAAATAAATAATAAAAATATAAAAAGTAAACAAATATACAGATAAATAAACAAACACAACAAATAAATTAATATACACATAAGGAATAAACAAATAAAAAACCAACATATTCACAAATACAAAAAAAATACACGCGCTAACAAATAAATAATTAAATATACATATAAATAAACAAGCAAGCAAAAAAAAATGAAAAAATAAGAGTATAAAAAGTAATCCATGTGGGTTTTGTGATGGTCGAAACAGAGCTTGCACAGGTTTATATCAGGGTTTTCTCCCGTTTTCCCCTGCCACAATTTCATTCCACCATTTCTCTATATTCATCTCACCCATTTCGTTTCATTTCGTTCTTCTGCCCCTGTGATGGTGTGTCAAGCGTGGTCGGCCAGAACCCTTGAAATTTACAGACCTCTATATAAGGGGCTTCATCTCATCTCATTCCTCAACCCGACCCTAGAGTTGAACTCGAGTTGAGAATATTATTATATTATATAAAAGGTTAACAAATATTCAAATAAACAAACAAATAAAATAAAATACATGAATAAATAAATATACACGTAAGTAAATAAAATATGACGAATAAAATAGATCGAAATCCATTTGTAACTGGTATCAACAGACGTAATAAAGAATTTGTGTTAAGAGGTAGCAGGTGCAATAGAGAACGTGTTAGATGTGTTTACATGGTAATTGTGGGACATTGTGTCATGTAACAGCTTCGATTTCTTCTAACTTGAAAGTCTTGTAGTTTTTGAGTGGTGGGAGAATTTACGACGCATCATTTTCTTTCTTTCACCACATAGTTCCCCCTCTTTGTCATACCCCACGTCCGACGATACACTGTACCAGAATGAGGTGCCAGCGAATGGAAGAAAAAAAAAGGGGTCAGGATAGAGATAGGAAAACGAAAATAGGCTTGTAAAAAGAAAGAAAGACGAAAACATTGAATTGGATCTCATGAAAGAAATAAGCTGACCCTGCAAACCGATTTCAAGCAGATTTTGGGTGAAAAAAGTTTTTTTCTCCTTCCACCTCTGTCCGTGTTCCAATGTGATTACAGACAGACGTACGCTGCAAATATTAGTTCGCTTTTCCGCCGGTGAAATCTCTGCATTCATCATCATTTTATAAAGCTATTGCCTTGTCAGTGAATACATTCTTCTATTCTTTCAGCCACTATTTTCATTTGTTGACAGTTCTGGCATCCGATGATTTCTGTTACGTTTTTTAAATCAGTCTTTTTTTCGTCAAGCCCTTACATTTATTTTTAAAACTACATAATTTGTTTTAAAAAGAAATGATTCTGAAGAAGTATGTGGGCCATCAAAATATATTTTTCAACAATTAATTTTGAAGATATTATTATCATTATTGTCGGAATGTTGACATATTTGGGAAATAATTTCAATTAAATTAACTTGGCCAAGTAACTCCTAGCAAAGGGGAGGCTAAGGCCCAAAATTGGGCTTTTACGCCATTGTAAATAATTACCGTTAATAATAATAATAATAATAATAACATTATTATTATTATTATTATTATTATTATTATTATTATTATTATTATTATTATTATTATTATTAAAAGTAAAGTAATCCCACTATAGGCTTCAGGAGGCCCTTGGGATAGTAGGAGGTTAAGCCTCCCATTTTTTCTGGACGATCGGCACTTGATATCAGCCGGGTTGTCAGCCCTGCGCGGCGGCCGCCTTTACCCCCAGAACAAGTGTCTGGTACTCATTTTCGTTACAGACTGAGTCGACCCCAGGGCCATAGTGCCGCCAGACGGTTTGGGTCAGTTTAAAAAACCTGAACCCCACTGGGACTTGAACCCTCGACCTTCCGGCTTGTAGCGCAGTGCCTTAGCCACTACGCTACGGCGTGCCCCTTATTATTATTAATTATTATTATTATTATTATTATTATTATTATTATTTTAAGGAAGAGGCCAGTGAAGTGTTTTGTGTGGAGTGTAGCATTGTATGGTGCAGAGACATGGACAATACGTAATGAGGAAAAGCGTCTGGAAACTTTTGAGATGTAGACATGGAGAACGATAGAGCGTATAAAATGGACAGACAAAATAAAAAATAATAAATATGTGCTAGACAGAGTGGGTGAAGGAAGAATAATACTGGAACTCATAAAGGAGAGGAAAATAAATTGGATTAGCAACTGGCTAAGAAGGAACTGCCTGCTGACGGATACTCTAGAAGGAATGATCAACGGAAAGAAGGTTAGAGACAGAAAAAAACATAAGATGATAGACAATATTAAAAATAAATAGTTTGTATGCGTATACAAAAAGGAAGGCTGAGCTAAGGAAAGAGTGGAGAATACTGAGTTTGCAGTGAAAGACCTGCTCCTTGGCAGAGCACTATATATGTATCATTATTATTTTTTTAACCAATGTCACCAGGTTATCATAGTAACATTTCTGGTATTCTCTCCTCGCCTGGCGGAATTGTAACCCACGTCTTAAGTTGAGGCGACTGAGAGGCGGAGTTATGTTACCCAGATGATATGATAGATGATGAATGAAAATGAAGCGCCAGGAGAGTCCTTAAATCTAAACATAATCTAAATTGAAACCACGGGTGACCCTTTAAGAAACAATTCATATGGTATGAGCTGGAATCGAACCCGGGACCCCACGAACTGTAGTCAGAAGCTTTCACCACTATTCTATGAGGATATTATTATTATTATTATTATTATTATTATTATTATTAATTTTGTAAACGCAATTCCTTATCAGTGAGAACTTCCTTCTTTACATTTAGTTATCATATTAATTTCTTGATAGTCCTAGGATCCTATGATTTCTGTTATTTTTACAAAATCAGTCTTCTTAGGCCTTAAGCTTAACATTTATTTATTCATTTATTTATTTTACCTGATGGAAGTAAGACCATAAGGTCTTTTCGTCTACTTCGCCAGGGTTAATTAAACATAAAATAAGAATTATGAATTATCTACATGTTGGTTAATGATACATAATAGATATAGGCTACACAATATAATGTTGACAAGGGAAAGAAAGAAAAATAGTAATAATAGTAAAATAATAATAAGAATGATAATAACAACCTTTAATTAGATTAAGTAAATGGCTTGGTAAATAAAGTTTAAAATATAAAGGAATAATAAAAGTATACATCGAACACGGTCATATACTTTATTGTCTAAGGAAATATGAAGCGAGTTTCTTTTTAAACTGTTTTTGATTCGGGCAGTCCTTGATATAAGAGGGGAGGGAATTCCAGAGTTGGGTGGCTGAAACAAGCAAGAATGAAGAATAGTGAGATTTTTAGTAGCGAGATTATTGAAAATCATTTTTAAAACGTTTTTAACAGATTTTCACCGTTATCTAACAATGACAGTGTATATATAGTCATTGTTATTTTCAGCGGGTGTTTGATTGTCATTGTTATTTTAGGTATGTACTATATAGGATCGGTGGGGATATGTAATATATATATATATATATATATATATATATATAAAGTTTTTACAATGTTTTAATTATTATAATATTAAAAGTAATAAAGATTAAATTAGAATATAAGGAATTAATTTATATTTTATTTGGTAAATTATTTTTATCCTATGTAGTGTACATACCTAAAATAACAATGGCAATCAAACACACGCTGAAAATAACAATGACTATATATACACTGTCATTGTTAGATAACGGTGAAAATCTGTTAAAACTTTTTAAAAATTCTTTTCAATAATCTCACTACTAAAAAAATCTCACTATTCTTCAATCTTCCTTATATCCTATCGGTTTGTTTAATTGTTTGAAAGTAGTCCAGCCTTTCTTGTGATTATAGAAACAGAGATGTTTTCGGGGGGAAAATAACTGTATAATATTATATATACCGTAATGGTCAGTGGGTGCAATTTTTTCCGGAAACAATTTCTGTATAATTTAGAAAGAGTGCTCCCTTTTCAACCTAAGTTATTTTATAAGATAATTCATTTACATGTATAAAAATACTATATCATAAGAATACTTTTTACGCATTAGAGAAAGGGGAAGCCGCGCGCCGGTCGAGGGTTTGGGGTGGCGGGCTAATGCGGTGGCAACTTATTGGATATGTGAAAACAGACGTTCGCGGCGGCTTACAAACACGTATTCCCTCAGATGTGTGTCGGTATATAATTATATATATATATATCTATATATATATATAGTATATTTTGATACTAGCGAACGAAAAGATGAATGCTGGAGTCGGGATTTGAACCCGAGTCTCTAAACTCTGTACGGTTAGTGCTATAGAACAAACGAGCTACTCTATTTATGGCCTTCCGACACAAAACCTACATTTTTCTTAACATATATGTAAGTAGTCTCAATTCACACAATAGATAGTGGGAAGTCGTTCCAACTGACATCTAGTGGCCACTATAACAGGTAAGCAAATTTTTTATTTATATTAATTTTTATTGTAGTATTATCCGGTGTTTACCAGATAAGATTGGTGAATATTTGTAAAAACAATAGACAATCTATTCAAGAAATCAACATCAATAGCTAGAATCCTACGAAAATCGTTAAAAAGAATGTCGTGATTTTTACAGCGTATTTCCAGAGCAGCCACAGGCAGAGCCAATACACTGTGATGAATCCAACTCTCTTTCATTGTCATCAATCACCAGAATTTTTACTGACACGGCCAATAATATTTGATATAGCTATTAGAAAATACAGCACCATGTTATTTTGAAGGATTGTTTTCTACTAACAATATGGTTGAGGAAGATAAAGTGCTAGCTAAATATTATTCTTCAAGTTTTCTTGACATTTCTCCATTAACAATAGAATATAATACGTAAGGTTAGTATTGCACAGAATTTTCATTAACAATTCACAAATTTAGGCGGGAACATTTACCAGAGATTAAAAAATGCAGTCAAAATATGGTAATTATATTTTGTATTGCATATAAAATTATTAACAGAAAGGATTATTATTGTCATTAATTTAGTTATAAAATAATAATAATAATAATAATAATAATAATAATAATAATAGTTTTATTTTACATGGCAGAGTTAAGGCCTTAGGCCTTGTCTGCCACTCAACCAGGTTTTAAAAAAATACAAAAAAATAGTCTTACATCTGGATTGCAATAAACGTAAACGATTACATGTTATATATATAATACAATTATTATTTATAATGTATTTTTTTTATTTATTCTAGATTTAACGAATTAAATATAATATGTACAAGATATATAAAAAACGACAAAAAAATTATTAAAGACATAGTATAAATTTAAATAAATAGAGGAAAGTTAATTATTAGACATCAGGTAACTGTACAAGCGAGACATAAATGTGCCAAGTGTGCGGCAACCCCTGATATCTTGAGGAAGGAAATTCTGTGAGCGGACAGAGACTACTGAGAAGAAGTAGAACAAGAGAAAGTGCTATGAAGGGGGTTTATTATTATTATTATTATTATTATTATTATTATTATTATTATTATTATTATTAGAATAAAGTAAGTAAAGTAAAGTATTCCCACTACAGGCCTCAGGAGGCCCTTGGGGTAGTGGGAGGTTGAGGCTCCCACTTTTTCTTGACAATCGGCACTTGATGTCAGCCGGGTTGTCAGCCTTGCGTGACGGCCGCCTTTACCCCCAGAACAAGCATCTGGTACTCATTTCCGTTAGAGGCTGAGTCTGAGTCGACCCAGGGCCATAGTGCCGCCAGAAGGGTATTTAGGAAAATTTTTGGACCAAAGAGGGATGAAGAGACAAGTGAATGGAGAAGACTTCATAACAATGAACTACATGGTCTTTATAGGAAGCCAGATATAATAAGAACAGTTAAGGCTCGTAGACTGCGATAGGCAGGACATGTTGCACGTATGGGGAATGAAAGACATGCATGGAAGCTTCTTGTAGGAAAGCCAGAGGGAAAACGCCCAGTTGGTAGACCAAGAATGAGGTGGGAGAATAACATTAACTATGATTTGAGGGAAGTAGATTATACAGGAAATGATTGGAAAGCATTAGCTCAGGATAGGGATGTATGGAGAGCTTATGTCCGCGCGGCCATGAACCTACGGGTTCGATAGTGCCAGTGAGTAAGTAAGTATTATTATTATTATTATTATTATCGTTATTATTATTATTATTATTATTATTATTATTATTATTATTGATATTATTATTAGTTAAGTCTCGTTAACTCAGATGAGAAGTGACACGAAAGAGGAACGAAAGAGGGGCACCATAATTTCTCCGTAATCATCTCATCCATTTAATTTAATTTAATTTCGTTCATCTGTCTCCATGATGGTGCGTCAGCCGTGGTCGGCCGGCACCCTTGTCATTCACATACTTCTATATGCAGGGGCTCATCTAATCTCGTCCCTCGACCCAATTCTGAGTTCCTCAGTTCGGATGTATATATATATTAGAGGAATTAAACCCAATGGGTACAACTAGAACACGACACACACCCAGTTCCAAGGTAGAGTTTTTAAAAATTCCTTACCCCGCCGGGAATCGAACCTGGGCCGCCGGAGTGGAAGGTAGGGACTCTACCGACTACGCCACAGCGCTATATTGTGACTTAGTTCCCTTTCTGTAGAATGGGACCCAATTATGCCACTGTTTTATAGTAAGTATGGGTTTTATCGATGATTTTAATAAGTGTAATTTGCTTGCTATTATGCATTACAGGGACTCTTGTTGTCCCAATTTCTCTCAAAAAGACATATAAAATTGTTACTCTTCCCCAGATATATGTATGCTAAAAGTGGACTCTTACATTAAGGGAGGAGAAAAGGTTACGAGTATTAGAGTAAAGTTCTTAAGAAACGTTTTGGACCAAAGAGAAATTAATAGACAGGCGAATGGAGAAGATTTTATAACAGTACGCTACATGATCTTTATAGGAAATCTGATATAATAAGAACAGTTAAGTTTCGTAGACTGCGATGGGCAGGACATGCGACACGAATGGGGAATAAAAGAGGGGCAAGAAAGCTTCCTGTAGGAAAACCAGAGGGAAAACGCCGAGTTGATGGACCAAGAATGAGGTGGGAGAATAATATAAATATTTGAGGGAAGGGGGTGATTGGAAACAGCTCAGGATACAGATGTGTGGAGAGCTTATGTCTGAAACTACAGGTTCGATAGTGTCGGTGAGTTATTTAGTAATGTATAAATATATATGTTTGTAGTCATAACATTAATAACTTTAAGCAGTTTTAATAGAATTTCCAAAAAATAATACAAACGCAAGAATAAAAACAGGAAACTTTGATATTTAAGCCATCTGAATCTGTAATTAAAGACTACCGACAAAATAATCTAGGAGAGCTATTAACTGTTTAATCATCATTTTGAGAAAGAAAAAAGAATGTAGTGACCATTTAAATCCCTCTAATTGGCACATCAGAAAGTAATCGTGAAGCAGGCAGCTCAAAGCTACAAAAATTAATTCACAAAGCGGAATTAAAGAGATCACTTTTTTTTTTACTTTGCTTCTAAGCCGAGGGAAAAATTAGGAATTATTATTCATAAAAGATTTTTCAAAAGGAATAATTTTATTCTTGTTAAGATTTTATGAATGCACTCATGTGTATGTAAATAACCACAAAATTGGAGTGACACTTATTAGTCCAGCCCACATTTTTAAAACAAAGATGCACAAAAATTAAATTGGAAAAAACTAGGGCAGGACATGTTGCACGTATGGGGAATGAAAGACTTGCATGGAAGCTTCTTGTAGGAAAGCCAGAGGGAAAACGCCCAGTTGGTAGACCAAAATGAGGTAGGAGAATAACATTAACTATGATTTGAGAGACGTAGATTATACAGGGAATGATTGGAAAGCATTAGCTCAGGATTTGGATGTATGGAGATCTTATGTCTGTGCGGCCATGATCCTAAGGGTTCGATACTGCCAGTGAGTAAGTTAGTAGTAGTAGTAGGACTTTATTAGACAAAAAGTAAGATGTTTACAATATTATTTACAGATATGGGTCGCACGGGCAGTAAGCCGTAGGTGCTGATGACAGTCCGTTACAATAAAGTAATAATTGGTACTAGTGTAAAGAAAAATAAACAACAAAAACAGCAATAACATTACAATTACATAAAGAAAACACAATAATAATATTACAATTAAATAATAACACAATAGCATTATACACTAGAAAAACATTAACATTACAATTACATAAAGAAAACACATTAATATTACAATTAAATAATAACACAATAGCATTCTACACTAATTAATTTATATATAATTGTTAAGAATTAATGGTATTGCATTTTGATAACATATATTTATTCATGAATGAGTGTTGTCCTTATTTTTCGCGTTTTGTCCAGAAATTTACCGAGGTTTATCCAATGTTCTGGATTTACCAATAACTCGTAGCATGCCAATCTTTCCCGATTTGAATTTAGAAATCTTTCCGGTAATAACTGACGTCTCCAATATTCTAAATCATTACATTTTCCTAATATATGTATCTCATCTTCAAAGTTCCCGCACATTGGACATATTCGCATATCGTGATCGTCGCTAATTTTTAGAAATTTCCATGCCCCTAGCCTAAACCAAGCAAGCCCTGATCTCTCCTTAAATCCTAGGTTGAGTATATACGATTCTTTTCCCCAGACGTGTTTTAGGTCTCTTTGTAAACACAGTGAGCGTTTTCCTGTACATTCGGCGAAAGTATCTTGTTGGGTTATATCTAAGAACCTCCTCCTTATTTTTCTCCACACGTTCTTGCGATTTTCAGTCCCTTTTTTCCATATCCAGCCCATCCCAATCTTTTGAAGTTCTCTCCTAACCTCGTCTGCCCAAAATTTAACATCTATGTTTTTAATTTGGTGGTCGTAACAGTAAGTAAGTAAGTAAGCAAGCAAGTAAGTAAGTAAGTAAATACATGGAATAACTGTACATTAGAATAATTTCTTTACCTTCAACGTTGCACATAATTTAGGAACCCAATTCCATCAGCTAATTGTCCTTTAGTTTCTTATCCACTGCTTTGAGTATTATATTACATACTATCAGTACATGGTCCACCGGTGTGGTCTCGAGGTAGCGTGCTGCCTTCTTATGCAGCGGACCCGGGTTCGATCCCCGGTCGGGGCAGTTTATCTGGGTGAGGTTTTTATCGGGGTTTTACCTCACCTGTAAGACAAATTTCAGGAAAACTTTAAGGCCCAAACTGTCCCCGAAATCATGTGGCCATCATCATCCTTATCATCATCATCACCATCCTTCACCGGTTTGGAAAGCACGGGAAGCTACCACATCTACAATTCCCTAGTAAAGCTGCAAAACATAGCATGAAAATGCTATGATTGCAGTGAAAGACCTGCCCTCGGACAGAATTACTATGGATGGATGGATCAGCAATGAATGAAGCTATTGGAATACATATACAGGTAGAATTGCACTAATTTAAGGAGATGTTATATTATAATAAAACACATCTCTATTTAATTATATAATTAACTCCACGATTAGTGAAATAATTAAGAACAAACTTTTTTTAAAATCGAGCGCACCGAAGATTCGCGTGATTATTTGTGATACAGAGATAAACAGCTGATCTGGGAGTACGGATCGCAAGACCATCTCTTATGTCCAGTTCGATTTTCAATATTTCTTGTTTTTATTCCGAAACGTCAGACTTTTTCACTTCATTTACACGAAAATTGTTATTTTATTGCAAAACTGCAAAGGAACAAAAGATTCCTGTTCATTGCCTTTAATTATCGTAAGTAATGTCACGAGTGGAATACTGCATAACAGTGAATCACGTGGTCTTTATAGGAAACCAGATATAATGAGAACAGTTAAGTCTCATAGACTGCGATGGGCAGAGCATGTGGTACGAATGGGGAATGAAAGACGTGCATGGAAGTTTTCTTGCAGGAAAACCAGAGGGAAAACTCCCAGTTGGTAGATCTAGAATTAGGTGGGAGAATAACATTAACTATGATTTGAGGGTAGTAAATTATACACGGATGATTGGAAAACATTGGTTCAGGATAGGAATATATGGAGAGCTTATGTCCGCGCGTCTATGAACCTACGGGTTCAATAGTGCCAATGAGTTAGAGTTAGTTAATGTCACGACTGATTTGGAAACAAAGAGTGGTATATTGTAGGACTATTTAACGAATAAAATTAAGCTGCTTACTCAATAAAAATTATTTAAATATAGTTACCTTAAAATATTTATATATTTAATGTAAACGGCGAAGTTTGAAAATAAATAAGAAATGTGTGGTTATGTTTCATTTGTTTATTCACTGCAAATTTATCATATTATTTATTGCCAAATAGGATCGCAATATTGTAAGAATGCACCCTAGTGGAAAAATAAAAAAAGAAACGCATCAAACTGTATGTTACAACCAATATTATAGGTTATTAACTTATATTTTCAACAAACAACTCAATAAATCATTATTTAAAAACGCATGTATCGTACACACGATTAACAAATGTTTCATTCGAAGGAATCTGTTCAATATCTGTTACATTCAATGTATTTGTTGGAGATTATGTCACTGCAAAATAATACTCTGACCAATTCACAATATTTAAAAAGTAGGAGTTTTTTATCACAAAATTTAAAGTTTAGGGAGAAATATTGATTTTAAAGAAAAGCATTTATTTGACATCAAATCGTTCTTGAATCTTTTCTTGTATATATATATATATATATATATATCATCATAGTACATTCACGAATTTAGGTCATTTGTTGACCTGTTTCGGCCTCAAGAGAAACACCATCCAGAAGTCTTTTGAGTGGACGTCCTGGTCTTCTTCTTCCTGCAGGTTGATATCTTAACATTTGTTTGGGTATTCTGTGATCTTCCATTCGATGAACATGTTGCATCCATCTTGACTTATAATCAGAAATTTTGTTTTCTAAAGGTTCCATGTGTAATTCTTCTAAGATGTCTTAATTTTTTTTTTTGTGATCTAGTGTATCCTGCAGTCCTCCGAAGGTATCTCATTTCAGCAGATCTAAGTCTCTGTATATCCTTCTGTTTCAACGTCCATAGGCCTATATATATTTATTTATTTATGTTTCTTTGTATGTCCTTGTAGACGTCTAAATAACTTAACCGAATTTTATGAAAATTTGTACACACAGGTTTTCAGGTCCGGGGAATTTTCAACCACTATCTATTATGCTCTAAAACGATCAGGTGTAGGAGTCTTAAAAATGCTGTAGCGGTCGTAATTTTCGATATTTGACAACAAAACTCAGTATATGCTACTAAAATAAACCGAGGTACATATTATATAAAAATCAGTGAAATCCGATCATTAAAAGTGGTGGTTTACTCGAATATATGTATATATAAACATATTTTTCTGTGTCCTTTGTAGACTTCTAAACCACCCAATCGATTTTTATGTAGATTTGCACATACTGATTTTCACGTACGGCAAGTGTTCAGCCGACATCTATTATGCTCTAAAAACATTAGCTGTAGGAGTTCACCAGAAACGAAAAAATAAAAATCGGTCTGGTGGTGGCAATTTTCGAGACCTCACAAAGAAGCTGAGTATGTATTATTAAAATAAACCGAG
>JASPKZ010003847.1:3905000-4425000 GCA_030220185.1 Diploptera punctata | reverse complement strand
AGGTGACACATTGTCAAGAAGAATACTAGATTGGGTGCCACTTGGTAGAAGAAGAAGAGGACGGCCAAACATTACGTTGGTTGATGGTGTTTTGAACAGTATTAGAGGAAAATGGATTGAATGCTGGAGAATGGAATAACATAGATATGTGGAGAAGAATGACAATAGATTAATTGGACGCAGAAATATTATGAGAAACATTGTGAAACCTGCTATAATAAAACATAAAATTATTATTAATATTATAATTATCATTAACTCACAGGCACTGTCAAACCTCTCATGGCCTACCTGAGCTAACATAAGATCTCCATACATCCCTATCCTGAACTAATGTTTTCCAATCAACTCTTCTATAATTTACTTCCCTCATATCATGGTTAATGTTATTCTCCCACCTGATTCTTGGACTACCTCTGGGCCCTTTCCCTATGGTTTACCTACACGAATTTGACACATGCCCTGCTTATCGCAGTATTTGATACTTAAGTATTCTACTTATAATAGGTTTCCCATAAATATAATGTTGCTCAATGTTATGTAGTCTTCTCCATTCACCTGTCTGTTCATCTCTTTTTGATCCAAAATGTTTGCTAACAATTTTATTCTCAAATATCCGTAATATTTTCTTCTCCTTTAAAGTAAGAGTCCTTGTTTCACATGCATATGATATAACTGGGAGATTAAACAGTTTTTATATATTTTCAGTTTAATGTTTTTGAGAGGAGTTGGGACGACACGAGTTCCAGTAGTGCACAATATCATACATTCCCAGCATTAAGCTTATATTTAATTTATTTGTGCACAGCATTCGTCCTGTATAATGATTTCGTTATGGCAATTTACGAGGAAGGTTTGTAACAAAATACAAAAAATATATTTTCGCGCGATAGTGCGTTTTGTCGTACTTACAGCAATGGCGACCATGATTGAAAGTTCAACTTCTACATTTCGGGGTTGTCAACCTAAATAACTATACTGTAACCTAAATAACTATACCCGAGCCGCCGTTTCTCCGGCTCTGAAGTTTAGGTTGTACGAGGGGTAAAGGGAGAACTCGCCCTCTACTGCCAATAAGAAAATGGTTGTAGTAGGAGTGAATATTTGCCACAACCAATCACTGCTGTTGACGCAGCTATAGCGCGCTAGTAAGGTTTGAAATTGCTGAGATGTTGTCAGCTGTATGTCTGCAAACCGCATACATAAAGCGGCCACTCCCACTGAATATCCATATCGGCAACACTGTCGTGAAAACGTTAAGGCCGGAGAATCAGTGGCTGCACTGTATACTTTAATATTACATATTACAAACCACGTGTGGGAAGTAAAAACACTCCATCTATGTAATACTATGTACAATGTATATACAAAAATATATCCAAAAGGTAGTGTTAATATACATTCACGAAACAAATCACAGTATTTTAAATGAACTGAACTTTATTTGAAACAATATAAAACAATAAATACGTACTTGCCGCCATTACTGATCGGCATGCTGTAGTTTCAACTAATAAACATTGCCCACACTCTTAACGTCAGTCAATAGTTTATCATCATCAGCATCAAGGATTAGTTTATATTGTTGTATTGTATTGTAAGCCTATGTTTTCCCTTTACAGAGATTTAGGCGCTCTCCCCCTGCAGAGAAGAATTTGAACCATTATAATTCAGTTACACTTGTTTTTGTATAGGTATCATTTTGAGTGGTACGTGGTCAGCGTTCCGCCTCATACTGACATCTAGGAAACCAAGGTAGTACTAGGACGGGAAAATTCGGTAAATTTTGCTTAGAGGCCTTTTCATTCAGGCTTAAGGATTTTTTACGAGCCTGAAAATCTTCAGACTCGGGACCCACGGCTTATAGTCCCTCCCGGAGGACTTGCTCCTTGGATTAGTTTATAATGAACGCAAATATTTCCAACACAGATGTTATTATTTTACTATTATTTATTATTTTGAAAACAAAAAATAATGTACAACGCACATATGTGAATCATACAGAATCTCGAAAATTAAAAACCTCGCTTTTGTAAAAACCACTTCCCAACCTCGCATCGTAATATGAGAACAACATCAATAGAAACATTCCTTTGAAACTTACTAGAATTAATAGTGTTATTGTTGAGAGAAGTGTGTGTGAATATTTTCATTCTTGAAATCTCGCCATGCTGTGTGATTTTGAATAGCAGTGCATATATAGATTTGGAGAGCGCTACATATTGCTTGTTTGCATGCAATTATAGTCCACTTTTTCATCCCGCACTGAATATATAACCGAAATTGGAGTATTGATATTTTAAATCATAACACAAAGTGAAGTGGAAACTCAGTTTTACAAAACTTCATTCTATCCTCAGTGTTTTTATGCTTTTTGTATGGTATTGGATATAAATGGAAGAGGAATAAACGAAAAGTTACTCAAATGAAAATAATATTGATAATTCGTATATTTGCCGACTTTGTATTGAATTCAATACTTCAGTCAATTTCTATTCTGCCCAAAATGATACTGATATGTCTATTGTCTAATTTTTCTGAATCTGTAAAATTACTCAAGATAGCTGTGATTGGTTTTTACCATTATGTTATATAACGTGTAGCAAATACACTGAGCAACAAAACAGAAACTTTTTTTTTATCTCAGAAAGAAAAATATGTGATTCTGATAGTATTTTTTCTGCTGAATTCAAATATGATATCGTTTTTACTCCATCATGAAGGTTTTCGAGAGACAGGCATTTATAATTCCAAACACTTTAATATTTTCTACATACGTAACTACACAATATTCGAACATTTGGACTCACCTAGAAAGTAAGAAATGGCGATTTTCTGCTATATTTTGCCTATGGAGCATTTCTCTTGATGGTCCAACAATAATCGGCCAGCTTATTAGGATTCCATTTGCCTTGATATCTCTTTTCCATAGATTAAAACCAATTGAGTTAGCTCATTTGGTTTTATTTTACAATGGATAAATGGACGAAAAAGTTTATTTAAAAAATTATTTAAATCCAGTAATTGAAATTAAAATAAAAAAAAACTGTGGGTGAAGAGGAAATTCCGAATACATATTTGAAAACACGATAAAAAAACTGCATTAAGTACAACCATTGGTATTCATGAGACAAAAATCATGTTGACCAGTGATATCATATACAAATTCAGTATATTGTAATTAGATATGAAATTAATACAGAAAAGCGTATAATGTCTCATATTAGCGAATCCTGAAGAAATGAAGCTATATATGTTATTATTAAGAAAAATGTTTTCATTTTTTAAATAGATTTTCATCGATATTATCTAGTGAACAGGGAAAATGATTGTGAAAAATAATGCGCGCATGTTATATTGTAGATTTTCGCGGATATAAGTAGTAGTAGTAGTAGGACTTTATTAGACAAAAAGTAAGATATTTACAATATTATTTACAAATATGGGTCGCACGGGCAGTAAGCCGTACGTGCTGTTGACAGTCCGTTACAATAAAGTAATAATTGGTACTAGTGTAAAGAAAAATAAACAAATACAGCAATAACATTACAATTAAATAAAGAAAACACAATATTATTACAATTAGGGCCTAAGTAATAACACAATAGCAATAACATTACAATTACATAAAGGAAACACATTAATATTACAATTAAATAATAACACAACAGCATTATACACTAATTAATTTATATATAATTGTTAATAATTAATGGTATTGCATTTTGATAACATATATTTATTCATGAATGAGTGTTGTCCTTATTTTTCGCGTTTTGTCCAGAAATTTACCGAGGTTTATCCAATTTTCTGGATTTACCAATAACTCGTAGCATGCCAATCTTTCCCCTATTTGAATTTAGAAATCTTTCCGGTAATAACTGACGTCTCCAATATTCTAAATCATTACATTTTCCTAATATATGTATCTCATCTTCAAAGTTCCCGCACATTGGACATATTCGCATATCGTGATCGTCGCTAATTTTTAGAAATTTCCATGCCCCTAGCCTAAACCAAGCAAGCCCTGATCTCTCCTTAAATCCTAGGTTGAGTATATACGATTCTTTTCCCCAGACGTGTTTTAGGTCTCTTTGTAAACACAGTGAGCGTTTTCCTGTACATTCGGCGAAGGTATCTTGTTGGTTTACATCTAAGTACCTCCTCCTTATTTTTCTCCACACGTTCTTGCGATTTTCAGTCCCTTTTTCCCATATCCAGCCCATCCCAATCTTTTGGAGTTCTCTCCTAACCTCGTCTGCCCAAAATTTAACATCTATGTTTTTAATTTGGTGGTCGTAACAAATTGCTCTAAGCATTGTTTGTTCACCTTGGATTACTCGCAACCAGTATTTGAGTACACGAATTTTACAGTTAATGTCGTCCTGGAATGACCCGAATTCATATAAAATTCCACAGTTAGAAACGGCCTTACTAAGTCCTGTAATATACTTTAGAAAATGCGTATATACCTTATTTAGTATTTCCGTTCTTTGGAAACCCCAAATCTCACTACTATAGTGCATGACTGGCCTGACCATAGCTCCATACATTTTTTCTAATGTGCTGACTGGAATATCAGGCACTCGACCCAGAATACCGAGTACACTGTTAAGTTGTCCCCTCCCTTTAAATAATGCTATATCAATGTGTTTTTTCCACTTTCCGTTCATTTTCAACGTCGTACCAAGATATTCGAAATGTTTCACGTTTTGAAGAACTTGATCTCTGTATTTCCATTCCTCTGTTCTACCATAAACCGTCCCATTTTTAAATGTCATTGTTTTTGTCTTACTAGCATTTACAGTCAATCCCCAATTCCTACAGTATATTTCCAGTAGGTCAAGACCTCTTTGCAATCCCTTGATTGTCTTGGAACAGATAATTAAATCATCTGCATACAACAGGACTGGGATTCTAACATTTCCTATCTCCGGAGCCTCAATTTCTCCTTCTAGCATTACGTCTACAATATCATCAACGAATAGATTAAATAGCATTGGTGATAAAATGCAACCTTGTCTCACTCCCCGATTGGCTTCACTGCTCTCTGTAATGTGCCCTTGGTCTACTTTTATACAAAATTTAACATATTTATAAATTGACATTAAAGCATGTATCATTTTATGAGACAATCTTTTCCGATTTAATTTTTCCCAAAGTGCGCTTCGGTCCACAGTATCAAATGCCATCTTAAAATCAATGAATGCACAAAATAATTTACCCCCCTTCATTTTCAGATTGTCATCAATTAATGTTCTCAGAACAAATAGTTGTCCACCGTGGAGTACCCTTCTCTAAAACCTGCCTGATATTTTGAGAGCCTATTGTTCTCTTTAGCCCATTGTCTGATTCGTTCGTAAAGTACTTTACAATATATTTTTCCGAACACTGACAAGAGACAAATTCCCCTATAACTTTCTGGTATCTGTGCCCCACCTTTCCCTTTGTATAGCGGTTGGATGACACCTGTCGCCCAGGCTTCCGGATAATCTCCTCCATTAAAAAGTTTGTTGAACGCAGTTTTCAAAACGTCTAATAATTTATTGGATGATATCATATTTTTCAAGAATTCCCCTGGTATTCCATCAATTCCAGGTGCTTTACCATTCTTTAAACATTTAATGGAAGAAACCACTTCATTTTTCGAAATATCCTGATCCAGTAATTGAATATGAATTGGGTCAGGGATCTCAACTATATTTCCTTGATTATATCTTAACCTCTCATTTCCCAGCACCCTATCAAAGTAACTTCTCCATTCCCCGGGCGTTATTCTTGTCCGATTTATGGACTTTACTTTGAGTTCCCTTATCGCTTTCCATATGTCCGCAATGTTCCCACTTTCAGTCGCGACTCTCATTTCGCGACTCGGATTTCTTATTTTGCCATGCTAGTTTTGTTTCTGCCAATAAGTCTTTATATTCCTTTCTCTCTTGCGCATAATTTTTTCTGCTTTCATCTGTGCTTTCTTTTCTAAACTTTAAAAGACTACTTTCGACAAATTTTTTCTTCTTTCTACATGCATTATTGTACCACCCTTTGTCCTTCTGGTTCATTGCGTATTTAACCTTGAATTTTTTCCCCTGCTTTTTGAAAACATTCTGTCAAAGTTTTAATAATTTCCTCCCCGCTAAGATCATTTAATTGCAGATCCTGTATTAGCGTTTCCAAACTCCTGTTAAATTCTTCTCTCAGATCCTCGATCCACCTGAAACGGATAATTGGCCGCAATATTGTTGCCACCTCATCATTAACTGTCTCACTAATACCTTTCATATTTAAAATAAGTTTGTTTGGGAAGTGGTGTGATTCGATTCTGGAAACTATACAGAAATTACTTAGGACTGGAATCATGTCTTGTGTGCATATTGAATAATCGATTACGCTACTTCCATTTTTATTAATAAATGTCAGTTCTCCATTTTTATCTTCCCCATATTTCCCATTCAGAATTTCAAGTTCAAATGCATCGCAAAAAGCTAACAATTGGTTTCCTTCTGAATTTAAAATCTTATCTTTGCTTCTCCTACCCTCACCTCGTGTTTCATTATCATCCGATTTTATAGTGATATTTTCCTCCCCAATCCTACAGTTAAAGTCCCCTAAAATTATTATTCCCGCTTCCGGAAACCTATCTTTTATTTCTGCCAACGAGTCAGACAATTCAACGAAAAAATTTGGATTGGCATACCTGGAATTTAGTGGTTGGCGATAAATAGACAACAGACACATTTCTGCTCTTTCTGTATGGTAATATATACAAATTGCCTCTTTTAAAGTAATATTTACCTTTTTAATATATGGGTCTAAGTTAGCTTTATATAAAATGGCAACACCGCCTGGATATCTACCTCTCTTTCCTCTCTTTTGATTACCCTTAAAATAACCTTTCATATTACATAGATTTACGCATTCATTAGCTTTTAACCATGTTTCTCCTAGAGCTAATATATCAAAAGTCTCAATAAACTCTACACATCTGTCCATTGAAAGTTTTTGCTTTAACCCTTCGATATTCCATGAACCGACTGTCAACAAACCCTATTGTGTTCCCTTGTCATTAGTCTTACCTGTATTTTTCGAACTTCCCCCTCTCAATAGTTCCTTTTCTGCGGGTAGATTCTGAAGTCTTAGTGATTTTCTTGTTGGAGTTCTTGTGTCCGCCGGTCGTTCACCTCTTAGAGGTGGGGTATGCTGTTTGCGTTCGGCCGTTTTTTGCTGTATGTTTATTGGATTTCTGGGAGTTATTAAGGTAGTGGTCCCTCTCTCTTTCTCTCGTGTAGAATTTTCTCCCTCCTCTGCTGTAAGGAGACCACCTGCTGTTGAAGCGTCCCCTGTATGTTTTGGGGACTCGCTGTCAATGACCTCTTCAAATTCATTTTCAGAGTTGTCCATATTTTGTAGTTTTTCCCTGCTCCAGATTCGTCCATTTATAATCAATTTATTAAATTGCATGATTGCATGGCAGCCCTGCCTCCTCGCCTCGAGCATGTGTCGCTTAAGAAAGTCTCTTTCGCGGCGCACCTTCTCACTAAAGTCTTCGGCAATATTGATACCGGTCCCTTTAAGATATTTACTGTCTCTAAGGATCCAACATTTTATTTTGTAGTGTGATAATTTGCATACAATCGGTCTCTTTCCACTATTCCAACGACCTACTCTGTGCGCTCTTTCAATATCACTGTCCACCAAATCAATTCCGATTTGCGCCACTACTCTTTTAACTATATGTTCAGTTTCTTCCCAGCTTTCTCTGTCCTCTTCATGCACACCATATATCACAATATTATTACGGCGACTCTGGTTTTCGAGATAGTCTAATTTAGATTCCAGCCATTTCAATCTGTCCTCCATCCGATGCATGTTCGTCTCAATATCACGAATTTTTTCACCCACGTTGCACTTTTCAAACCCCTCTTTCACTTCAGTTGACAATGTTTCAATCAGCTTTCTAACTTCTTCCATAATGCTTTGTCCCCTGCACACTTCAACCACTCTAACAAAAACACGTCCGCTCTTCTCGACGGCTAGCAGATCGGATATAAGTATAGTAAAGAACGTTTTGCTGGATTTTCCGCGTAATGGATTCGAGATCGGCCTCTGGCCACTGATTCAATCATTTCGGCTTGATCCCACTTACCATTATCAAGGAATGATAGGTTCGAGTCAGTGGTTTAGATCTTATAAAATTAAACACGTTTAATTTTTCACTGTGTGTACGTTTTAGATTTAGGTCTTATGTAGTTAAACATATTGAGTTTTCATTGTGGTCCGTTTCGGAAGCCGTACGCCCATCCTAGGGTCGACCACACTCAATGTTACCCAACCGTAGTTTTCTCTACATCTTCTACGCTGTTCTAGGGATGACATGCTAGGCAGGACAACAGTTTTCCATTTAAATGCTAATCTTTGAGCATCATCTCGGGTGTTCATAGGATATGACTTTTTTCTCAATTTCTACTGTTTCCCTGTAGATTCTTGATGTTTCATGATCTGTTTTAGCCAAAGTTCTAGATCCTGTGAGGTAGATCTTGTGATCCGTCTGTTTCATATGTTGCACCAGAGTTGAAGTAGGTTCTTGACGATTTATTTCAGCACTTTGTTCTTGTATTCGGTAGGAAATTCGTCTGTAGGTAGTCCT
This sequence comes from Diploptera punctata, assembly GCA_030220185.1. Classification (NCBI taxonomy): domain Eukaryota; kingdom Metazoa; phylum Arthropoda; class Insecta; order Blattodea; family Blaberidae; genus Diploptera; species Diploptera punctata. The sequence goes on along the minus strand of JASPKZ010003847.1, from coordinate 4,416,356 downwards.
ATATTTATTTATTCATATGAGGTGCAAGTGATTTCATAGATGCCTTGTGATTCTAGAGGTATTTTATTTTTAGCACACATGAGTAAGTTGGAAATGGTGTTTTCTGAGCAGAATGCAGTTTTATCTGATGTTGTTTGTAGCATTCGGCTTATTTTATCGGTAGTGTCTTCTACATAAGGAAGAAGGCATTGCCTAAGGTCTGTTTTATCTTCTCCGATGTGATTGGTGCATTTCGTGCTCACTTAAACACTCTTTTCACTGCATATTCGGTATAGCCATTTGCTAGAAGTGCCTATTTTAGATTTTATTTCATCATGAAGATGATCTTTGCAAGTCGCAGTGATCGTCACCAAAATATATGGAGACTGTAACTAAATACGAATGAGAGAATATTCACCGATAACAATTACTTCTGAATCATCAAATAATCTGGAAGTGCTGAAAGTGCCTAACCAGTGTCCACTTATTTAAAATAACATTAAAATTATATTAATTGAAATTAAATGTATTTAGTATCGATAAGCAGTATTAATTTAATTTTTAATCCAGAAAAAATGTATTTCGGGAAAACACAAGTATTTAAATTTTAATTCAGGGAAATGAAAGTAGGGAAATCAGATTCGGGAAATATGATTTCGGGAGAAACATACTTCGGCAAAATGGATATTCGGGAAAGAGGAATCGGGAATTTGTACGGGAATCGTCCGCGCGACCATGCGCCTACGGGTTCGATAGTGCCAGTGAGCTAGTTTGAAAAATCTGAATAAATATTACATTTGCTGAGTAAATCGCTTTGTTTTACCGATCCTGCGTGACGGACATTTTCATATAAATGTAGCATTATGAAATACTTTTCCTTATTTAATTAAATAAAAATAAAACTTACAGTTTTATGTGATTTTCATATTTATTAAAATATAATTTAGTTACAGTTGTTGTACTTTATACCTTCTTCAGACATGATAAATTATATTTTATTAAATATGAAAATCAAATAAAACTAAGTTTTATCTTTATTTGATTAAATAAGTAATGGATTTTCATCAAGTAAACACCAGTTCAATTGATTACTTGATTAATAAATACTATTCCTGTTGTGAGTGAATGGATTATGCTATTTTGTTTGAAAATTATCTTCTGAATTGAATGATTTAATTAAAACATACACAGTAATGGGTAGGTTTAACAAATTCACCAGTTTGATGAATCCCGTGTTGACTTAATTTTACAATTTATTTTTTCGCATGTTGATTGATATGAATATTAAATAATGGCTGTTCGGATTCGTGGTCATGACCTCCATAATCATTGATCGCATTCTTGACAACAAACTCGCGTCATATTCAGCAATTCGAGCTGCTGAGATGGATGTGTGTTTAGCAGAGATGACATCACTAGTTAATCACAAGTGCACGGGCATTAAGTCCACTTTACTCTGATACGACAAACCGGTTAACTTTACCATTAAAGATGACTGTCATTATGAGTCTATTTATTGGGAGCTTAAATTACTGCCGATAACTTTAGTGTCCCCCAAGGGACCATTCTGTATCAATTTTCGAAACAACTAACACTTAGCTCGTTGCACAATTCTCACACCTCATCTTCATCATCATCGTGAATGTATTTAGGTTTAGCTAGTTTGAGATTTCAAGATGTGGTTGGTCAATCCAATTTAATTTTGGTCTTCCTGTATCTCGAAGTCCTTTAGGTTGGTACTGCAGTGCTAATTTAGAAAATCGAGAATGGTCTACATGTCAATAAAAAGCAAAATCTGCATATATATATATATTCTTTTTGTTAATATAAGAAGCCAGATATAATAAGAACAGTTAAGTTTCGTAGACTGCGATGGGCAGGACATGTTGCGTGTATGGGGAATGAAAGACGTGCATGGAAGCTTCTTGTAGGAAAGCCAGAGGGAAAACGCCCCGTTGATAGACCAAGAATGAGATGGGAGAACAACATTAACTTTGATTTGAGGGAAGTAGATTATATCATAGCATTTTCATGCTATGCTTGCAGCTTTACTAGGGAATTGTAGGTGTGGTAGCTTCCCGTTGTTTTCCACACCGGTGAAAGATTATGATAATGATAAGGATGATGATGATGATGATGACCATATGATTTCGGGGACCGTTTGTGCCTTAAAATTTTCCTGACATTTGTCTTACAGGTGACGAAAAACCCCGATAAAAACCTCACCCAGGAAAACTGCCCCGACCGGGGATCGAACCCGGGCTCGCTGTGTGACAAGGCAGCACGCTCCCTCGAGATCACAGCGGTGGACTAGTTACATTATAAGGGTGTGAAATATAGTATCTTACTTTAATAGAGGAGAAAATATTAGGGGTATTTCTGAATAAAGTCTTCACAAAATAGTCGAAACAAAGAGAGAATAACTTTTGAATGGAGTAAACTGGAAACAGAACTTATAGGAAACCAGATAAAATAAGAACAGTAATGTCTCTTAGATTGCTATGAACAGGGCACATGGCACAAAATTGATGAAGATGGGGCATGGAAACTCCTTCTTGGAACACCAGAGGGAAAACGCCAAGTGTTTGCCAAAAATGCTGCGGGGGAAAGTTAACAAAGGTTAGAGGAAGGTAAATTGCACAACTGGGATAGAAATGTATGAAGAGCTTATGTCCGCACCATGGACTTCAGGGCTCGATAGTGCCAGTGCATAATTAAAATAAAACAAATTTATTTTAAATTTCGAATGATAAAACAAATACAGATTCTAATTTATACTTTTAAATAATTATTTTTTAATTTGCTGTATACAATTGTAATTCCTTACTTTGACATTTTAATTTTTTTACTTTAACTGATATATATATATATATATCTTCTTCTTCTTCTGCTTCATGAAATTAGGCCTTTTTACCTGTTTTCACATCAAGTGGGATTTAATGAATTCTCCCATCTAGTAAATGGGCGTCCAACATTTCTATGTCCTATTGGTTTGTACTTTAGTAACAGCTGAGGGATTCTATCTGTAGGCATTCTCTTGACATGTTCATACCAGTTGTTTCTCATGTTGTCAATTCTATTTGTTAAATTTAAAATATTTAAGTCCTTCCTAATATCCTCACTTCTTTTCTTATCCAAAATTGTCACACCCGCTACTGAACGTAGGAACTTAATTTCTGCAGTTTCTATTTTCCTTCTGTCTGAACGGTTAAGAGTCAAATTTTCACTTGCATATGTTAAGACACGTACTGCCATAATTTTGTAAAATTTTAGTTGTGTGCTCCTCAAAGTTTTATTTTTCAGTGTCCGTCTTATAGTTCCACACATTCTGTAAAATTTATTTAATTTAATATTATTATCTTCCTTCTGGCAGTATGATACGTTGCATCCTAAATAATTAAAATTGTTCACCTGTTGTATTATACTGTTATTAATACTGATTTTACACCCCATATGGCTGATATATATAAAAAATATATTTCAAAGCTTTCAATAAAAACTCATGTATTTTTAACGTGAAACGTAACACATACTTGAAAGGTTTCCATATGGGGGAAACACAGATTGTGGAATACATTAATTGCATTTTAGCTCTGTAATTGTTTTTAATAACAAACATTTCAGACTGAAACACCACATAGGGATACCTATCCCAGCGACTTAGTACATTCTACTAAATCAATTGCTACGAATAACGAATAATTGAATACAATAACCACATTTAGGTAAACATAAGCCGAAAACATTAGCTAACATCCAAATTGATTGTTTTAAATGTTTGATTTGCGGTACATTTACATTAATTTCAATTAAACTTGCAAAAGAAATTACCAAAAATTCATTCACACAGTATTAACTACAGTAGGTAAATTTCATGGTAACTGAACTAACAATCACAACAAAATAATATAACATTTTAATTTTTTAGCCTTCGGGACTGGAAATAAACAACAATAACAATCTTCCAAATCCGACATCGGTTTCTACTCCCAAGAGCCATTCCCCGTTTTTGGGTTGTGTCCGTGGCCGCTACAGGGGACTACAACTCTCCCCATGAACACTTCTGTCGTTCTTTATTGCTCAGGTTCGTAGTCATCAGACAGATCTTAGTGGGTTAACTCCACTAAATCCCGAAACCACATATTTTCAGCACCTGTGGACTTCCACAGAAACTAGTATATGCATAAGGACTTTATTAAACTAAACGTAAGATACATACAATGTTATTTACAAATATGGGTCGCACGGGCAGTAAGCCGTACGTACTGTTAACGGTCCGTTACAATAAGTTGATGTTAGGTAATAATATACTTAAAACAAAAAAGAAAACTCAATAATATTACAATTAGATATCAATACAATTACATTACACATTAACTTAGTTTCGTAGAATTATTAAGAATTAATGGTATTCCAATTTGTTAACATATTTATTTATTCCTGAATAAGTGTTGTTCTTATTTTCCGCGTTTTATCCAGAAATCTACCCAAGTTTATCCAATTTTCTGGGTTTGCCAGTAACTCATAGCATGCCAATCTTTCACGATTTGAATTTAGAAATCTTTCCGGTAATAACTGATGCCTCCAATATTCTAAATCGTTACATTTCCTAATATATGTATCTCGTCTTCAAAGCTCCCGCACATTGGACATATTCGCATATCGTGATCGTCGCTAATTTTTTAAAAATTCCATGCCCCTAACGTGAACCAAGCAAGACCTGATCTCTCTTTAAATCCTAGATTCAGTATATAAGATTCTTTTCCCCAAATTTGTTTTTCCAAACAAACTATATTTTATACCTTGAAATAAGGTAAAGCGTGATATGAAATGAATAAAAAATGATATGATATGAAAGGGAAGGAAGGAAGAATGAAGAGTATTGGTGGGATGAAATTCGGGAATCGGGAGATCACCTACAAAAATTCGAAACATCCCAGTAGGGCCCATCACCAATACTCTTCTGGAACCGGCAGTATTCGAACCTGAGTTCCCAATCGGTGGAGCCGTGCGCACTGGCCAAGCATCTACCTGGGCGGCAAAGGAAAGCCCACCTCAAACTGACCACGAAGCGAAAATAACGAAGTTCGTCCTTTAAAATAAAGCTCAAAATTATGACTGGCATTTTACTGATTAGTTCATTAAAATTCTCGCTTGTGGTGGTATGACGGTTGTACTTCTTGCCTCTATTCCCGAGGGCCGCTGTTTCAAACCCGGCCGGGGTCGATAGATTTTTAAATTTAAAAAAATCCAAACCTCCGGGAGGGACTTTACGCCTTGGGTCTGCAGTCTGCAGAGTTTCAGGCTCGTAAAAGAATCTCCTTCTTCTTCTTCTTCTTCGGCTTTCTCCCACTTATAGGTTTGCCGTCTTCAGTTTCCATTTTCTCTATCATTCCAATCTCTCTCTTTCAAATTCCTATCATCCATTATGGTTCTGACGTAGGTTTTCCATTTCCATCTCGGTCTGTCACGATTACTTCTTCCAGGGGGTGACCATTGGTATATATTTTTTGGCCATCTTTCATTTTCCATTCTTTGTACATGGCCATTCCATTTAAGCGTTTGATTTTCAATCCTCTTCACAACAGATGTGGCGACATTCATTTCTCTCCAAAGGAATTCATTCCTTATTTTATCCTGTCTTGTTTTTTGGAGGCTCCTTCTAAAATAATCATATTCAACTGTTCTAATTTTATTCTTTTGTAATTACGTCAAAGACCAAAGAATCTCATGTCTGAATATATCTAAAGGTCTTTGTGCAAAATTTAACATAGCTGCATCCAACCAAGTAATATCTTAGTTGCCTACTAGATGTCTCATTTAGGCAAAGTGCTAATCACGTACCACTCGTTGACAGTTGTAGGTAAATAAGTGTAAATAAATTTGGCGATTTAAGAAATTCCCGCTATTGAACACCCGTGTCCTCACTGTGACGTGTGGGTTATATACAAACATTAAAATATAAAATTCGTGATATTACAGAATAAATACAACCAGACAGTAGTCCATTAGCATATTTGTAATACAATAGTTTTATAAACCGATTCGGTTATTAAAAGATAAAAACGAATTCTATATTTTATCAAAGTCCGGATACTGTTAATCATGCGTGAAATACGTTTTGTATAAAAATGAAATCCCTACCATTAACATCGACAAAAAAAATATTTCATCAGAATGAAATTATAAAATGAAATAAAATAAACATACACACTTCATTCCCTCTAAATATTTGCTAAAATATAAAGCATTTTTTCCTGCCTATGTCAGAGGTTGTGAAACTATAACATCGTTCAAAACAGAATAATAGAATTGAACAGCCGCCCACAACAAAGTCGTAACATTATTTTTTCCTTGAATTTGAGTTTTTCAAGAAAAGTTTTATTTCGTGGGTCCTTCCCTATTACATAGTCCGCCGCGGTGAACTAGTGGTTATGCTCCTTGCCTCTGGTCCAGAGGGTCGCGGGTTCAAACCCGGCGGGGGTCGATGGATTTTTAGAATGGAAATCCAAGGAGCAAGTCCTCCGTGAGGTACTTTATGCCGTGGGTCCCGAGTCTGAAGATTTTCAGGCTCGTAAAATATTCTTAAATCTGGCTAAGAAGGCCTAGAAGCAGAATTTACCGACCTAATCGTCATAGTAAGATCTTAGTTGCCTGATAGATGTTGCACTGAGCAAGAAAAAACAAACTTTTTTTTTTGTCTCAGGAAGAAAAATATGTGATTCCGATAGTATTTTTTCCCCTAAATTCAAATACGATGTCGGTTTTTCTCCATCACGTATGGTTTCTGAGAGAGAGGAATTTATAATTTCAAACGCTTAAATATTTTCTACATTCGTAACTAAACAATATTCGAACATTCGGACTCACCTAGAAAGTAAGGAATGACGATTTTCTGCAATATTTCGCCTGTAGGGCATCCCTCTTGATGGTCCAACAATAATCGACCAACATATTAGGATTCCATTTGCCTTGATATCTCTTTTCCATAGCTGAAATCTCCTGATTTAGTTCATTTGGTTTTATTTTACGATGGACAAATGGACGAAAAAAGTTTATTAAAAAATTAATTATTTAAATCCATTAATTGAAATAAAAAAACTGTGGGTGATGGAGAAATTCTGAATACATATTTGAAAACACGATAAAAAAACTACATCAAGTAGAACTATTGGTACTAATGAGACAAAAATCATGTTGACCAGTGTTATCATTAGGTCGATATACTGAACAGATACCATTCATGACGATAGGAAATAGGCGTCAGTAAATTAACTCGGTCTAGTAACTCCTAACAAAAAGCTCAAAACTGGGCTACACCATTATAGCATTTCTCTATAAAAAAAAGCAGGTTTTGAAATTTAAAATGGTATATTTGACCTACTAACCATTCTCATGGGCTAGTGTTCAGCGATTCGGACTACGGTTCATGTTACTACAGGTTGGATTCCCAGTAAGATCATAGGATTTTTTTTCCTTGAAGGAAATTATTCCTGTGGTTGCCCATGATCTGGAATTTAAGTTAAGTTTAGGTAAGGACTCTCGTGGCGCTTCATTATCTTTTATCATCCGTTATATTATCGAGGTTACGTAATTCCGCCTTCCCGATGCTGCAACCTAAGAAATGAATTACAAGTCCGCCAATAGCACGGGATAAAGCCACAAATGCCACGAAAGACAACCTGATGAGGTTGAATAAAAAATGTTTGGCCTACGTACAGTAGAGACGCAAAAAAAAAAAAAAAAAAAAAGTAGCGAATCATACGACGACTTTTGATCAGCTGACTAGCTGCTTCACCAACAGTGCTTGTCGTCAAGGTTACGGGACAACAGACACACGTCACATTTACAGAGGATGTTACAAGTCTATCCTTGTACTACTACCAGGGTTCTCACGCTCTTTTTCCAAATTATCTCTCACGTTAAGAATCGTTCCTGTGGTTTGTGAATTGATAGTCTTCCAACTCCTTCGCGGCATTATGATGCTTAAAATTCACAGATAGCATCACACTGTAATAATACTGGAACTGGTTCTTCCACCACACAAGTACGTACCGACTTTTCAACGCCGCTTTGTTTTGTAAACCACATGTAGCGGTTCCACCAAAAATTGGGTAGGTGTGATCATTCCAGATTTTAGAACGGCTCGACTGAAGGCTGTTCGTATTAAAATCTCTCTCTCTCTCTCTCTCTCTCTCTCTCTCTATATATATATATATATATATATATATATCGACCGCGGTGGACTAGTGGTTATGCTCCTTGCCTCTGGTACCGAGGGTCGCGGGTTCAAACCCGGCCGGGATCGATGGATTTTTTAGGACGGAAAAATCCAAGGAGCAAGTCCTCCGGGAGAGACTTTAAGCCGTGGGTCCCGAGTCTGAAGATTTTCAAGGCTCGTAAAAAATCCTTAAGCCTGAATGAAAAGGTCTCTAAGCAAAATTTACCGAATTTTCCCGTCCTAGTACTACCTTGGTTTCCTAGATGTCAGTATGAGGCGGAACGCCGACCACGGACCACTCAAAATGGCATCTATACGAAAACAAGTGTAACTAAATTAGTATGGTTCAAATTCTTCCTTGTAGGGGGAAAGCGCCTAAATCTCTGTAAAGAGAAAACATAGGCTTACAATACAATAGGGCTTGAAGGCTGTGATCATGAGGCTTAAAAATCGCCGACATTTTAACTCAACCCATGAGGATAAAATCCTGGATAAAATAAAGAAAGTTTACTTTCTTATCGTAAGAATAATTGCTTACACGCAAACTCTCTAAACATATCCACTCTAATTAACATTGTGGTTAGTACTTATCCACTACAACAGCGGTTTGATTATGGCGACCACCAAACTCGTTCACACCACTGTACCCACAAATTTTGTTCTGATAAACTCGCTCAATCTTATTCTTAGAGTGACAAGTGAAATGTCTTAATTTTTACCTTCATATTTGACGTTATTCAGTTAATGTTGGGTTAAGTACATGTAAGTAATTGAATTATAAATCATAAAATTATTATCGATTTATCATAGGTAGGCGTGGGAGATTTAAACGCTTCAGGACAAATATTCGTTTTAAAAACGTTATCTACACATTTCCTTCTACAAGTCATAGAAGTTTTTAATGGGAATTTCCGGATGCCCTGTATGCATATATTTATACAGAATGTACGTCAACTGGTGTGGTCTCTAGGTAGTGACCCTGGGTCGTACGCAGTGGCACGGATTAGATCTCTGAGTGGGGCAATTATCTTAAGTGATGGCTTTTCCTGGTATTTTCTCACTTATAATTTATTAGTCAGGATTTTATGTACTAAAATAGTATGTTACGATGCGAGGTTGGGAAGAGGTTTTTACAGGAGCGAGGAAAATGTTCAAAAACCGAGCGATAGTGAGGTTTTTAATTTCCGAGATTCTGTAAAACACTTATGAGGGGGCACGCCATAGCGTAGTGGTTAAGGCATCTAAGCTATAAGCCGGAAGGTCGAGGGTTCGAATTCCGGTGGGTCAGGATTTTTAAAATGACCCAAACCTTCTGGCGGCACTATGGCCCTGGGGTCGAAACAGCCTCTAACGGAAATAAGTACCGGTCACATGTTCTAGGGGTAAAGGCGGCCGTCACGCAGTGTTGATAGCCCGGCCGACATTAAGTGCCGACTGTCTAGAAAAAGGAGCCTTAACTCCTATTACCCCAAGGGCCTCCTAAGGCCTGTAGTGGGGTCACTTTACCTTTGATTTTACAAGCATTATGAACTCGTTGCAGTCTTTGTCCATTAATGACACCTATAAGAAGAAATAACATTAATTAAGAAAACAAACTGTAGTAATATGAAGTATTCCTAATGGCAGTCAGATATATTCTTTTTTATTGTGAGTATAATTTTATCTCACTTCATAACTGTCTATCCTTGGATTGATAGATAGATAGATAGATCATCGGTTGATTAATGTCTTTGACATCGTCCGATTCCTAATAGCCAATTTTGTCGGTCCATCCAATCTCCTGGTTGTAGATGTTTCCCCTTCATGTATAAACATATTTATTCCCTGATTCCAAGAGGTTTTAGGTCTTCCCCTCCCTCGTCTTCCCTCAGGTTTCCATCCCACCTTCACGTGGTGCAGCTGTTAGTAACTATATAACTTATACGTATAACTTATGTGGTGAACGGACGGGATGGGCTACTCACCAATTGCACTGGTCGGCATGGTGAAATATTGACCGATATGGTATTACTTCCACTTCCATAACATATCTCTTTTTTTATCTTTCCTATCCAGTCTCTCTCGACTGAACACTTGTTGTTTTCCGACCCCGATGATATTAGAGTATTCGAGACCGAGGACATAATTTCATCTTATCTTTTCTGACAAATTCTTCCTAAAGGGCAGATCAGGCTCTTAGCTGTAGTGAAAGCAACTGATCTAAGGATGGACACCTGAAAAGTCCCTGGTCCTCCAGGTTGGGGATTGATGCGGTAGGACAACTCCCTCCCATCAGAAAAAAAATTGCAATGCTAAAAAACCTAATAGAGTGGTAATAAAAGATTCCGGGCTATGTGGCCGTGGTCTATAACTGGCGTCTCTTCCAGACGTTTCTCCCTCAACTGCGGAGGGCATCTTCAGTGGCGAGCGCTTACAGCTGTTGTTTCCCTGTCGTAGACTCGACTTCGACTTCGCAGTCGAGTCTACGACAGGGAAACAACAGCTGTAAGCGCTCGCCACTGAAGATGCCCTCCGCAGTTGAGGGAGAAACGTCTGGAAGAAACGCCAGTTACAGACCACGGCCACATAGCCCGGAATCTTCTATTACCATGATTACCGGCTGCGAAAGCCTGCATTCCAAACCTAATAGAGATAAGCCGGTCAGATTAAAAAGGAAAACGAATCAAGCTACTGTCTATCCGTAATGAGAATGAATACATTTTCCGAAAAAAGAGTTTTCAGTGTTTTGTTACAAAATACTGAGGAACTCTTATCAGATTTCCTATCCACTTACATATTTGTGGTAAAAATCACGGAACTCAAGGCAATTTTATATTTTATGTGATACTAAATAACGCGATGAACATGTATGATACAGGAAGCCTGTCTCATGTTATCGCTAAGGTTGGCGAACACAACAGAATTGTGAAACAAAGTTTGGTTATTTCACGTTCGGTTGACCGTGTAATACAGTGGAGCAGACTTTCAAACTTGTGCTGTATCCATGAACCTCAATAGATACAACGCATCAGGGCTGAACAAACTATTTCAAACGTATCAAAATTTGCTTACGTAGTTGCGATCTATATTTTCTTATCAACTTATGTTACGAATTGTTGGCTTTCTTGGGGCTTAAAGGACCTTTGGGACATGGATTTTTGGTAGCATGAGGTTCTAGCCGAGCGTTAGTATGTGGATGTATTAGTTATAAAGGCATACGTGTTTTCGAACATAAATAAATGGATTCTTAATTTAACTATTTTATTTCTAGAATATAATGATTACAATAACCTTAAGTAATTCTAACCCTAAATAACTAATCTAAGCTTATATTAAGAAAACCTACATTCTAACTTTCCTGAGTTTCGAGAGAGGGAGACATGGGGTTACGAATCTACCCTAATTTACATTCTAATAAATATATAATAATTCTTACACTTTGAAATATAGTTTGCACCTCTGAAACTAGCATTAAACTATTTAAGATACTAGACTCCATTTTTAATTGTACTAGGCAAATTTTATTAAGAAAAATGGTATGCAGACTTACCCATCAGCTCACTGCTTCAACAGACACGAGTCCCCTATTTTGCAAGGTTTATATACTAAGCTTCTGCACCTACAGCTATAACTAACTGTATTAACATTCCTATAGTCTAAATGCAGAGATTTACAGTTAGCCTTGAATACTTTGTTCCTGCCATAAGTCAAAATTCTATCCTGAAATATAATATGTCTAAATGCTTTATATTTCACCAACTGTTTTTATATGGAATAATTAAAATAATCTACGAAAGAATTAAAATATCTATGTAAAACAATCTACGTATTAGTAACAACGTATTTAGGTTTAGTCGTTTGATTGTTGGAAAAAACATACAACGGGTGAAAATTGAGATTGATGGTAAAAATTATAGAAAAAGTGTCTCATTTCTCATACTTAGGACGTGCATTTGCATTACAAAAATATATAAAAAATGAAGGGGTAGTAAGACATTTCGGTAAAGAGATGATGACAGATACGAAACTAAGATTACAGAACATTACATCAATAGCTGCTCTAAAATACAGAAATGAAATTTGGATATTAAATAAAATAAATTCTAATAAACTTAGAGTAAGTCAAATCCGCTTATTACAATCACCGTTAGGAGTTACTAGACTGGATCACTAAAGGAACGCTTATCTTAAGTAATGTCACAAGCTATTTCCAAATCGTCGATAAATTCACGAGACACTTCGTGACTCAAGGTTTCTCACATTTAGTAAGTAATATCGCCTAAATAGACGTCCAGGAGAATTTGTTTAGAAGATGGAATTGAGAAGTACTCGAACATCCTCCAAATTCACCGGACATGAGCCCTTGTGACTATAAATTATTCTTAAAGATCAACGAACATCTACAAGGTATTCGATTTCAATCAAGAGTTTATATCCAGAAAGCTCTAGATCGATCAGATGAGAGAAACGTCCAGAAATGGTGCTGCAGATGGAAAGCGCCGTCATCCAAGTTTTTGGCCACGTATACGTGACGTGACAGGAGACTATAATTGAAGCTCGTAATGTAAAAATTAACCTAAATCAAAGTTTTATGATGTTATAGCAGTATTGCCATTGCTTACCGAATGCCCTAATAATATAAAACAAGGTATTAGTCCGGCGTGTACATTTGAGAATCTGAGTAAGTAAAATGTCCCCTGGAGACGTAACTGACGCTGCGAAGTGTGATTACAGTGATGGGGCTGTCATATCCCAAGCTCTTATCCTAGCTTCTTTGTTTATTAACCCCTACAAAGAGGGTTGCTACCTCTGCTCTTTGAGCCGTTATGGTAATTATACAGTCTCACGTCTTCTCTCTGACCGTTGCAGTTTTCACACGTTACCCTGTACAGGGAATCTCGATATACTCCGAGATACTGGGCCCTTTTCAGAACTTACCCACCTCAGATGCCCAGCTACGCGTCGTGGACGCGCCTGACACGAATGATCCATATGAAGGTAACACTGGTCAACATGATTTTTGTCTCATGAGTACCAATAATTGTACTTAATGCAGTTTTATCGTGTTTTCAAATATGTATTCGGCATTTCTCCATCACCCACAGTTTTTTATTTCTTCTTCTTCTTATTCTTAAACTTAATTTGTTGGATTTTCATCCTGTTTATTTCCAAAATCATTCCTCGGAGGAAGACGTATTGGATGTGCATTCACTGTCTATCCATTTCTTGGCTGGTCTTCCTCTTGGTCTTCTCCAGTCCATTGGTCTATCTTCTTTAGCTCGTTTTACAAGTCGGTTTTCTTCCATTCTTTCTATATGACCCTTCCAATAGTTTCGTCTATCTATAATAAATTTGGTTATGTCTTCAATATGGCATTTGTCCCTAATTTCTGTGTTGTGTATTTTATGAAATAATGTTTTCCCCGGAATAGTTCTTAACATTTTCATTTCGCATGTGCTTATTATTTGTTTAGTTTTTGTTGTATCAATGTTTCTTCGTCCATTTGTCCATTGTAAAATAAAACGGGGAACACTTTCATCAGGAGATTTCAGCTATGGAAAGTGATATCAAGGCAAATGGAATGCTAATATGCTGGCCGATTATTGTTGGACCATCAAGAGGGATGCTCCACAGGCGGAATATAGCAGAAAATCGTCATTCCTTACTTTCTAGGTGAGTCCGAATGTTCGAATATTGTGTAGTTACGAATGTAGAAAATATTAAAGTGTTTGAAATTATAAATTCCTGTCTCTCGGAAACCTTGCGTTATGGAGAAAACCCGATACAATATTTGAATTCAGTAGAAAAAATACTATCAGAATCAAGTATTTTTCTTTCTGAGACAATTTTTTTTGTTGCTCAGTGTAATTAATTATTTTATAGTCTGCTCTGTTTAACATGGACCAGGTTAAGAGCCTTTTGTGGAACATTTTATACTTATAAAGCGGAATAACAAGATCGTCAGCATATACTAATAGCTAATTAATACAAATGAGTTATTCGTCCTCTTCATCTTACAAATATTTGATTACATGCTCTTGTACAAAAGTAAATGGCGTGGAATTATGTTTCTCTTTACAACTGCAATGAATTCTTTTATTAAAGGAAATAAAGACGTATATTTCTGACTTGTCAATGTAGATTTAATTCCGTGCTGGTACGTGGTAACGTATTTGGATTGCAAACGACTGTATCAGCGTATTGTGTAGTTTTTAGAGGAAATGAAAACTTTAGTGAGTTTAGTTTTAAGAAGCAAGATGAATCCTCGGAGTGAAGCAGCTATAAACGTTTTACATCTTCACTTGAAAACTGTGTCTGCACGTACCGACTCGTCATAAACTTGACAATATAGTTTTCCCAGTATCATCAGAAGAAAAATATCCAATAATAAAACCAGTGGTTATTATACTTGTCTTTTAATGCATTTCAAATATTTCTAATTGAGTTTTGTCTGTAGGCTACTGTATTTATGTATTTAAGACAGTGTAAATGAATAAATGTTCATGATCATCACTAAATTATTTACGTTTAGATCGTAAGAGGCTGTTGCTATTATATCTCAAGATGTGGTTGGACAGTCAAACTTAATTTTGGTCTTCCTGTATCTCGACGTCCTTTAGGTTGGCACTCCATTGCTGATTTAGGAAAGTGGATGGATCCGTTCTTTGGACATGTCTTAACCAATTATTTTAATAATTCTGAATTTCTTTAACTATATTTTTTGAATTTTTAATTCATTGCGTATACCTGTGTTCCATTGCTTGTCCATTTCTGTCAAATCTATGAGTGGATGTAAAAATCTCATCTGTGCCGTTTGCAATTTTGATTTAATTTTAGAATTTAGTATGTAATTTCCGCTGCTATATTTGAGTCCTGATTTTGAAATTAAATTATACAGGGCGATTCAAAAGTCACTATACATTTTTATGATACAGTGACTGTATTGATTTTTGTTGCCGGTAATGTAACAGTATGCTAACTTAAAGAAAAAAGAATAGTTGTTGTTTCTGCTCGTCTTCGTGGTATGAAGTACGAACAAACGCGGGAAGATTTCGTCCTTAAATGTAGGAAAGCAGGTCCCACCAGGCTGGCTATAAAGAACCTGGTCATTAAATTTCAGCGTACTGGTAGTGTTGCAGATGAAGAGCGTCCAGGAATACCGGTCGTACCACCAGATACCGTGCAAAATGTACATCACTCGCAGCCCTTCTGCATCAACCAGAGAGCTGGGTATTCCTCAAACCACTGTGAGGAGAACTCTCCGCTACAAATTGCACAAACGTGAATATCACATCCAAGTCGTGCATAAACTTGAAGCTGAGGACTATGCATCCAGAGAAGCTGCGTGTCATGATCCACTAGAAGCTGTGGGAAACAATGTAATGGAAAATGTCTTATTTCGTGATGAGGCTACATTCCACACATGTGGACATGTCAATAGACACAATTGCAGGGTATTGGCAGAGGCCCAACCAAATGTCATGCAGGAGCGGGAACGGGACACACTCAAAGTAAATGTGTGGTTAGGATTGATCAGGTCAACAGTTTATGGGCCTTCATGTTTGCAGAGAAAACTGTTACTGAAAAACGTGTACCTCGATATGTTGGAAGAGTTTTTGGAACCCCAATTGACATCTGATGGCATTATGGATATTGTTGTTTTTTCAATAGGGTGGAGCACCACCTCATTTTGCCAATACGGTTCGGGACTACCTAAATCAAGATTTTCCTGGTAGATGGATTGGCCGAGCAGCGCCAATGATGTGGCCTCCCCGCTCCGCAGACCTGACACCTTTCCGGTTTTTTTTTTTTTGCCTGGGGGTTTATAAAGTCTGACGTGTACCAGGTGAAGATAAACAACATTCAACGTCTAGAGCCGCGGCTGCTCAGATTACACCAGCTATGCTTGAGAAAGTGTTTCGCAGTGTAGTGGAGCGATAGTCGTTGTGTCTAGACGTGCAAGGTGGTAACATTGAAATGCATTGAAATTATGTCCTTCTGTGGAATATGTTTCAGTAGTATTACATAATGTGTAATAATACCTGTCTAAACACAAAATGTACAGTGACTTTTGAATCACTCTGTATAATCTCGCTTTGGTTGTTCTGATATTTCTTTCCCAATTTTTAAACGACTCGTTAAATGCATAGTATTTCCATAATTGTATCATTGTGTTATTTCTTATATCAGATATTATGAGACAGAGGTAATTATATTCTGACATCAGTTCTATGAAATTTTCCACCTAATTCTAACTCTTCGTCAGTTTTTTTCCACACATACCCACATATGTAGTTTTTTGAATAAATGTTCAGTCAAAGTGTTTACAAAATGTACAGTAACTTTTGAATCACTCTGTATAATCTCGCTTTGGTTGTTCTGATATTTCTTTCCCAATTTTTAAACGACTCGTTAAATGCATTGTATTTCCATAATTGTATCATTGTGTTATTTCTTATATCAGATATTGTGAGACAGAGGTAATTATATTCTGACATCATTTCTATGACATTTTCCACCTAATTCTAACTCTTCGTCAGTTTTTTCCCACACATACCCACAGATGTAGTTTTTTGAATAAATGTTGAGTCAAAGTGTTTGGTTATAGTATTCAGTAGTGCTATGAATACATGTTAATTAAATTAACTGTGATTTCATGATACTATACATCAACTATACGTAGACTTCAAAAAAGCATACGATTCAATTAAGAGGAAAGAGTTACGGCCTACATAGTATCCTCCTGGAGTTGGGAATTCCTAAAACGTTTCCTATACGAATGAGTCTAAATGACACAAAGAGTATGGTACATGTAGGCAAACAGTATTCGGATATTTTCGAAATTCACAATGGATTAAAACAAGGAGATGCACTATATCCTCTACTATTCACGTTGTACTAGAATAGAGCATGCCATCAAAACTTTAGAGGATGAAGAAGGCCTACATCTCGATGGTTATCCTGTTAGTCTATGCTAATGATGTAGTATAATCGGACGATAGCGACGAGATACTAAGGCCCAACACGCACACTCTATTGAGTAACACTAAAAAAATTGGGATTGGAAGTAAACATAAATTAAAACTAAATACAGGTTGGTCATAAAGTCTCGATCCATTTCTGTGATAACGTAATTATTTTCGTTTTTTGGATAATCAATAAACATGCTGACGATATAAGAACGTGTGTATGTTGTTAGTGCGTGACTGTGTGGATTATCCTATACCGAGATGCGACAGCGTTCACTCGAAATTTCACTAATCATGACCAACACGAGCAAACATCCGTTTACTTTACAATAAATTTCAAAGAACTGGGAACGTTGCGGATGAACCATGCTCCGGGAGACCTTCTGTACCGGAAGAGACTGTGCAGCGAATCAGAGAAGCAATCGAATGATGCCCGAGAGTATCAAGACGTTGGCGTCGTTTAAGCAATGAGTTAGATGTGCCAAAGTCAACGATTTTGAAAGTTTTACACTTTACGTTGAAACAAAGAGTACCACACTCAGGTGTTCTGCAAATTAGACGCAGAAGATTACGCAGCTAAACAGGTAGCGTGTTATGATTTGATAGGGGCTGCACACAATGAGGACCTTATGGATCACATCCTGTTCAGTGATGAGATCACGTTCCACATATGTGGCAAACTTAATAAACATAACATCCGAATATGGTGTACCGAATCACCTCACACTCTTATAGAATTGGAAAGAAACACACCGAAAGTGAATGTATGGCTTGGAATAACGAAAACCACAGTGTATGGACCCTTCATATTCGCAGAACAGACAATTAATGACAACAATTTCCTTGACATGCTCGATATATTCTTCGAACCACAGCTACACCAGAATGACGTTGCTGACTCTGTTGTGTTCTAACAGTACGGAGCACCCCTTATTTTGCGCTAGATGTACGGGCTTACCTCGTTCGAACATTCCCCAACAGATGGTAGGCAGAAGTTCAGCAAGACTGTGGCCAACGCGTTCCCCTGATTTGACACTCCTGACTTCTTTGCTTGAGGATCCATAAAGGGGAAGGTGTACAAGACAAAGGCACGGGATCTCCAGGATCTTAGGACTCGAATCCACAATGCAGTGACGGCCATTTCACCAGCTATGCTTCAAAACGTCTTTCGGGGTACTTTCGAATGATGGGAACAATGCTTCGAAATGGACGGAGGCCATGTTTGAATATGATGAATATCCATACCTTGACAATAAACATACATAAAAATATCAAACTGAGTTCATTATTTCTTGGAAATGGATCGAGACTTTATGACCACCCTGTATATTTCGGCATACAGATATGCATTACCGGCATATAATGGAAATGCACAGCTAATGACAAATGAGGGGAATTTTGAAGAAACGGCTGAATTCAAATACTTAGGAACAATAATTACAAATAGGAACGAGATAAGTAAAGTAAAGTGGTCCCATTACCAGCGTCAGGAGGCCCTTGGGGTAGTAGAAGGTTAAGGCTCACACTTTTTCTGGACAATCAACACTTGATATTAGCCGGGTTGTCAGCCCTGCGTGACGGCCGCATTTACCCCCAGAACAAGCGCCTGGTATTCATTTACGTTAGAGATTGAGTCGACCCCAGGGCCATAGTGCCGCCGGAAGGTTTGTAGCGCAGTGCCTTAACCACTGCACTACGGCGTGCCCCCTAGGAATATATATATATATATATCATACCCTTTCGCTCCTAGCTGGAACATATGGCCGCAATGGAAGTTCTCAAATTAGCTCTATCATCTGCCAACCTCTTCACCTCCAACAAAGTTTTAACCATTTCACGTATTTCTCCTTCAATAGTCCTTTTCCAAGTTATTTTTGGTCTTCCTCTCCTCCTTGAACCCTGAGGATTCTATTTCAGTGCGCATCTTTCTATTGCTGTCTAAGGTTTATGCAGAGTATGTTCAATCCAAAGCCATTTTCTTTCCTTTATTTGTTTTTCGATAGGTGTTCGATTACTATTGCCCATCTCAAAGAAGAAATTAGTTTATATATTGCTGTCTAAGGTTTATTCAGAGTATGTCCAATCCAAAGACATTTCTTTCCTTTATTTGTTTTTCGATAGGTGTTCGATTACTATTGCCCAGCTCAAAGAATAAATTAGTTTATATATTGCTGTCTAAGGTTTATGCAGAGTATGTCCAATCCAAAGCCATTTTCTTTCCTTTATTTGTATTTCGATAGGTGTTTGAATAGTATTGCCCATCTCAAGGAAGAGTTCATTGTATATAATTTAAATGACAGTTTATTGTCGTGGCAATAAATTAACTATCGACTCTAAACAGTCGAGATGGGGACTAATATTACAGATTCAGGTTAGAAGTAGCACTAACAGCAACTTATAGATCGTTACAACCCTCACGACCTTTTCCCAACAACGTTTCTCCCCTAGCACAACTTTGATAACTTCCTCTCCACCTAAACTCTGCGAAGGGTGAAAAAAAAGGAGAGAAAAACTTTCCTTACATTTCTTAGTTGGCCATCAATCTTGAATGTAGCTGGGAGAACTGTATACTCATAGTTCACAACTGTCAGAGTCTCTTGACCACAACCGACACATGTACGTACTTCCAACTCAACTTCATTTTAAATATCTCACGTAAACGTAGAAAAAAGAAAAAAAAACATGTAAAAAGTCGGAAATGCTTTACAACACGTGACGCGAAAATGTTTTTCTAAGTTCCAATCATACACCATACGCATGCGCCAACAAACGCGAAACCGTTTACACTATGGAATCACGGGATGCAGCCAACATATACGTGATATTTAACGAACATAAAAGTTAACCTAACGCAATTTATGTTCTCTAACCTGTGAAAGACTAACCTGAAAGCTAACCTAACGCAATTTATGGACTCTAACTCCAACCTGTGAAAGACCAACCTAAAAGCTAACCTAACGTACGTTAAGCACTGTAACCTACGAAAGAATGCAACGCCCAAAAATAAATACTAAGTTCTGAAATTCTGAAATATATGTGTACTGTTGATAAATACATTCTCTATGTTGGCTGCACTGGAACAGGTGTTTGTTGTCGCATAGAATATTCTTTGAAATCAATATGGCTGCCACGTCTTCACGTTACGTGTGTAATTAAATATAATGGAAACATAAATTTAGAGTAAATTAATCGTTAGAAAAAATGCAAAACAACATTGTACATGGTGAAACTAATTTAAAAATTAAACCCTAAGAATAAAATTTGACAGGAGTTTATGATGAAATTAAAAACAGCAGCGTCACAAATTGTAAAGTTTAGCCTAAATATCTGCCACCAGTACCACTCGTTTGACAAACTATATTAGGAAAATGTAACGATTTACAATATTGGAGGCGTCAATTGTTACCGGAAATATTTCTAAATTCAAATCGTGATAGATTGCCATACTACGAGTTAATGGTAAATCCAGAAAATTGAATAAACGTGGGAACATTTCTGGAAAAAAACGGGAAACTTACGAACAACACTTATTCGTGAGTAAACAAATATGTAAGAAAAGTGTAATAGCATTAATACTTAATAATTTAACGTTACATAATTAATGTATTATCTAATTGTGTTGTTACCTATTGTGTTTTTTGTTGTTGTATATATCTCATATTATTACCAAGCATTATTTTATTGATGCGGACTGTCAACAGCACATACAGTTTGCTGATATTTGTAAATAACATTGTATGTACCTTACTTTTAGTCTAATAAAGTCCTACTACTACTACTTATATAATAATAATAATAATAATAATAATAATAATAATAATAATAATAATAATAATAATAATAATAATAATAATAACAATAATGATAATAATAATAATAATAATACAAAATAATAATAATAATAATAATAATAATATTAACAATAATAATAAAATTATTATTATTATTCATATACTTTTTTTTAATGTTTCTTTCAATGACAAGCTTCATTTTCCTTCTCCACTATTCCTATACATCCATTCCTTGTCCTCTTGTTTTCATTGCAGTTCTTATTTCTTGCATCCATGAGTTTCGAAGACTCTCTTTCTTTCTTCTTCCAGATGGACACCATTCCAATGTTTTCTGCTGTGGTCTCGAGGTAGCGTGCTGCCTTGTCACGCAGCTGGCCCGGGTTCGATCCCCGGTCGGGGCAGTTTTTCTGAGGTTTTTATCGTGGCTTTTCCTCACCTGTAAGACAAATGTCAGGAACACTTTAAGGCCCAAAAGGTCCCCGAAATATATGACCATAACCATCCTTATCGTTATCATCATCATCCTTCACCGGTGTGGAAAGCAACGGGAAGCTACCACACCTAAATTCCCTAGTAAAGCTGCAAGCATAGCATAAAAATGCTATGATTGAAGTGAAGGACCTGCCTTCGGGCAGAACTACTATGGATGGATATACATTTTTTTGTTTACACATATTTCAAACACTAAAGCTTCATTTTCCTTCTCCATTATTCCTACACATCCATTCTTCGACCTCTTGTTCTCATTCCAGATCTTATTTCTTGCATCCATGAGTTTCGAAGACTCTCTTTCTTTCTTCTTCCAGGTGGACACCATTCCAATGTTTTCTGGGTAAACTTTCTTCTCGTAATCATCGTACTTGTCCGTACCAATTAACTGATTATATCATATATCTTTTAATCTACTACTGAATATTTAATATTAATTTTTTCGCATAAGACTTTATTTATAATTTTTTTCCAATTAAAAAAATGATAGAGAACATTCCATCAAATATTTACAGGATGAAGAAGACCTACAGCATTATTGTAATGTAGTATTATTAGGCGATAACTATGAGGTACGAAGGGCCTACAAGCACACTTTATTGAGTAATAATTAAAACCTAGGGCTGGAAATAAATATCAATAAAACAAAATATATGGTCATATTCAGAACTACATTACATAATGAAAATGGATAATTAATGACAAGTAAGGACATTTTTCAACAAGTAGCTAAATTCAAATATCAAAGAACAATAATTACCAAACAGAAATGGAATACAAAAAGATATTAAACATAGGCATACATCTGGAAATGCATGTTAATATGCATTACAGGGACTCTTGTCGTCGCAACGTCTCTCAAAAACATTACACTGAAAATATACAAAAATGTGTTCTCCCAGTAAATTATATGGATGCGAAAGATGGACTATTACTTTAAGGGCGAGAAAATATTTTAAATAAAGTTAGAAATATTTTTGGACGAAGGAGAGATGAACAGACAAACGACTGGAAAATATATATAGCAGTTAGCTACACGATTTGTATCGGAAACAAGATATAACAACAGGTTTAAGTCTCATTGACAGCGATGTGTAGGACATGTGGCACGAATGTGGAATGAAAGTACACTGAAACTTATTTTAGTAAACCCAGCCAGAAACCGTCCTCTGAACTGGCCAAGAAAGAGGTGAGAGAATAACAGTAACTATGATTTGTGTGGGGTAAATCATACAAAAAATTATGAAAATATATTAGCCATGGGTATGGATGCATGGAGAAACTACGGACACACAGGCGCGTGTTTAGTTAATTAGTTATGGTTTCATCAGATGTTTACGAATGTTGCGTATATTTTTAGGAATATTACGTTACATAATGCCCACCGCTGTGGTCTCGGGGTAGCTCTGCAGTCTCGTAACGCAAGGAGCCCAGTTTCAATCCACCGGTCGGGGACAAGTTTCTTAGATCATGTTTTTTTTCGGGGTTTTTCCTCACCTGTAAGACAAATGTCGGAAAACTCTAAGGCCCAAATGGTCCCCGAACATTATCTTACCATCATTATCATATTCGCTATGTTTAGTATGATTGTGTGTTTCGTCTTAATGTTGGTTGTCTCGGAGGAAACCCTGACTTTGAACTAATCACTCATTCAGGGAGGCTTCCATATCCTTGTGTGATCAAAAGAGTATGTGTCATCCAATTTTAAAATCTCTCTCCCGACTGGTGGTGCAACAGTAAGTAACGGTAGGCCTGTGACATGTAAAATACCTTTTTTTGCGCGATAGTTCGTTTTGTCGTACTTACAGCAATGGCGGCCATGATTGAAAGTTCAACTTCCTAAATAACTATACTGTAATATTACATATTACAAACACGCGTGTGGGAAGTAAACCCACTGTATTTTATGTATACCATATACAATATATATATCCATAGTAATTCTGCCCGAGGGCAGGTCTTTCACTGCAATCATAGCATTTTCATGCTATGCTTTGCAGCTTTACTAGGGAATTGTAGGTGTGGTAGCTTCCCGTTGCTTTCCACACCGGTGAAGGATGATAATGATAAGGATGATTTTGATGATGATGGCCATATGATTTCGGGAACCGTTTGAGCCTTAAATGTTTCCTGACATTTGTCTTACAGGTGAGGAAAAACCCCCGTTAAAAACCTCACCCAGAAAAACTGTTCATTTGTAAGGCCCAAACGGTCCCCGAAATCATATGGCCATCGCAATCATCATCATTCACATTCATCTTAGATTAAGCTTAGGATTAGGGACTCTCCTGGCGCACCATTATCATCATCGTCACTCGTCATATCATCGGGGCAACGTAACCCCGCTTTCCAGGCGCCCCAACCTCAGAAGTGGGTTACAAGTACGCCATGCCAGGAGAGAACACCAGGAATGTCGAAAGACAACCTCGGGCATTTGAAAAAAAAGTATTAATATACAATATACGAAACAAATCACTGCATTTTAAATGAACTGAACTTTATTTGAAACAATAAAAACAATAAATACGTAAATATTTGCCGCCATTTTACAACTAATTCGTGCCACGGCCTCCTGTAATTTCTACTAATAAACATTGTCCACACTGGTAATGTTAGTCAGTTGTTTATAATGAACGCAAATATTTCCAACATAGATGTCATTATTTTACTATTATTTATTATTTTGGAATCACCAACGCGCAAAAAACAATGTACAACGCACGTTTTTCAAGTGTTTTACAGAATCTCGGAAATTAAAAACCTCACTATCGCTCAGTTTCTAACATTTTTCTCGCATCTGTAAAAATCACTTCCCAACCTCGCACCGTGATATACTATTAAGGTGAGAGATTAAACTGCAATAAGGACGACGGAGAAGAATGTTTCATCATTTTAGCGTAGAAGTAGACACATGTAGAGTAAATACAATCTACATTCAGTGAGGTGAAATTAAATCGATTTAAAATGTGGAGTAGATTCCGCGTTCTGCTTGAAATGGAATGGTAAGTTGGAAGAGCCGCTTTCTTATAAAACTCTTAAGTCCCAGAGAGCCTTAAGTACAAGGAAAGAAGATTGTATAAGTCTAGATTATTTTATACATTTTTTAGTGGAATATTGAATGAAAAGACTTGTGAATATTCAAATCTTTAGGGGGAAGGAACATCAGCTTCTTTTAGAAGGCCTACATTTGTCATTTGTTCCTTATCTAAATATGAGGAGACTTGTACAATACATAAACTTATTCTTTTCTGCAACACAACTTGAGTTTTCTTTATGTATGTTTACACAGAGAATGAAAAATAAAGTAGAATAAAAGGAATAATATATTAAAACAAGCAATTTACATTTTTTCAACATTGCAACTTATACAAACACTTCAGTTTTCGTTTCGAAGTTATACAATATCTCATAGAAACACATACTGAGCTAATTCGTCATCAAGTCAAATTTAATGATTCGATTTTGTTTGTTTACGGAGTATATCTTTGTTTTGTTAATTTAATCATTGGAAAGGGACTTCGTCGCATCTCTCCCAACTGGACCCTGAGTCAAACAGGGGTTGAGGAGCAGTTTTCTTAGTGGCGGGCCCCGCAAAGATAGAAACATACAGATGGAAGAAAAAACTTCGTAACAGTTGGTAACAGATGGTAGTCTCTTTAATACAGCCTTCAAAGGATGTTCTCTTTTAAGCTGGAAAGTATAATATTCCTTTTTCAAGGACGTAAAATACTCATTCAGCTTATAGAAATCTTCCAGTGTGGAAGCATAATTTCGTAATCCTTCAGGAATTCTGACACATTTTGGGTGGTCATTAAGTAGTGATTAAGATCTTAGCTCCTTGTTCATACTGAACAGGTGCCCATGGCCAATGACAGTGATTGGCGGGGATCTCTGTTCCGTGAGAACAATACTCCGTGAAGGCACTGAATTATATGCAGCCATAGAAGGGCCAACAGGTTGAGGAGGAACCATCTCTGAGGATGTTCCAGCAGTTTGATTTGGAAGTTCAGTTAAAACTGAAAATGTATTATTGGTTGGAACTACTGGAGTTTCAGCTAGTGATTCCTTTGACTGCTTGGATAGGTTAATTTGAGCTGTTAAAGCAACAATATTGGTATTTTTGCCCAATAGAATGGGTTTTTTACTTTTGGTTCAAGAATTTTTATTTTTTTACCACTAGAGTGGGTTCTTTTTCTTTGTATTTTTTGTTCTTTTTAATTTTGCGTTTTTTGCAATGCCCATTAGCAGTAGTCTAGCCATCAGTGACCATTTGTTCACTGGTGGCTATCTCTTTACTAATTGAGGGTATTTCCTCAGCAATTTGCTTGTTCTCAGTTTCAGAAAAATCATCGTTCCAATTTCTTGAATATAGAAAAGTAGCTGTTTGAATTCCAATTAAGTCAGCTTGTAACTCACGAAGCATAGCTTCAAAAGTTGGAAGACCTGGTTTCTTTTTCTTGAATTATTTTATTTAACCGATCCAAACATCCAGTCGTGAGTTCACGAGCTTCGTCAGACCTCTGGTTTCTACATAAGTAGACAAGAAATTTGTTATAAGTAAGAAAGTTCCACTAAGAGAGTGGAGTATTTCCTTTAGATTTGGATCTATAATATCATATCCATGTTGTCGAACAAAAATGTATTTATTGGCGGAGTCCTCCCAAAGGGTGAGAAGTCCGACATCCTCAATATCTCGGTCCATAAACTTATTAGGATTCAGCATAGCAGCCATCTTGCTAGGTAAAACCAAGACTTAGTTCAGGTTACTATACAAAATGCACTAAAACACTTGTCACCATAGGCTAGATATATAACACAATAATATATATTGTAATCCACACTCCAACTACCTGATATCACTTCACTCATATTTATATTCACAAAGCAATACACCTTAGAATGGGCAACGCCCTATCTACGAATTTGCTAGCACTTTTATGACTGCGTTTATGAATGGCCGGTACGATACACTTTTAAAAATATCATCCAATCACAGCACACGATAAAACTACAAGCCACCGTCAACTATTGATTTTCTCCTCGCAGCTCTACGAAGACGTAGTCGCCATTGAAGACTGCCAGCGTACGATCAATGATTCCGTGCTGCTGATGCCACACTAGTAGTATGACGTTATCAGTAACAAGGTGTAACATGATATTCTCCATACGAAGTATGATCTCAATATGTTAATGACAGTCGTTTTTCACCTCGCTCTTTATCAATTTCTCATTACCAGCTCCTGTTTTTTATGATAAAGAAAGCTCCTCCTTTTTAATATTCAGAGCAGGTCAGAGCATTATTTGTCAGTGTCTGACTCTCCAACAAACACACTGAATATAGTAAATAATGAACAGATTCCTTCGAACTAGACATTTGATAATTGGGTCTTCAATAATTGTGTTTTTAATTATGCTTTTACCGAGTTGCTTCCCAAAAAATAATTAATAACCTATAATGTTCCTTATAATATATAGTTTGATGTTTCATTTTTTGTCGACTAGGATTCATTTTTACAATATTGCGATCCTATTTCAAATTTTCCACGCCAGATGACAATAAATAATATTATATGGTCAAGTTGCACTGGATGAACAAATGCAACATAACGTCACAATTCTTATTTATTTTCAAACATCGCCGTTTATATTAGATATATACGTATTTTAAAATATCGGTAACTATATTTAAATAATGATTTTTGAGTAAACAGCTTAATTTAATTCGCTAAATAGTCCTAACAAATGCCACTCTTCATTTCCAAATCATCTAGATAAATTATCTCGTTATTTCGTGGCGTCATGAATTTATCTAGAGGATTTGTAAATCACTCATGACATTATTTATGATAACGTGCACATTTCCTCTTCTTAGCTTGTAATGATTTTAACTCTTACAGATACTATCTCTCTGTCATAAATTAAGTGTAATATTTACTAGGAATAAAATATTAATTGAAGACTACGCTAAGTTATTGACTTTATTTAAACAGGAGGTTCATGGCCGCACCTATATAAGCTCTACATACATACATATCCTCGATAATGTGTTCCAACAATTATCATAAGTAATGCCACGAGTGATTTCCAAATTATCAAGAGTGGTATTTGTTAGGACCATTTAACGAATAAAATTAAGTTGTTTACTCACAAAACATTATTTAACTATAGTTATTTTAAAATATTTATACATTTAATGTAAACGGCGATGCTTGAAAACAAATGCGAAACGATTGGGTACGCTCAATTTGCTTCTTTTGTTCATCACTGCAACCAGATCATATTATTTTATTGCCAAAGGATCATAATATTGTAAGAATGCACCCTAGTGGACAAATTTATAACCAACATTCAATCCATTCATAGTAAATCTGCCCGAGGGCAGGTCTTTCACTGCAATCATAGCATTTTCATGTTATGCTTTGCAGCTTTACTGGAGAATTGTAGGTGTGGTAGCTTCCCGTTGCTTCCCATACGGGTGAAGGATGATGATATGATAATTATAAGGATGATGATGATGGCCATACGATTTCGGGGACCGTTTGGGCCTTAATGTTTTTCCTGACATTTGTCTTAGAGGTGAGGAAAAACCCCGATAAAAACCTCACCCAGAAAAACTGCCCCGACCGGGGATCGAACCCGGGCTCGCTGCGTGACAAGGCAGCACGCTACCTCGAGACTAAAGCGGTGGACAATTTATTTTCAAACGCTCGTAATATTTGCCCCCAACTTAAGATAAGATGCTATGTTTCGCAGCAATGTAACATAACTGAAATAATAGCAGTTTTACATATTATTATTATCGTTAAGCATTTGTGGGAAGTTGCAGTGACAAGCGTACCTGTAATTCGTAATTTCATATTTTCTGGAAGTGAGTCTATGTTTAATTTCCTTCTCTACCTCTTTCCGTGCGTGATTATTAATCCAAGAGATTTGAATACAAGCACTTCTTCAGAGTTTATTTCACTTTTATTAACTGTCCATTCCCATTATAAAATGAATTAGTGTGAGCATATATTTATTTGCATTGACTTTAAATCGGTATCTCTACTTTGTCGTGGTGGTGGGGCTTGTGAGCCCTAATGACTTCATGAGCTATACAGGCGGTAGTGTAACTACCAACAGGGCCTCCTATGCCTGGCAGGTCATGGAGGAAGGTCCAGACTAAAAGAGATGCCCATCGAAAAAGAAGGGCTAGTAACTCACTTCCAAGATGTAAAAATTTCAATTACTCACAGAAACATTCACGAAGTAAGCCGGACTGATAAATTTGGAAAAATTTTAGTTCAGCAAGGAATACGACAAGGAGACTCATCAAGTCCCATATTGTTCACACTAATAACGGATGAAATCATCAAAGAACTAAAAGTTGAGGTTAGAAAAGGGATTAAACTAGGTAACAAAGAGCTGAAGATAATAAACTATGCTGATGACACAGTTCTAATTGCACAAAGTGAAGATGATTTGCAAATGCTATTGCACAAATTTAAAATAATTGCAGCAAAATATAACGTGAAAATCTCAACAAATAAAACCAAATCAATGGCATTATCCAAGGACCCACGACGTGTTAAATTAGAAGTAGAAGGGAAAAGTATAGAACAGGTCATGAAATTCAAATATTTAGGAATAGAAATTAATAGCAACAACAGAATAACAGACAAAATCCACCATCAAGCAAATAATGTAAAACAAAATATCAGGATGTTTAAACAATACTGTTTGGAAAAATAAAAAATTTAAGAATATATACAAAAGTAAGAATTTACAAATCTGTCATAAGACCAGTTCTAACATATGGTTGTGAATGCCGAACAGAAACTGAAAAAAACAAATCAATGAAACAACTGAAATGAAAGTTTTAAGGAAAAATCGTAGGAAAATCGCTGAGAGAGATAATTCGCAGCTCTGTTATTAGAGAAGAATGTAAAATTGAACCTATAAACCTCTGGATAAATGATAGAAGACTAAACTGGAACGATCACATAGACAGAATGGAGGACAGTAGATTAGTGAAGAAAGTACGTGACTGGACACCTCACCAGAAAAGCCCTTTAGGAAGACCACAACTACGATGGAAGGATCTCACCATACCCCGGA
Source organism: Diploptera punctata (assembly GCA_030220185.1). NCBI lineage: Eukaryota > Metazoa > Arthropoda > Insecta > Blattodea > Blaberidae > Diploptera > Diploptera punctata. The sequence continues at coordinate 4,386,831 of JASPKZ010003847.1, read as the reverse complement.
CCTGTAGTGAATGAACACGCAACAAGCTGCCAGCATTCATGCATAGAGGAAGAAGAAGAAGAAGACTTTAAATTTAAAACCAAGTTTCTTAGTGTTAATATAATTAGCGTGTTGAATTTTAGTATTTCCTTGATATCGCCTAATAATAGGGCAACTTAGGCTAATTTCGTTATATCCTTTCTTTTGTTTGTAGCGAAGTTGTATCGGCAAGAAAAACAAATTCCTTTTCTGTCTCGTAGATGGCCAAAAATCTACTTTTTAGCTGTGTTTTATATCTGTGATAACACCGTTCCTTGGGTGTATTTTATGTTAACTTGCAGAGGAAGTGTTTTTATTAATGTTAGCAGTTGTTAAATTTAATACTTCTCTGTGTTTGAATAACATTTTTGAGTACGCGTAGATACTCTTACACACTAAAGGTGAACGGATACAATGTCGAAAATGTGATCTGTGGTTCCATGAAAAGTGTCAAGAGTTGACTCTTTATATGTGGGATTTCAAATGCATTGGATGTAACATGGTGAGTGATTAGAAAGTTTGTCACGAATTTACACTAATTCTATCACGACATTACGCGAGTTCTTCAGACCTCCAGAAAAAAATATGTATAAAATATATGTCATATTGGTAATAAAGTAACATACATCGACAACTAAGCATAACTATTACATTCATATATTCTTAATTTTAACATTCCTAAGATTCTAAGCAGAAGTTTCGTAATATTAAAGTATGATAGTCTAAACGCTTAGTATCACGAAATTAACCGTGTTTGCTATAGTACATTATCTACAATAGCTGATTTATAGGCTAACATTTGGTTTTACGATCTCTTTTATCTTCTAAAGATTTAATTGCATACACTAGTAAAAAGTTGAATAGAAGAGGAGATGATGGATCTCCTTCTTTGAACCCCTTGTGAGTTTCAATAGAAATTGAATGTACTAAAAAGTTTTAAGATATTGCAAATAAAGTTCCTTCAAAATTTAACAGCCCTATCCTCATTAGTTCTAGAGATAATTGATTTAACAGAGCGATTCTTTATGCATTACTAGCTTAGTATTATACAGCGGTGCCCGGCATTTTTTTCATTTCAGGTGAACTTATACACTTAATGGTTTTCGATTATAATAGATAGTGGCTAAACACTAGCCGTACATGAAAACCTGTATATACAAAGTTACACATTGGGACGAACCATACATGGTGCTTGTTAAGCAATTTTTATTTTTGAATTTCTGGTAAACCCCCACTTCCAATGGTCGAATTTCGCAGTTTTCGTATTAATATCTACCTCTGTTTATTTTTCTAGTATATACTGAGTTTCATTGTGAAACATAGAAAATTGCGATCGTTAGAGCGATTTTTTAAATATCTGTTTCAAATGAATTCGTACATCTAATGGTTTTAGATCATAACAGATGGCGGCTAAACACTCGCCGTACGTGAAAACGTGTACGTACAAAGGTATGAATTGCGACAAACCAAACATGGCAGTGCTAGAATTTTTAATGTCGGATTTTTTGTAAAACTCCAATTTTATTTGTCGGATGTCTCTGAGTTTTAGATAATACCTACGTCGGTTTATTTTAATAGCAGATACTGAGTTTCGTTGTGAAAAATAAAAAATTGAGGCCGCTAGATCGGTTTTTAAAATTTTTGTTTCAGGTGAACTCCTACACCAAATATTTTAGTTCAAAATACGTGGCGGCTATTCATATATTCGCCGTATGTGAAAACATGTATGTACAAACGTACACATTGCGACGAACGAAACATGGCGAATGTTTGATTCAACATTTAATATCGAATTTCATGTAAGTCTCCATTTATAATGATTGCATTTAATTTATTTTTAGAAAATAATTACCTTGCTTTATTTTAATATAATATACTGACTTCCGATGTGAAACATCGAAAATTGAGACTGATAGAGAGTTTTTTTTTTATATTTGTTTCAAGTGAACTCCTACACTTGATAGTTTTAGAGTATAAAAGATAGTGGCTAAACACTCGACGTGCATGAAAATATGGGTGTACACATTTTTGAGACTATCGATTGAGCGATTTAGATGTATATAAAGCACAAACATATGCAGGCTGAAGTTTCACATATAAACATATTTATAAAATTATTTACACTGAATGATTTAATATATCTAAATGTGCGCAATATATTTTAAATCTACATGTAGGCTATCTGTGGTTGACACAAAAATGTAGTAATGTCAGATAACACTGGTCTACATGACTTTTGTCTCATGAGTACCAATAGTTGTAGGCCTACTTAATGCAGTTTTTATCGTGTTTTCAAATATGTATTCGGAATTTCTCCATCACCCACAGTTTTTTATTTCAATTTCAATTAATGGATTTAAATACTTATTTTCTTAATAAACGTTTCTTCGTACATTTGTCCATTGTAAAATAAAACCAAATGAGCTAACTCAGGAGATTTCAGCTATGGAAAAGAGATACCAAGGCAAATGGAATCCTAATGTGCTGGCCGATTATTATTGGACCATCAAGAAGGGTTGCTCCACAGGCTAAATATAGCAGAACTCGTCATTTCTTACTTTCTAGGTGAGTCGGAATGTTCGAATATTGTGTGGTTATGAATGTAGAAAATATTAAAGTGTTTGAAATTATAAATTCCTGTCTCTCGGAAACCTTGCGTGATGGAGAAAACCCGATATCATATTTGAATTCAGGAGAAAAAATACTGTCAGAATCACATATTTTTATTTCTGAGGCAAAAAAAGTTTATTTTTTGTTGCTCAGTGTAATAAAAACAGATAAAACTCCTGGCGAATTACAGACAATGATCCAACAACTCTCTATAGAAAGTAAAGCAGCAGACCTATTAATGAATGTGGCGAAAACTTACCTAATTACTAATAGACTATACACCCAGACTCAGTATCCCGAAAACCATTAACATATTATATAACTGCATTGCATTAACTCGGTTTAACCTCTCACCTTACAGGTAGGCCTACTTTTCACCATGCCACATGTCACCTGGACCTTACAGTGGTGCGACCTGTTAGGAGAGGGATTTCAAATTATAGATAACAGACATACTTTTTCTGACCACACAAACACATAGAAGGCCTCCATTAATAGTGACCATTTAAATGTCAAGGCCTCCTCCGAGACAACACAACATTAAGATGAAACACACCACTCACACACGCATACTGAATCTAAGACCACATTTTTCATATTTTTATTAAGAAGAATATTACATAGGTAAAAAAAAATTTAATTGATTTGTTTGCAGTTTAAATGGTCCAATTAATAATTGGAAGGAGTACGATGACGCTTGTTTAATAAATTTAGCTTCCCAGAAGAGATATTTTTGTTATACTTTACCAGTATAACGAACACAAGTTTCATTAAATTGCTTTCAGCGCAGTTCAATTATGTATTTTATGACATCAAAAAGCTTCCAAATCACTCCCATCTTCCTGTGTTTTTCCCTCAATAAATTATTCAATACTCACAAACAATGAATGTAATAAATCGATAGTCCCTATCCAGAGATTATGACGAGTTAAATCAAAGATGATGTTTCAATCTCGTTCATTTAATCTCTCGGACCATCTGCTTTTATCCCAACATCCTGAGACCACAAGTTCATTTACAACTAATTAACTAACTAAATAACTAAGTAACTCATTGGCACTATCGATCTCGTAGGTTCATGCCCGCGCGGAAATAAGCTCTCCATGCATCCCTATCCTGAGCTAATGTTTTCCCATCATTCCCTGTATAATATATTTCCTTCAAATCATAGGTAATGTTATTCTACCACCACATTCTTGGTCTACCAACTTGGCGTTTTCCCTCTTGTTTTCCTACAAAAAGCTTCCATGCATGCCCTTTATTCACCATTCGTGCCACATGTCCTGCCCATCTCAGTCTACGGGACTTAACTGTTTTTATACATATCATGTAGTTGGCTGTTATGTAGTCTTGTCCATTCACCTGTCTGTTCATCTCTCTTTTGTCCAAAAAATTTCCTAAGAACTTTATTCACAAATACTCGTAATCTCCTTTCCTCCCTTAAAGTAAGAGTCCATTTTTCGCATCCATATAATATAACTGGTAGAATAATAGTTTTATATATTTTCAGTTTAATGTTTTTTGAAAGGAGTTGGGACGTCAAGAGTCCCTATAATGCATAATGACACGCATTTCCAGAATTGAGCCTACATTTAATTTATGTGTGCATCTCATTCCTATTTGTTATTATTGTTTCTAGGTATTAGAATTCAGCCACTTCCTCAAAATTTCCCTCATTTTTCATAAGCTGTCCATTTCCATTATATAATGTATTTCTATGTGTGACCATATATTTAGTTTTATTGATATTTACTTCCAGTCCCAATTTCTTAGTGTTACTCAATAGTCTTTAGTTTTTCTTTATAGAGATGATTATATGCATGGAGATTTCAATATTAATCGATTTATTTTTCTTGGTGTGCGTGTTGGCCTTTAGTATCTCCTCGCTATCGCCCAATAGTACTACATCATCTGCATAAACTAAAAGCTTATTAATACCATTGAGTTGTAGGCCTTCCTCATCCTCTAAATTCAATTATATCAAATTAAATGTTAGGTTATCACTGATTATTTCGGTTAGCCTATTCGATGCAGATACCAATCTGTGAATTTTCTAACGGACCACTAGTTAGTAACAGTGTCCATAGTTACAGGATAACATTTGTGCTGGAGATATGTTAGCCTACATGTTTATTTAAATTAGCCTAACGCTATGTCCAATCACCGACATGTTTATTTAGGATAGAATATATTGGTTACATTAGTAGGTATCCGACAACTTTCTTCTTTGTTGCCTCATTATTTTTCATTTTTGATGTCGCCTGAAGGTTTAGCCAGTTAAAAAAAATCGTGATCCCATTGGGACTCGAACCCGCGCCCTTACGACTTGTAGAATGCTGCCTGAGTCAACTACGTTAATGTGTGCCCTTTAGTAATAAAATGTATTAATAATTCGTTTAATAATTATATATTTATTTATTTAGAAGGTTTCATAATGTTTCATAACATATTCATATGAAAAATTAATCTATAGCCATTTCCTCCATTTTTTTGTTTTAATCCCAATCGTCTATCTTTTTCCTGCATGCATCTTAAAACACGACGAAAACTTTTTTTTTTTTTAGCCTGTCTACTTCTACCAAGTGGCACCCATTTCTAGTATATGTTTATAAATCTGATTTCTGGAATTCTACTTATAATACCATACCCTTTTTATGTTTTATATTTTATGAAATCCACAACTGGACCGCATTCTTGCAAAAATGAACCAAACCACAAGACAACTGAGCTAAGAAAAATGCAATTGAAGTCAAATGTCGATAAAAAATTTCACAAACAAACATACATTTACTTATTACTTGTACTAACAGAATATCACAGAGCTTCTGTTTAACGAGAAAGAGGGTAACTCAAACATTTTTTTTTAAATTCTGAGATTTTACAAATTTTTGTTGTTTGGTTATTTCTGCAGAAGGATGAATATGGCATAATCTATTAGTGATTTCTTACTTGGTCATAGATGGCATAAAAATGCGGGAGGTTAGTTAAATTATATTTTTGGAGAACATGGAGAGATACTAGATGAATTATAATATAGCAGTGACTCGTATGTTAGATATGTGAGGGTAGGTTTCTTTTGCAGAGTGAGGTCCAATTGAAATTAGAACATTCATCTTACATTTATTACACTGTTTCTTACTTTATGTTGTCCATAAATTACAGCTTAACACATCAAAAGTCCAGTTCTACTCCACCTATCCTCTTAATTTTTGGCCATCCTCTTCTACTTTTACCAGATGGAACCTTTTCTAGAATGTGTATATATATATATATATATATATATATATATATATATATATGTACAGAGAGGATATCTCGAACTACGGCGGGGCTAGCGGGAAAGCGCATGCGGCCGCTGAGTCCTCACTCCGCGTCATGCGGCATAGCTACTGCACGGCTCACCGTGAGTCATAAACTCGTGCCGCCGAGATATTGAAACTTAAGGGGGATGATGGGTGAAATTTTCGACATTCTCGGTCAAATTCAGCATTTTTGGTTGTTTGCATTAAAAAATACTATGTACCTTAAAGTATAAGTTAGCGAAGTTTCAGGTCCTATGGCGCTTGTAAGTCTCCCTAATGACTGTAAGAGGGCATGTATGCTACATTCTAATTTAACTGCATGCAAACTTTCAAATTAGCTTTTCCACAGTTTTATTTTCATTGCATTCCAATACATTCAAATCAAAATAGCACTGACAAATTAATGATAGAAGCACGAAATTTTAGCTGCATGTCCCACACACTATGGCTAATAATTCTATGCATGGATTTTTAAGTAACGTTGATTTTGTAAGCCTATGTTTTCCCTTAACATATATTTAGGCGCTCTCCCCCTACAGGGAAAAATTTGAACCGTACTAATTTAGTTACACTTGTTTTCGTATAGATGTCACTTGAGTGGTCCGTAGTCAGCGTTCCGCCTCATACTGACATCTAGGAAACCAAGGTAGCACTAGGACGGGAAAATTAGGTAAATTTCGCTTAGAGACCTTTTCATTCAGGCTTAAAGATCTTTTACGAGCCGTCCTGAAAATCCATCGGGTTTGAACCCGCGACCCTCGCGACCAGAGGCAAGGAGCATAACCACTAGTCCACCGCGGTCGATAACAACGTTGATAGTTTTTGAAATAAGAAATAAAATATGTGTAGTAATTTAAAAAAAATAATATACAGAGGAAGTGTATATTTTTTCTTCCTTTATTATAGCGATATAGAAAAGTTAATGCATAGTGTTGTTCTAAATAAATCAGTGGTCGTGTAGACAAATTGCAAAAAATTTACTAAAAAATTATGTGACTTATTAAACATTTTAATGTCCAAATTTTTAAATGGATTTTCTTCAATAACTCAAAAACCTTTAAGCCTAGAAGGATGAAGTTTTAATATAATACTAGCTATTTTGGCATGAATGTGTGTACAAAACATAAAGTACATAAATGTAGCTTAAAAATGTATAAAATAGAAATTTCACCCATCACCCCCCTTAACGCCTAGGGAGACAGTTGATTGCACGCTTGTAAGGTGAAACACGCGTTGCGTATTCTCGTATTAGTGGTTTTATATCATAGTTATTATGCCTCGATCTGTGTTTACAGTACAGAGTAAGGTATTTATGTACAATAATTATGTGAAAACAGAGTCTTGCGAAGAAGTAGACGATTTCGATCACAATTTCCATATGTAAATCCTCCAAATAGAGACACCGTTCGACTACTTGTAAACAAATGTAGAGAAACGGGTTCTGTGCTCGATAAGAAACCAAAGGTAACAAAAGTGTGCTTACTGAGGAAAAATTAGATGAAATAGGAGAAAGATTAGAACATACGCCAACAAAATCCCTAAGACCACTTGCACAAGAAACTGTGTTTCGAAGGCGTCTGAATTGGGAGCAACGAAACTTTTACGTTTGAAACCATTACAGAACAACTGTAACGCTTGAACTTCAGCCACGTGATCCTGAAATGCGGTTACGTTTTGTAATTGGATGTTGCACAACGTTAATGATGGAATAATTGGTCCGAACATGATAATGTTCTCAGACGAAGCCTGGTTCCATTTAAATGGGTGTGTTTTGCCGCAGAATAACGAGTATTGGAGTCAGGAAAACCACCATCGCATCCATAAAATTCCTCTACATGACGAACGGACAAGAGTATGGTGTGCAGTGAACAGTTAAAGAATTATACGACCAATTTTTGTTTCTTCTTCTTCACGGTTTAGGCTTATTTACTAGCCTGTTCCGTCTCAAATTTCTGCTCTTTCCACCTTTTCTTTGGTCATCCCAAACTTCTTCTTCTTCGTTGTGAATAACTGTATGCTGCTATTGGTATTCTATTCTCAGTCATCCTTGCCAAGTGTTCTTTCCAGTTTGTTCTGTACTTCTCTATTGTTATGTTTAGTTCCTCTACTTTTAGTTGTCTTATTTCTGTGTTATGTTTTTTTGTCTGTTCTTTGATATCCTGCTATTGGTCTGAGGAATCTCATTTCAGTAGCTTATATTCTGGCAGATTGTTGTGTTGTCTCTGTCCATGTTTCGGATCCATAAGTAAATAGGCACTGCCATTGCCTTGTATAATTTCATTATAGAGTATTTCCTGGTTTCATTTTTCAAAGTTTTTTTAACAATACAATTAATGCACAAAGATACAGAGATGACATACTGAAACCAATTTTCGAAGAACTGACTGATATTAACTGTCGAAATGAATACTTCCAGCAAGACTGTGTAACTCCACATACAGCTGACGACTCGTTAAAATTAATTAGTAAAATTTTTGAAGATGGGGTTAATAGTGTGGACTTGTGACCATCACGGTCTCCAGACTAAACTGTTTGCGATTTTCATTTGTGGGGGTACTTAAAAAATAAAGTGTATGCAAGAAACCCTCACACAGACGATCTGAAAGATTATATAACATAAATTAATGTATAGTACTTACGGTTCTTTATATATATTCCCATGTTTCTGCAAACTATGTCATTGTCCTTATCATCGTATTAGAAAAAGGCTCGTTTTTGCATTACAACATAAATTCTTATCCCTTAAAACATCATTTAATCCCTGCCGAAACCGATCCCAAACCAGCTTTAAAAAGATGAAAGGGAAGGAGATACACCTCGCTTAAAATTCCAAGCTTCAGCTGAACCGGCTGCAGCTGTCTGTACATGGAAATAAGCCCTTCTTGTGGGTAAAATGGACGGGAAGAGAGGTTCTCGTAAGCTATAGTGAAAGCAAACTTTCTAGGCGAAGAAGACCCCGAAATAAAAACCTCTGGTCCTCCAGGTTAGGGGTTGACGCATAAGGCTAGTTCCCTGTTCGTTAAAAATGTATACAATACTGAAAATAAAAATAAACATATTTAGCAGGTTTCACAATGTTTCACAATATGTTACTGCGCCCTATTAATCTATTCTCATTATACTCCATGGGGGCACGCCGTAGCGTAGTGGTTAAGGCACTGGGCTACAAGCCGGAGGGTCGAGGGTTCAAGTCCCGTTGGGGTCAGGATTTTTAAACTGACCCAAAACCCTCTGGCGGCACTATGGCCCTGGGGTCGACTCAGCCTCTAACGGAAATGAGTACCAGACGCTTGTTCTGGGGTAAAGGCGGCCGCCACGCAGGGCTGACAACCCGGCTGACTTCAAGTGCCGATTGTCTAGAAAAAGTGGGAGCCTTAACCTCCTACTACCCCAAAGGCCTCCTGAGGCCTGTTGTGGGATCACTTTACCTTTTACCATTATACTCCATATCTCTCTCTCATTACAATCCTTTAAACCCTCATGCTGTTCAATAGATAAATCCGTGATTTTTTAAATGTATGCATTTTTTTAAATATTCTGTGGAACAAGAATATTGTAAGGTGGAAAATAACAAGCAGGTTTCAGAAAAGGCTGTTACACTATTGATCAAATCTTTAGTTTAAAACAAATAATTGAGAAAAACACCTTCCAATAACCAACTCACATAGGCCTACTATGTATTAATTTAGAAAAAGCTTACGGCAATGTGTCACTAATATTAAATTATGGGAATGTTTACGTTCAGTGACAATAAATAAAAACACTATCTAGAAAATAAAAACGTTAAATGATTAATGTATTTCTAGAGTAAAAATGAGTAAAACCATTACATCAGGATTTAGAGCTATTGAAGATTTTAGACAAGGTTGTTGTTTATCACCTTATTCAAAATATATCTACAAATGCCTTAACACATTGGAAAAACAAATGTTCGCCTAAGGGAATAAATGCAAAAGAAGATAAATTTATTCCTTGCTATTTTCTGATGATCAGCTACTGATGGTAGAAGATTTCGAAGATTAGAGTACATAACAAGAAAACTGAAGGAGGAATACGAAATATGGGGATTAAAGATAAGTTTAGACATAACTAACTACATGATAACAGACAAACGAAACGATCTGGTTTTAGAAGACGGACATGGGAAAATAAAAGTATGTGACGAGTATATATATATATATATATATATATATATATATATATATATATTTAAGGACAAAAATTAGTGAAGATGGAAGTCATGGTGCCCAAATTGAGAGGACAAATATGGGTAAATCTGCAATATGTAATAATAATAATAATAATAATAATAAATAATGATAATAATTATATATTATTAATAATAATAATAATAGTAATAATAATACTAAACCTGCTGTACCCAGTCCCAAGCCAGGTTGGAACAGTGTGAGTGGGAGGTTTAACCTCGTTAAAAAAAACAGGGTTCAGTACGCCCGGCTGATAGTACCCTGTAAGGGTCCCTTATCTAGGGTAGAGATACTGCTACCTTGCAGTTCGTCATTGTTTTGGCAAAGGCTAGAGGAAGAAAACCTTGACCAAAAATCACCTGGTCCTCCAAGTTGATCGTTGATGAATCAGGCCTACTCCCTATTCATCATAAAAAGTAACAATGCTAAAATGCCTAGATAATTAAATCCGGACGGAAATAAACGAGGACGACAAAATAAAAGATAAGGACAGTTCTTTTAGGAACATGGAATATTTGAGGCATACAAAATAAAATAATAGATTATATAAAATACAAGCAGTTAATTTTTTTAAGGGAATGCATGACGAATGGAATAAAAATGTTATCGATAAAAAAATGGAATGGTGTCCAAATGGAAGACATCGAAACTCACGATTGCAAGAAATATGAACTAGAATGAGAATAACAGGACTGGAGGATATGGAGTGGATGGATAGGGACGAATGGAGACGAAAATAAAACTTCAGACACAGAAATATGTCCAAAGATTGAAAATTTGTATATACATAAATTAATATAATAACAACAAACTACAAGAAGATTATATTAAGTGGAAATTAAAAATAAATTTGAATCAAGAAGAACATATGACGTGGCTAATGATGGAGTTGAAATCTTAGGACGAAGAGGAAGCTTCAAATATTTGTGCTCAATATTACCGGAAGATGGATCATCAAAATTAGAAATAGATGTGACCATTTGCAAAGGCAGTCGAGCTTTTCGAATGTAAAATCCATTACTTTGGAGTAGTAACATTTGGGCTAAAACAAAGAAAATAATTTATAAGGCAATGATAGAGAGGGTGAAGCTTTATGGGACGGAGACTTGGACAATAAATAGACAACAGGATGGAAAACCGAGAGACACTTAACCATACTTCTTTAGAAGAGGGAATACGAAGCCAAGTAAAGACAGGATAAAAAATGAAGACAGGCAATTAATGAATACAGAAAAAGATGGAGTGATACACAAAAAAATATATCAGTGGTTCGGACATGTCATTAGAATGGAAGACATATGACTAACTAAAGAAATTATATGATGAAAACCATATGGGAGAAACTGGAAATGAAGATCAAATTGAAATCTGGGTGGATGGAGCAGGAAGATCTATAGAACTAAAATGACTACAAGATAAATCTGCATTGCATACGGAACAATGGAAAATATGTAATTAAATAGTAAATATTTTATGAATATTTATCGCTTTTCTTGAGGAAAACTTCAGGATTGTATGTATGTATATAGCCCATACGTCCTCCGTGGGGACACGATAATAATAATAATAATAATAATAATAATAATAATAATAATAATAATAATAATCTATCTCTATCTATCTTCGGGTTTTTACAGCTGCTGCCGTCTTCCCGTGCCAAACCTCCAAAGCCTACGGTCTTGGGCATCTTCGATGCTTAGCCCTCTAGCTTGCATTACTGTCTTCATGTTTTCCTTCCATGTTAACCTTGGTCTTCCTCTTTTCTTCTTTCTGTTAGGATGCCATTCATATAGTTGCTTCGGCCATCGCTCATCTTCCATTCTTAAAACATGTCCTAACCACTTTAATTCCTTCTCCTCAATTCTTTCAATTATGCTTTCTTCTGCTTCCATTTTGTTTCTAATTTCCTTATTTGTGACACGTTCTAATTTAGACTTTCTGGCACTTCTTCGTAAATAATCCATTTCTAGAGCTATTAGTCTATTCTTGTAGTACTTATTGATTGTCCATACCTCACTTCCGTACATTGCAACAGATTCCACCAATGTTTTACCAATATATTTCTTTGTGTCTTTCCAAATATGCTTATCCCACCATATGGAATTTAATGATGATATTATTTTGCTACTCAATTCAATTCTATGTTTTATGTTCTCTTTGCCTATACCTTCGATGTTATCCATAATCATTCCCAAATATTTAGTTTGTTTCACTTGCTTTATTTGGATTCCATCTTCCAATACTAAGTTTTCTCTTTCATTGCTATTTATTGCCAGATATTCTGTTTTTTGTAAATTTAATAATAATAATAATAATAATATTAATAATAATAATAATAATACTTTATTTATTCTGGCAGAGTTAAGGTCATAAGGTCCTCTCTTCCACTCAACCAGCACAAATACAAATAAATATTTGACATGCTAATTTATTGACACTAATTTAACTTATAGATGTCAACCATGCTTAGCACATCGCCTCAATGAGACATCTAGTAGACAACTAAGGTATTACTTGGATGGATAAAGGTCGGTTAAATTTTGCACAGGCGCCTTTTTTATTGAGGCTTGCAGTTCTCTTACGAGCCTGAAAATCTTCAAAATCGGGTCCCACGGCTTAGAGTCCCTCCCGGAGGACTTGTCCCTTGGAATTTTCAGTGAATTGTAGCAAGCCCTAAATAAATAAAATAATAATAATAATAATAATATTATTATTAATGTTATTGCAATTATTACTATAATTACTATTATTACCAAGTTTCGCATCCATATAATATAATTGTCAGAATAACAGTTTTTTATATATTAACTTTAACGTTTTTTAAGATAAGTTTTATTTTGTCTAATACCACATGCTTGTCTTTTATGACTTTTCTGGCTTCTTCCTCTGGCATTGGCGGAATTGTAATCCATTTCTTAGGTTGGGGCACCTGGAAGGCGGAGTTACGTTACCGCGATGATATGATGGCTGATGGGTGATAAATTATAATGAAGCACCAGGAAAGTTTTAACCTAAATTCCAGACCATGGGCAATCACAGGAATAATACTCTTTAACCCTTTTCTTCGCAAACTTCCATTCCATTTTTGAAAATTTTTATTTCGCTGAAATTAGCACTAAAAGACCTTAGAAAAAGAGGTTTTAATGAGAAATAGACATATTTTATGTTTTATCATCGTTTATTGGGTTGTATCTAAATGGATACATTTTGCATTAGTGCACCATACCATCACCATATATTCTAGTATTACATTTTAACAAGTTTACCTTAAAAAAGTAGTATAAAAATGTATTGCCTTAAAAAGACAACATTAATTAAATTTTACATTTTACATAAAAAGAAAAAATAAAACAAGAAAAAATTCATTGGGTGTGAAACAGAAGAAAACAGTTCCTTTTGTCTGTCAGACACAATCGCACTCCACATTTAATACATTTCAACGTTGTCTGACCATTCTGACAGTATCTACATCTACCCTTTGCCTCATGTGCAGGTAAGTGACCAACATCATCATGGCGCACTTCTTCATTTGGTCTAGCCGCAACAGGCTTTTGTATCTTAGGGGGAGGTGTCCCTTTTTCTTCTGTAGATGGTCTTCCACGTTTTTTCCCTTTATATAGGAGGCTTTTAGCTACATCTATCCTAAATGTTTTCAAGCACATCCCTTTTGGTCTTGGTACCATTTTCTTTGTCCATAAGTGACATTTCCCTACGGTACAGAAGCCAGCCATTAGCAACACAAATATCTAATACCTGTGAAAATAGTGCCATATACCACCGGTGTGTTCTCATATTTGTTCTATACAAAGCAACAAGCATGTCAGACAAATCGACACCACCCATATGCCCATTGTAGTGTTTTACTATTTGTGGGCAGCTAACGTTAACTTTTTGCTTTACATCTTTACTGTATCTTCTTATTGTAGATACAGGATGAGCATCTGTATAGCTACTCCCAAGAATTACCAGCTTATTATCATACCACTTTACAAGGGCTACTTTATTATCGTTGTCGACTAATTGGTGGAAACTTCCTCTACCTTCTTTCTTCAGGGACTTATCATCCTTCATTATGCAACCTCTCAGACGATTGTTGCGCAATGTGCCTAAACTGAGGATACCATATTCTAGGCGAAGGAATGATATCAATTCAAGGGAAGAGAAGAAGTTGTCAAAATAGACAGCTGAACATGGAGGATTTTGTAGTGATTTACATAATGCAAAAACAAACTTTCGCTCCAAAACCAAAACTTTCTTCTTCCTCCGTAAATGATATCCCCCAAAATGTTTTTTCTCCGCAATAAGGAAAAAAGTCATATACAATGCCTGAATTTCCAGATCGCACAAACATTTTAAATCCCCATTTCTTCGGCTTCCCCTTCATGTATTGCCGCCGCGATCCTGCTCTTGTCCCTTTATATGGTATCATCATTTCATCAATCGAGCATTTTCTTTCCTGTTCTACTTTCAGACAGTTCAGTCTAACTCTCTCCAACACAGGCCTTACTTTGTAATAACTATCATCATCTAACAATTCATTGTTAGCAAAATGAAGGTAACGCCTAAGTGTTTCATAGCGTCTCAGACTCATTACTGAAGTGACCTGCTCAATTCTTGTACTTGGCGACCAATAGTCTCTATATGCCGGTAATTGAATGATGCCCATGTACAATTCTATAGCTAAAAAATCACAAATTTCAGAAAAATTTGTATTCACGCTCTTTGCAGTCTGCTGTGTGGAATACAAATTGGTATTATCTACTATACTTGAGATTATATCATTACTAAAAAAAGTTTTGAAATATTCTAGTGGCCCTTTCAGCTCCCTGGGAGTTGTGAAATCATCATCTTCAATGTCTACTTTATAGCTGAATGAGTCCTCTTGCCACCTAGTAACAAGAAGAAAACTAAAATAAATTTCTTTCAATTTATAGATTGATAAAGAAAAAAAAAGGAATATAAAGTACTAAAATAATATAATTACCTGAAATCAATTTTACGTGTTGGTTTCCTTGTAGAGCGTTGGATCCTAGGAGGGGCAGCTGCTGGTCCTGCATGTGCGGAATTATCTACACCATTATCATTTTCTTCTTCATTCTGTTCATCTGCTTCACTGGTGTTGCCATCCAACTGCTCATTCTCGACACAATCCATGAAAATAAAATTTTGTGTAGGCCTATTCATAGAATTCACACTTTCTTCTGAAATTACTGGTGGAATTCCAGATACTTCATTATCTTCAAAATCATCTTCTGGTTCAGAATCTGCCCCAGGATTTGGAACCATAGTTAGAATGGCTAACATTTTTTCTCCTCTCGATCCATAATATTTTTTCTGCAAATTTCATAAACATTTCATTAAATTAAAAAAAAGTCAGCTCTGACTGCAATAATATTCAAATATTGTAAGAAGGAAAATCTAAATTTCTGAATTTTATATTACTATTTATTATTATTATTTTTATATTATTATTATTATTATTATTATTATTATTATTAATGTCAGAATATATCTGTAAACTCAATATTATTGAAGTAGTTATCTTAGAGACTATAAAGCAAATAAATATAAAAGTTGAAGTTAAATTTAGTAAGCATGCGGTCTAGAAAAATGTGTACTTTTGGATACACCTATTATCATGCTCATGTATATACAGTTGTGGAAAATGTGTACTTTTGGATACACTGATTATCATGCTCATGTATATATAATTGTGAATAAATAGCACACTTAAATTATATGTCAAAGTATTTTATAACTATTCAGTTTTCATTTTAATACATTCAAATGAAGCTCAAAAGCCACTAGAATAAGAAAAAATATAATATTTACCTCACTGTGAAATGAATTCTTCATGTTTGCAGCCATCTTGCTCACCAACATGTGCTTTTCTGCATTTCATCAAGTACATATATCACTTGTTTGATGGCAGCACTATGCAGACAGCAGTTTAGATGTGCACAAATGTACACATTATGAAGAGATGCATATTTGATACATTTCACTTATGAAAACAAACTTTAAAAAACTATGTATCTTTTTGGATACATTTTGAAGAAAAGGGTTAAGGAAAATTTCCCATGGTTTGACCGGGAATCGAACCAGGGACCTCATGAACTGTAGTCAGAAGCCCATGAGGCTGGTCTTTTTAAGAGAAGTTGGGACAAGAGTCTCTGTAATGCATAATAGCATGCACATCCAGAATTGAGCTTATGTTCAATTCCTTTGTGCATCTCATTCCTGTCTGTAATTATTGTTCTTATGTACTTAAATTCAGCCACTTTTTCAAAATGTATCTAATTTGTCATTAGCTGTCCATTTCATTATAAAACGTAATTCTCTGTCTGAACATATATTTAGATATATTTATGTTTACTTCCAGTTCCAACTTTTCACTTGTTACTCAATATACTGTGTACGTGTTGGTCCTAATTAAACCCGTTCTATCGTGTCGTGTGTATGGTTCTTATTTGTTATGTCATGGATTTCAATAAATATTTTTCTATTGACGAGTCATAAAAAACTGAAGTTATGTTTATGGCTGACGTCTATAGAAAATAATGTTTTGTATTCTACAATCCAACAAATTCATATTATAACCCTAGATATAACAAAAGATTATTAAAAAATCCACTAATTGTCAATTCGAAGTGAAAAGCAGGGAATTGATTAAAGAATTTTAATAAAAATATTAGTGAATGTGCACAATCATTCGGCTGTCTTTTTAGTTAAACATCGTGATCATATATATATTTTTTTGGAATATTTTTTCCGTAAAACGAATACTATACTAACAATAATAATAATAACGGTCTTTCTTTATTAAGAATTTCTCTACAATAATAGTATTTTCCTACAACCCATTGTAAATTTTACTCATCCATAAATTCCTAATCTCTGCATGACTCTCTGTTAATCCTCTAGATACCATACTCCTATGCACTTCTTGAAACCACTGTTACTTTGTTTTCCCTTTATTCTGTTGTCCTCCGCTTAAAAATTTAATATAACATTTAGTTCCCGTCATCTGACACCCTCTTTCTTCAATAATAATAATAATAATAATAATAATAATAATAATAATAATAATAATAATAATAATAATAATATTCATCACCTTCACTACAAGGCATAGACATTAATATGCCTATTCCATCTTCAAGTAATTTCCAGCCATCTCCATCTTCTTTCAGATCTACCCACTGATCTACTTCCACTTACTTTATAGTTCAATATGTGTTTAGTCAATCTTGTAGTTAGCATTCTTTCTAGATGTTTTATCACTGTTGTTTATAACATTTTAATATTTCAATCAAATTAAAGAATAAACAAATGATGATGATAATCCTAACAAGTCACAAGTAATTCTAATGGGACAACAAAGACTGCTTACAACCTTTGACATATCTACACTTCCAAACATTACTATAAATAATATAATTATCCCTTATTCTTCTTCAGTAATAGATCTTGGACTACATCTAGACGCAAATTTAACCTGGCAAACACAAGTGAAACACATATGTAAAAAGACTTTCTCCATCTTACATTATCTTAGACGTTTAAAGAATTTTCTCCCAGTTTCGTTAAAACAAATCCTAGTGCAGAATCTTGTGTTACCACACTTCGATTATTGTGACATTATATATAATGATCTAAACTATGCCTTGTCGCAGAGACTGCAGCGTGTTCATAATGCTTGCATTCGATTCATTTTCAATATCCGCCGTTATGACCGTATTTCCGAATACTTTAATAACCTCTCTTGGCTCCGTCTTACTGACAGACGTAAATTGCACTCTCTTTCGCTACTTTTCAAGCTTCTGAATTCCTACATTCCTACTTACCTGGCGTCCAGATTTGAGAAGTTATCCTCCTACCACAATATTGACACTAGGTCACAAGATAGCAGTCTGCTAACAATTCCTCTTCATAGCACTTCCTCCTATTCTACTTCCTTCACAGTAGCCTCCGCCCGCTCCTGGAATCTCCTTCCTCAAGATATCAGGGGTTGCCGCACACTTGGCACCTTTAACTCACGCTTATACAAGTACCTGTTGTCTAAGAATTAATTTTTATCTAGTTATTTAATTTTATACTATGTCATTAATCTTTTCCTCGTTTTTTTATATATCTTGTACATATTATATATTTAATTCGTTAAATTTAGAGTAAGTCAAAATACATTATAAATATTAATTGTATTGTATTCATAACTTGTAATCGTTTATATATATATTGTAATTTAGATTTAAGACTTTTCTTTTGTATTTTTTTTAAACCTGGTTGAGTGGTAGACAAGGCCTTAAGGCCTTAACTCTGCCAGGTAAAATAAAGCTATTATTATTATTATTATTATTATTATTATTATTATTATTATTATTATTATTATTATTATTATTATTATAATAATAATAATAATAATAATAATAATAAGAGAGTCGGCTTCTCCAATTGTAACAGTTCTGAACATCCTCCATATCTCTAAGTACCAGTTCACTCATTCTTCTTCTCACACCTTCCATCCTTCATTCTTTAGATCTTGTCTTTATTTTTCTCCCATATTTTCCACTCCAAGATTATCTTAGGGATTGTATCAGATGTCATCCTCTTAAAATACCCATA
This sequence comes from Diploptera punctata, assembly GCA_030220185.1. Classification (NCBI taxonomy): domain Eukaryota; kingdom Metazoa; phylum Arthropoda; class Insecta; order Blattodea; family Blaberidae; genus Diploptera; species Diploptera punctata. The sequence goes on along the minus strand of JASPKZ010003847.1, from coordinate 4,368,068 downwards.
TGTATGTCTAATAATAATAATAATAATAATAATAATAATAATAATAATAATAATAATATTAATAATAATAATACTAATAATAATAATAATAATAATAGAAATAATGGTGATAATAATAATAATAATAATAATAATAATAAAATGGATTCGTGAAGTAAAAAAGGACTTAAAATTGGCAGGAATTGTTCAAAAACATATAAAAAAACAGAGATATCTTCAGAATTAAGTTGCACAAGTGACAGGTTGACTAAGAGGACAAACCCAAGAAAAAAAAACTGGAACATCATTGACAGAAAAGAGTTAGAAACCCTATAGTCAAAAAATTAGGGACATATGTAATAAAGGAAACACATCTAAGTACTTTTGGGAGTTCTACATGGGCTCGTTCGCAATAAATAAATTAAGTAAATAAATAAAAATAAAAATATTTATAATAATGATATTAATAATAATAAAAATAATAATAGGATATTATATTCTCAAATTACATAAGACGATTTATGCCATGGAATGAGACTAGAAGAAGGAAAAAAAGGGAAAACCAAAAAAAAACTAACATGGAAACAAAATGTTTATATTATACGGATGCGAAACCTGGACTCTTACATTAAGGGAGGAAAGGAGATTACGAGTATTTGAGAATAAAGTTCTTAGGAACATTTTTGGACCAAAGAGAGATGAACAGACAGGTGAGTGGAGAACACTACATACCGGTAACAGTGAACGATATGGTCTTTATAGGAAGCCAGATATATTAAGAACAGTTAAGTCTCGTAGACTGCGATGGGCAGGACGTGGCACGAATGGGGAATGAAAGACGTGCATGGAAGCTTCTTGTAGGAAAACCAGAGGGAAAACGCCCAGTTGGTAGACCAAAAATGTGGTGGGAGAATAACATTACCTATGATTTGAAGGAAATATATTATACAGGGAATGATTGGAAAACATTAGCTCAAGATAGGGATGTATGGAGAGCTTATGTCCGCGCGGCCATGAACCTATGGGTTCGATAGTGCCAGTGAGTTAGTTAGATAGGATACAAGGTGTACTGTAGACAGAACAATGGAAGAAAAATGCTTGGATGAAGGGGTATGAAAAATGGAGAGTAATGCATATTCCTTCATTGGAAACAAAAAAGTACAGTAAGACTCATAGATTGCGAAGACAGGAAATATGGATACGAATGATGACTGAAAGAGGAACATGGAAACTTTTTGTACGAAATCCAGTGGAAAGTCGCCCAGCAGTTAGGTCAGGAATGAGGTCGGAAATAAATTTTAACCATGGATTGAGGCTGTAAATTACACTGAGCAACAAAAAATAACTTTTTTTTTGTCTCAGAAAGAAACATATGCCATTCTGATAGTATTTTTTCTCCTGAATTCAAATATGATACCGGTTTTTCTCTACCACGCAAGGTTTCCAAGAGAGAGGAATTTATAATTTCAAACACTTAAATAGTTTCTACATTCGTAACTACACAATATTCGAACATTCGGACTCGCCTAGAAAGTAAGAAATGGCGATTTTCTGCTATTTCGCCTATGGAGTATCCCTCTTGATGGTCCAACAATAATCGGCCAACATATTAGGATTCCATTTGCCTTGATATCTCTTTTCCATAGCTGAAATCTCCTGAGTTAGCTCATTTGATTTTATTTTACAATGGACAAATGGACGAAAAAAAGTTTATTAAAAATCATTATTTAAATCCATTCATTGAAATTTAAATACAAAACTGTGGGTGATGGAGAAATTCCGAATAAATATTTGAAAACACGATAAAAAAACTGCATTAAGCACAACTATTGGTACTCATGAGACAAAAATCATGTTGACTAGTGTTATACAGAGGAATATTAAAAATCTTTGGCTTAGGATAGGGATGCATGAACAACAATATGTCCACGCGGCCAAGAACCTGTGGATTCAATGTGCCAGTTAATAGCTTAGATGAATCGAGTGGAGAACGTATTTGGTAAAACTGAAACGAGAGAGTCAACATTGTATGGTCGCATAACGAGGCCAGAAACATCTTCAAATAAAAAAACAAGTCGAATTAAATTGAGCAAGGTTATGCATCACAACCGTCCAAGCGCCATTTTTTAAAAAATGATATTTTGATATCATCTGTTGCTCTAGCTCATGAAGTAAGTGTACCCATGTAGCTCGGGACCCAGCTCCGTGTGTCTGAAAGGAATTTGCTGTCTCAGCTGTTGGTACTATGAGAAGCAGAGAAGTGTACCTCTTCCCACTCCCCACGCTTCAACCCCGCAAACACACAGAGTTTGGACTCGAGCTGTACTTTCAGCACCAAGTCTTTAAATATAGCCTTATTATTAAATAAAAATGTAAGAGACTTCAATCAAAAGATACTTCTGATCAAAGTTTGGTAACAGCTTCAACCAAAAAAGGAAAAAAATGTATGTATATATATATATATACGTTAAGACCCAAACGGAATGTGTGTATGAATGGTGTGTTTAGTCATAATGTTGTGTTGTCTCGGAGGAGGCCCTAATATTGAGATGATACCTACACTCCTGCTGACCGAAGCGTTTGTAATTTTGGTAAGATTCATTAAACATCCTCGATGCTTTATCCAATCTCTAACGCGATATTTTCTAATTGACATTGCAAAATGTTGGGCAAGGTGCACCACGTGTACCAATTTTTCACAAATAAAAGTTTGCGAGAATTAGAATTGCAATTGCATATCTTGTATATAAAAATTAATGTTTGTTTGTTTGTTTGTACTTTATGCGCGGCTATACCGTTGATCCGATTGTGATGGAGTTTTATGCAAAATGTTCAGGAGACTCCCGGGATGAACATAGGCTATAAGAGAGTTGTGATGCTCAACTCCTACACCCTTAAAATCGCCCTTTGTAGTGGAAAACGTGAACAATGTAGCTCTTTGGATGCTTAAATGGTTTACGCTGCCTAAACCATAAGAAATACATAAAATTAATGTACAGAGAATTGACTATCTCAAAAAGCTCTACAAAAAAGTCCCCGACAGCATATGTTTATCTCTCATGGATAACTCACAAAACCCATTTTTGTCTTTCATTGATAACATGAGTCTAGCGCCGTAGCCGAGTGGTTAAGACAAGAAGTCTTGGCGCAGAACTACGGGACTTACGCTGGTTCGAGTCTCTACGGGGAAGCAATTTTTCTCATGGTATGTCGGCCAGTATGGGACCGGTGCACAGTGGGTCAGAAATGAAATCTAGGTAAAAAAAAACTGTTTTGACTCACTCTCATCAATTTATATTTTTTTTTCTAATATAATTGTAATATGACGGTTCTTAACTTATCTGCAAAGGAAGGTACAATTCTAATGTTCATGACTGTGTGACGTCATCATTCACACTTCTTGAGCCACAACAGAAGGCTGTAAGAGGTTTTCTTGCGAACTTATTTAATAATATATAATTGTGTCCTAATTGCTGAATTTTATGGTAAAAAAGTAACATATTTTTATCGTCCGCCCATGACATGAGAATTGAACGTTCGGGCAGGACAACGTCTGCCGAGTACGCTAGTGATATTATAGAACATCCTCATTCAGGAGTCACTACATGTCCTTATGTTGTCATAAAAGTATGTATGTGATCTACAGTTCAAATCCCTCTGACGACATGTAGCGTCACTACAATGGTCGGGTGGAGTGATGCACGTAAAAGTACCCATAAGGCGAGAGGTTAAACTGCATCAACGCGATATAGTGGAATATTAGATACAATATAAGAATGGTGATATAAAATCGTAACGTCATGTACCTTGTATGCAGTCTCTTCAATTAATAAAATATTTAAAACATTATAGGCCTTTCGAGACAAGTCCCATCTTCAGCAGAAATTTGTCTTTATATAATATTATATAATGTTCTAGTCCACCGCTGTGGTCTCGAGGTAGCGTGCTGCCTTGTCACGCAGCGGACCCGGGTTCAATCCCCGGTCGGGGCAGTTTTTCTGGGTGAGGTTTTTATCGGGGTTTTTCCTTACCTGTAAGGCAAATGTCAGGAAAACTTTAAGGCCATAACGGTCCCCGAAATCATATGGCCGTCATCATCATCCTTATCATCATCTTCATCATCATTATTATCAACATCATCATCATCCTTCGCCGGTGTGGAAAGCAACGGGAAGCTACCACACCTACAATTCCCTAGTAAAGCTGCAAGCATAGCATAAAAATGCCATGATTGCAGTGAAGGACCTGCCTTCGGGCAGAATTACTATGGATGGATATAGTGTTCTGCCCTAGAGTAGGACCTTTACTCCAATCGTAGCATTTTCATGCTATGTTTTGCAGTTTTAGTAGGGAATTATAGGTGTGGTAGCTTCCCGTTACTTTCCACACCGAGGATGAATGGTGATGATGATGATGATGATGATGATGTTCGGGGACGTTTTGGGTCTCATACCTACCTGACATTTGTCTATACAGATGAGGAAAAACCCCGGAAAAAACTCACCCAGGAAGTTTGTCCCGACCGGGAATCGCTGCGTGATAAGGCAGCGCGCTACATTGAGAACACAGTGGATTAGACTAGAATATTGTGCATTGTTTAGGCTACACTCTTATAATATTTTAATTATATTAAGACCAGGGTGCGTGTAGTATGTACCTATGGAGTGAGAGGTTAAACCGCATTAATGGAATGGATTATTTCCCTAAAGATTAATTTAATCAAGTTCATTCCATAGTTTGCAGAATTCAGAAGACACATTGGAGTCACATTTGTGAATACAACACGTCTTATACAAAAATCTGCTTATCTTTCATTAAGAAGGTAATGCACAAAACCATGTCTCTGTGTTTGAAATAATTTGGAAGTAGGGATATAGTATTTTCGTTTGAATGTCATTGGATCCAAGAGGATTATTTTTCTAATCGAATTCAGTGCTGAGGTTTCATTCATTTTTTATTCTGTGAATTTTCTTGGCAATTCTCCCGCACTTGTTTTTCAAGCGTCTCAATCTCTTGGCGGATTGAAAAGAAATCCAACTTGTAAGAATTTTCTCATCTAACAAGTTATCCATTAAATAAGACATTTATATTTGATTCAGTAAACTGCTGCGATTCGTGCGGGCCCGGATTCGATCCCCGATCGGGACAAGTCTCCTATTACACATCCAAGTTAACTGTTCACGGGTGGAGGGGAAGAGTTTTAGCGCTAGTGTCGCCGATCTACTGAATCTGTGGAAGGGATGTAGGAGAAAACTGTACATCCGATCACGTATTGAAATTTTTCAACTTCAAATGTGAGGAGAGAGTCTCTAAACACGTGTGAAAGATCTTAACATGGTTGTCAAATTAGTCATTTAAGCACGGAACGCTGAAGCGGTCGGATCGTTTAAAATCGCAGTATTTGCCGTCTCTCTGTTACCAGCTTCACAATAAATCACAAGTGGCAACATGTAATGAGAAGGGCAAGGAAGGGACAGCTCATTCCTAGACGTAACCCCAAAAGTAACAGGGTTGTCAAATTAGTCATTCTGCCACTGACCGCGCAGAACGACGGATCATTAAAATGCATAGTATTTGTCAGTCCTCTACCTGCCAATCAAACAACATAATACAAAGGACAGAAAGTGGCAACATGGTAAGGAAGAGAAAGACAAAGACAGTTTGTTAGTTAACATATTTTCCGCCTGCACAAAACACTTGGATGGGTAATAGGTGAGGTTTTTGGGGATTTTTCCTCCTTATAAGACAAATGTCTTGAAACGTTCACCGAAAATCATCATCGTATTCGCCATTTTTAGTATAGAAAAGTGCGTGAATCTTGTTTTCGTCTTAATATTTCTTATCCCAGAGTGGGCCTGGACATTGATCTGATTCCTAATTCGAAGAGTCCCTCGATGTCTTGTGTGGCCAAAAAAATCATGTATGTGATCATAGATAAAATCCCCCTCCCGATAAGTTGTACCGACATTAGGTCTAGGCTTTGTTATCCAATATCTAATATACAAAGAGGAATTTATCATATTTTACCTAAATGCAAAATAGGCCTATAATATGAAAGAGTAATAATCAAACTACGAATACCGAGTTTATACTCAAAATAACCATGGGACCATTTGTAGTACAATGAAAATATTAATAAATTGATAATTAGCACCGCATAATATTTTTATATAAAGTCTAATAAATTACCAACATCATTTATTGGTAAGGTTAAAAGCCCTTGGTTTTTCCATGGAGAGCGTTACTGAATACAATATGAAAAGGAATTCGAAGAGTCCCTTTGTAATACAAAACACACGGCCAAGGTATTGTCAACCAGACATAATCCTCAAACCTGCTAATTACACTTCCACATTAAGATACAAAAAGACAGGTTTTCCCGTCTTAACGAGCGAAGTATGCGCTCCAAACCAATTCAGATAGAAAAATGTTAACACGACAGGAGACTTCTTTGTCGGAAGCGTGGTAAATCGTTAAAGGAAAAATATATAAAATTATTTTTGACAACTTAACAATAAGAAACAGGGTTTGGGCATCCTTAGCAATGAAAAATAGGCGTAATCATCATCTCAGGAAATATGACGTATAGGGAAGAGCGGGACCAACCACAAAACCTGTAACATTTTAATTTTGTTAAGAGGCCCAAAGCGGGGTCGTAGAAGACCTAATGAACTAAATAAATTATTCGCGACGAGTATCGCACAACTACTTGCTGGCCCGCCGTCTAACAGGGCATACTACTCGTTGGCCCGACGTCGAACAGGGCACATTTCTGGCAACTCTATAAAACATTAACATCAGTTTGTTTAAATTAATAAAAGTTAACCCTTAAATTCGTAATGTATCCTTTAGGATACATCAGTTGGTTCAGTTAATTTAATAATTTAAATAAATCAGAAGAAAACTAACAAAAAGAAACAACTTAAATGTGTGTCTAATTATCCAATATACCTAGCTAATAATAACAGTTATACAAGATTCCGTTTTCACTGCGGTCCGCCACATTCAAATAACTAAGAGACGAAATGTGTGTTTTGCCAATTTAAGTGTTAAGATATCTCCCGCATTTTGTTTGGGCAATCAATTGAAGTCAGAAAACCGACTAAGTGTAACTTCAGTATTATTGTCAGCAACAATTAATTTACAACAGTTAGTTCATACCGCGGCAGCCTCCAGTGATTTACCTAATTATATATATTGCTTTAACCTTCCTTTCGTATATCCAGAGATGATATCAGCTCTACTGTACCTTAACCTGGGTAGTCCGGCACATAAACTGTCCATATTCCCATATCCTTGGACACCAAACAACCAAGTATTGAAACACCCCCCGCCAAGGTCGTTGTTATTGTAAGGTTCGGATAACATGTAGCACTTAAACGCACCTATAAGGAGAGGTTAATCTGCGTTAATGGAATGGAACACCGCAATTCATTTACAGTTTTTTTAAATACAATTTTACACACTTTTTTCGTTTAATGGAAAATATCTATAGGCATAAAACAAGGTAATTGCTAAACAAAGCCGAATTTATTGTTTTTATTTTGATAGTTTAAGAGATATATCTCTATTTTTAAAATTAAATCATAGGTATCCTCTTCAGTTACGAAATAGAAACACTGCGGCCGCTGGAGCAATTTTTTATTAACGCTTGCAGGTAAACCAACATTCCTTATTTTCCGAACTCGTTTACTTTTGTATCACCATCGTTTTATTATAATGGTATACAAATGTCTTGGGGAAAATCCAAAACAGCGGCCGCTAGAGCGAGTTTTAATTTTCCATTTCAGGTTAACCCTTGAATTGGTAAGATGTCCTATATGATTCATTGATTTCATTTATTTCATATTGTTTTTAAAATAATAGGAAAACAAAGGCTTAAAATATACTTACATTTCTTACAAATTACTGTTTAATATTCATTAATATATTGCAGTTTTACATGATCTTGTTTTCACTGCGGTCCGAAATATTTAAACAACTGGCAGTAGAAATTATTGTTTCGCCAGTTTAAGGTTTAATTGCCGATCCTAAAGGTCCGTCCTTGTTAATAAACTGAAACAAACATGATGATCATGATGAAGATTTTCGGGCTGTAGGCCGTGGTCGTGAGGCTTGTAGTTCCCTGACGTTTCGCCAGAGACTGCGTCTGGCATCCTCAAGGGTTGTCTTGAGACAAGCCTCACGACCACGGCCTATAGCCCGAAAATCTTCATCAAGATCATCATAGCAACTCCGGCGGCGAAAGTCTACGTGAATACATGAAACAAGCATATTTTTTATTGGTTGCTAAATGCCGAGTCTGTTTACAAAAAAAATGTGGGTACTAGTAACTTCACAATCTCAAACACACACATATACATATAAGGAAAAATTGCATGAAAACTCCGTGTAGGAAAACCAGAGGGAAAGCACCAGGTAGGTAGGACAAAATTAAGTTGGAAGAACAGCATTAACCATGATTTGAGAGAGGCGAATTATGCACAGAATGATTTGAAAACTTTAATTCGCGATAGGGTTGTATGGAGATCTTATGTAAGCGCAGGAATGCACCTAAGGGTTCGTTAGAACCAGTGAATTATGTACATATATAGTCACGGTCATTTTCAGTGTCTAACAATTAGGATATATGTATATATATATATATATATATATTTAGATTTAGATTTGTTTCAACAATTGCTTGTTGAAATGCAATTGAAAACTTCACAGAAATTTTTTATTTTACTCTCACTCATGAATTCATCCTATAGTTACGTTAGTTACAGACATATTTCGTACATTGTAAGTACAATAAAATTATTAAATATAGAAACTCCATAATTTCTGTTAAAGACATACAATATTTAAAGGGAAAAAAGTATCCCAATACTTGAAGGCTAAAAAAAGTAAAATTATTGCGTCAGTTGTCATGGGTCGCCTTTGGCAATAGCTTATTTAATTGAAGAATAGTTTTATAATCTAATGTAATTAATAACTAAGTAATATTTAACCATAAATAATCTAATGTAGTTAATAATTAGGTAATATTTAATCATAAAACATAGATTATATAGATAATACCAAGATATGGAAGAACAATGTGGGTTCACTGTAAGCAAATCTTGCACTGATAACTGATAATATATTCATACTGATATAAATGTTAGAGAAATGCCGAGAGAAATGGCAACCAGTTGATTTGATCTTTATTGATATGGTAAAGGTGTTTGATATCTTGATCTGGAAAGCCCTAGAAGAGTGCAATATAAACGACAAAAGAGTATTATAAGATCATTATACAAGAGAATAAATGCCAAATTAAGATGGGGAAAAAAAGAACTTTTAGAATAATATCTGACATCAGAAGGTTACTACAAGGATGGTTGCTTGTCACTCTTATCAGCAACGTTGTTCAAAATATATATATTGATAATTATACAAAGACAGTGCAAATATATGGGAATTCAAATAGAAGATTTTTTTTTTGCAAATGCCCCAGGTTGTCAACTCAACGTTCCTGGTGTTCTCTCCTGGCATGGCGTACTTGTAACCCACATCTGAGTTTGGGGCACCGATGATACAATTATAGATTGATAATTATTACCCCTCCACCATTTACTATTCGTAGATGAGGTAAAAGCTCAGGATCAGGTGATCCATCATTCATTTAAGGAAATTATATATAGGACACAAAAAATTGGGATTAGAGATAAATAATAATAAATATAATATATTTCAATCGATACAGAAGATGAACTAAAAAGTAATTCAGGAATAATACGTAATGTTAAAAAATTTAAATATTTAGGATCTATTTTAGATAAAAATGAGAATTCAACTACACAAATTGAAAGAAGGATGACCGATGGCAGAAGAATCATTCGTATGTTCTACTCCGTGCTTTGGAATAGAAATATAAATTATAACAGAACGAAGAAAACTACTGTATATTTCTAGTTCTGTTACAAAACATTTTATTATATGGGTACGAAACCTGGACAGTAAGTAGAAAATAAGCCAACAAGCTGTTAGCAGTAGAAATGAATTTTTGGAGGCGATCGACAAGAATTTCAAGAAGGGATAAAGTCAGAAAGAGCACAATAAGGGAAATTATGCAAGTTGGAAAAAAGATAGAAGAAAAGTTTGAAATGGAATTGACACCTCATAAAATGGAAGGAAAGAGAATACCAAAGATGATCCTTGATTTGAAAGCTAATAGAAGAAGTGATAGAGTATAACCTAGAGAGCGTTGCATAGAAGGAATAAGTAGTATGGAAGCTAGAGATTTGAGGGAAGAAGGTGCTATAGATAGGAACCTCTGGCGACAAATCACTTTGTGTTGAAGGAGAAACACTGTAATCTTGAATATACCTAATAAAAATATTTAATTATGTTATAATTGTAACTTACAAATAGTTTCAGACTGAATGGTTTAAAAAATATGTGTTGGTTTGTCTCTTAAGTAATATGTGATTCTGAGTGTATTGTTTCTCCTGAATTCAAATATAATATCGGGTTTTCTCCATCACACAAGGTTTCCGAGAGACAGGAATTTATAACTTCAAACAATTTAATATTTTCTACTTCGTAACTACACAATATTCGAACATTCGGATTCACCTAGAAAGTAAGAAATGACGATTTTCCGCTATATTTCGCCTGTGGAGCATCCCTCTTGATGATCCAACAATATCAACCAGCATATTAGGATTCCATTTGCCTTGATATCTCTTTTCCATAGCTAAAATCTCCTGAGTTAGCTCATTTGGTTTTATTTTACAATGGACAAATGGACGAAAAACGTTTATTAAAAATAATTATTTAAATCCATTAATTGAATTTGAAATAAAAAAAACTGTGCGTGATGGAGAAATTCCGAATACATATTTGAAAACACGATAAAAAACTGCATTAAGAACAACTATTGGTACTCATGAGACAAAACTCATGTTGACCAGTGTTATTTGTGTGTATTTAATCTTTAGTACCGGTATAACATTACTTAATACACTTTAAGTTATTGTAAATTTTCAAGTGAATTATGATGTTCTACTTTCTGAGTTTCTGACGTTGAGAGGATTATGGTGGAACATTTAATCACACATAATTCTCTATTATATATAAAGCATCAAGCGAAAGAGAGAACGATTTTATCCTTAAACAGAGACACTGCTATTTGTCTAATCGTTACGTATTAACGTGGGATTCTGAAAATGTTGTGTTTAGTTTATTGAAATTGTCCAATGTTATGGTCTTTAGGTAGCGTGCTACCTTGTTAAGCAGTGGGCCGAGTTCGAATCTAGATCGGGACAGTTTTCTGTGTGATATTATGACCTTGTAGAATATTTCCGGGCTGTTGGTCGTGGTCTTCAGGTTTGAAGCTCCCTTCAGAAAGGTCATAATACGAACTCTGGTTGTGAATGCCTAAGTCAATATATTCCTGGGTGATGTTTATTTTTTCGGGCGTTTTTTTTTCCTCGCCATGTAAGATAAATCAGGATACTTTAAGGCCAAAACAGTCCCCGAATATTATCTGGACATCATTAACATATTCACTATATTTAATTAAGTGTAGGATTAAGGCCTCTTTTGGCGCCGCATTACCTTCATCATCACCTATATCATATCACAGTCACGGCGTAATTATTTCTTCCTGGCGGCCCAAATTCAGATGTGGGTTACAATACGCCGATACTAGGAGAGAAACTTGTAGCATTGCATACAAAATTTATTAAAATTTGTACTTAATTCACCAAATTTAACAGTATCATATTTATGCTACATGGCAGATAAATAACAGAAATGTTAAAATTTGAAGTGCACCGTCTCTATAAAGAAAGTCACAGATTTGTATATTTGTTATTCATAATACACTATCAGATCTAAGCCTGACGTTTCATGTTAAATATATAATTTTTACCTGGTAAGTCAGTCGTCCTCAACTAAGTTATTCTAATATGGAGGCCTTTCGAAAACAATGTTTCATCTTCTGCGATTTAACAGGAACTGATGATGAAACATTGTTTTCGAAAGACCTTCAAATTAGAATAACTTGAAGTTTAATAACTTAGTTGAGACGACTGATTTACCAGGTAAAAAAAATATATAATTCACATCTATTACATAACATCAACGGTGCTTTGACATTAATTTCAAAAGTGTTGACTGGCGTTTCATGCCATATACTATGTTATATGCACAGCTCAATGTCTGCTGTAAGGGCAATGTTGTTACAATGACGTCAGGGTTGGAGTGATGTCCGTCGCCGTGGCGTAGTCAGTAGAATTCCTACCTTCCACTCGGGCGGGGTAGGGGATTTTAAATCTCCACCTTGGGTCTGGGCGTGTGTCCTATCTTGTGTTTGTATGTGTGAATAAGCTAAAAAGGCTAACAAAATTAAACAAAAAGGAAAAACAGTGTACAAGAAAGAAAACGACAAAGAAATAAATTTAAAAAAGGATAATATTTCGTCCGTCGCCGTGGCGTAGTCGGTAGAGTCCCTACCTTCCACTCGGGCGACCCGGGTACGATTCCCGGCGGGGTAGGGGATTTTAAATCTCCACCTTGGGTCTGGATATGTGTCCTGTCTTGTGTTTGTATGTGTGAATAAGCTAAAAAGGTTAACAAAGGTAGAAACAGAAAGGACGAACAGTGTAAACGAAATGAAAAAAACGAGAAAGAAAAAAAACCTGATCAGATAGAGATACCAGTTATATATTATTTAAAAACATAATATTTACGTAATTCAAAACAGTAAGACTGGAAATGGCGGCTTGAAGGTCGACGTTTCTGGATTAATCTAAACGATTTCTTCCTTGAAGTTGTATCTTCTACAAGTGTTTTGTTTTCGTTCATTCCATCCCTATAGTTGTAACGCTCAGGATATAACAGTGCGATGCACTGGACATTTAACTTTTTTTCACAGTTAAGTTTTCACTGTTGAGCACATGTTGTGCTGAATGCAATAATCCCTATGAAAAGTCAATTTTTGTGCTATAGTGTGAATCAAAAGAAAAGTTGAGACCATTTAAAGCAAAGGCGTATAAGTAACAAATTGGTAACTTTGGAATTAAAGTTTATATTTTAGTAGTTAAAGCTGATACTTGACTCAGTGGCCAATGAATACAAGTAAAAATCTGTCTGGTACTGAAATCTAGTGGCTGAAAAGAAAACTGCTAGGACAATCACACATGGAGTATCACTACTGTGCACATCATTCACACAAAACTGACATTTTGTAACTTATAACTCTTGGCTTCAAAGGGTCTCAATTATGGAAAAATGTAATGGAATATTTACACGGGTATAATAATGAAAATTCTTACTCCTTTAAAGACACATAAAAGCCTTGTAAAATAATATACATAACCGAATGACCAAAAATATATAAATATGGAATTTTAAAATTATCACCTTCACACCATCTACCTCCCTTAGGCTAATTATATGTGAATAAAATTAATAAATGCATAGACTTACAGTTAGCAATATGTTGTCAGCCATTTTCATTATCATCTGTAACAAGAAACAAAAGGAAGTTATGGCCGGGTGGGAGTACACAAGCTTTTTTTCTACCCACTTTAAGAGTATCTAATTACAATAAATATTAATAAAACACTATATTAAACGTATTTAGCTAAGAGATGTAATTATCACTTTATTATTTTACTTGTAAATATGAAAATAAAGTGGAACTATTTCCTGTCATGACCACATAGGTTAGGGACTATGTCCTGTCATGACCACATAGGTTATAAGAGTCCTTACTTCTAACCAGCGATAGACTAACAATTTTCAAACTTTTAACCAGCGATATACCACAAATGAGCACAATGTGTACATTTAATCAAGGGATTCATATCTATGTACCATATCTATGGTCTCAAAAAATCAGGTCCGGAGTTATCCTTTACTTATTTAACCGCGTAAAATTATAAAAAGGACGTTCCCTGGATTTCACCTAGTTAGAGTAATTGATTTGTGTTACAGTAATTTATTTAGGTTTGGTTAGCTTTTAGGTTCCTTGCTTTTTAAATGTGATTTGATACGTAAAATAAAATACCTCTTCATTTGTTATTCTATGAAAAATTCAAAATGTCGGACGGTTACCATGTAAAGTCATATTTCCACTAGTTCATTTCATGTTAATTATACATATTTAGGCGGCGGTTACATCTCTTAGGAATTTTGATTCATTAACACTTTACAATACTTTAAATTACATCAAAATTGGCATAAGTCGCGTAAGTAAAAAGCTTGTCTTGTACAACCCCACCGGAAGTTATTTCAATAAGTACAGCCAATTAACAAAAGAGATGGATCCAACTTTTGAATGAGAATCTATGAGACCGGAACAAGCCACATGGGCTTAATCCGTGATTGTTGATGATGTTGATGATGAGATGCTACTTGTATCACAACAATTAATATGCACTTTAAAACGTGAAATCATTTGATAATCATCATGATCATCATCATCTGTCATATGTGGGGCTGAAAAAAAGCATTGGTTATTGGCTAGGCTGCATCGTACTTAGACCGCTATGTTTACCAACTGCACGTTGACACGCGCTACTCGGGACAGACTTTTAGCATTATACAGTCCGCTTTGTGTAGGAATGGACTCACCTTTGCACAGTTTTTGTTTCGGCATTCTGATACAACCATACGTCACGTAAACAGGTGTCCGCTCCGAGCAGGCAGTGGAGACGCTCGACAAAGACACGCATTTTGTAAACAATGTGTATAGAAATTGGTTAATAATGATAATAATAGCTTTATTTTACCTGGCAGAGTTAAGACCTTAAGGCCTTGTCTACCACTCAACCAGGTTTAAAAAATACAAACAAAATAAATAGTCTTAAATCTAAATTACAATTACTATATATAAACGATTACAAGTTATGAATACAATACAATTAATATTTATAATGTATTTTGATTTACTCTAAATTTAACGAATTAAATATATAATATGTACAAGATATATAAAAAAACGGGGAAAAGATTAATAGTTACTACCCTGATACCGCTACTTTTTTTCAGCCCTAGTCATATGATAACTTGGTGATATTCTACGAACAAGTATTACCATTATTATTATTATTATTATTATTATTATTATTATTATTATTATTATTATTATTATTATTATTCCATTCCAATAACTCAGTTTAAGCCCTCACCTTATAGGTACTTTTACATGTTTACACGCAACCCGGGCCTCCCAAGTGGCACCACCAGTCAGAAAAAAAAAAAGAATTTGAACTAGGTTTCACACAATACGTTTATAAACAACACACAAAGATATGGAGGTTTGCGCCGCCGAAATGAGTGATTAGAAGGGAAGTCAGAGCATACTCCGAAAAAACACAACATTTTAAGACGAAAAAAAACAACCTCCACACATCTATCCTACCTGGGTTCTCTAAACATGGCGAAATATGTTAATTACGGCTAATGTTATTCCCGAAGCCATTAGAGGTGGTTTCCTAAATATGGAACCACTACTCAATTTAAGTTCCTGAAATTCCTCACAATTTTAGGTGGGGTCCTGTCCCATGCCAATTGCGAATCGAATGTGTCCATGAGAAAAGTACATACCCCGTGGGGACTCGAACCAGCGCAAACTCTGTAATTCTACACCAGGTATGATACCTTAAACCGCTTGACTATGCCACTGAACAGCCGGCCAAGGATGGGTGCCTTGAAGTTTGAGGGGGGTGATGGGTGAAAAATTGGCCATTTGAGATCAAAATTGGCAGTTTTTTGTTTTTTTTACTAAAAAATAGCCTGTACTCTAATGTATATGTTGGCAAAGTTTCAGAAGCCTATGACGCTTCTAAGTGCGCTAAAGTGCTGATTAGGCCTGTATGTTACATTTTGTATTTAACCTGCATGCAAATCTTTAAACTTGTTTTTCCACACTTTTATTTTCACTGCATTTATGTACATTCAAAATTGAATGGAATTCACAAATTTTATCCTAGAAGTTTCAAATTTTTACTGCATGCCCTAAAAACATTGCGTAATAACTTAGTGCATAGGTTTCATGATTGAAGTAGTATTTTAAGAAATAAAAAATAAAATGCATGCAATTATTATTTTTTAATTCCACGCATGAGGTACAACATTTTTTTTTCTCCCTTTGTATTCACATTTTAAGAATTCCAATGCATGATGTTTTTCTAAATATTTCAAGGATCTTGTAAAAAATCAGACATTTTACTAAAAAATTGTGGAACCCATTTAATTATAATATATACAAATTTTCTGAATATAATATTTAATAACTCATAAAATAAATGTCTCACAAGAATGAAACTTAAACACATCATTATGTATCATGCATCATTGGATGTTTGTACAAAACATCGTCTCTAGCTCAAAAAAAGTAAAAAAATAGACATTTCACCCATCACGCCCCTTAAATGAAGAGTAAACAGTATAATGCCTAGCAGGGACAATTACAATATTATTGACAGACCGGAATTTTAATTACGTCATGAACTCTTGTCAAATTTGATTCGTAGATTTTCATATTTTAAATTATTTTCCACCATTTACAAATAATTTTACATGTTTTCTAACGATTATTTGAATATTTTTTTCACGATATTGAACTACATGATGAAGTGACAGCCATATTGTTTTTAACGAATATTCTGTGTTCGAATGTAGTCAACATAGAGTATGTAGACAACTTTTAACTTACACTACATAAAATCAGCGTGCATTATTTCCGGGTTATAGTACTTAAATTGCGTTGGGTTAGTTTTTAGGTTGGTTTTTTGCAGGTTAGAGTACTTGGATCGCGTTAGGTTAGCTTTTAGGTTAGTTGGCAACGCGAGTTCAAATATCGTACATATGTTGGCTGCATCCCGTGATTCCATAGTGCAAACCGCTTAACGCCTCTTGGCGCATGCGCATGGTGTATGGTTGGAACTTACAAAAAATTTTCTTGTTACATCTTGTATAGTATTTCCGAAATATGATTGCTTTTGATTATACAACAATAGCATCTTTCAAAACTTACTGAAGAGAACGAAAATACAGAAAACAATTAATTTTAACAAATGTGTAGATTATAACTTTTTTTTTGCCCAGAATGCTCATATAGCCTGTAAACCATTAAAATGAAGCATAAATTCAACTAGGCGAGGAATTTGCTTATTTTACGCAGTTCCTGTTTATCCAACTTTTCATCAGTATTTGACTTAATATATTTTCTTCGTAAGCTCACGATGTTTTGAATAGAACTGGTGTTATCAACATGGGGTTCGTAAAATAATCTTTTAATCAAAAGACATCGTCGAATGACAAAGACAGGAAATTGAAATATTAACACTTCTTGATTTCTCAATTATGTAGACTACACAAAACTAGAATTAAATGGCGAAGTTTTTTACACAGGATATAATTACTCCCGAGGAGAGCACAAAGTCTCTCTTGAGTTTCTAATTATTATTAATTTCAGCTGATATCCAGGAGTAGGGATTCAATTATACAATTTCTGTTTATTCATCTCTAGGAAGAAAATTGTTATGAAGTGTAAGTTAAGATTGTAAGTTGGTATACTAAGTGGATGAAACTTGATTCTTCAGTGAATTGAAAATAACTGTATTGCAATTTTATAAATAGGGACTTATAACTCTATAAAATATAGGTTATATAACTGTTATTCTTCCAGTTATGTGGATGTAAAATTTGGACTCCTGCTTCAAGGGACGAAAAAATATCAAAGATTAAAGTTCTTACGATAATTGTTTTACCAAAGAGGGAGCATATAGGTGAATGGCGAAGGCTATTTAAGAGTGAGCTACAAGATCTTTTTAGAAAAACCAGACGTAATTTAACAACAGTTGAGTTACGTACACTATGATGGGCAGAACATGGGGAATGGAAGTCAGATATAGAAACTTATTGCAGGAAAACCAGACAGAAAGCACCCAATATTCAGGAAAATAATTAAATGAGTGAATGATATTAACAGTGAATTGAGGGAAATTAATATAATACAGGGAATAGTAGAAAAACTTTAGCTTTAGCATGGAGATGCATGGAGAGCATATTTCCATGAGACCATAAACTTTCATGGTTCAATAAAGCCAGTGAGTTATTTAGTTACCAATTAATGGAATGTTCTATTTGTTTGTTAATTCGAACAATTTTCCTTGAAATTGGATCTTTTTCTAAATTTGACTTAACTTTTGTGTGTGAGTGTGTGTGTGTGTGTATGTGTGTGTGTGTGTGTGTGTGTGTGTGTGTGTGTGTGGTGTGTGTGTGTGTGTGTGTGTGTGTGTGTGGATATTTTTATATTAAATTTTGAGGTATATTTTTGTATAGGGCCTTTTACATATGGCTCTTTATAAACCGTTCTGTGATTTATGTATCGTAACTTAGTCGTCTGGAGAAAATGTCAGCTGGTTTCCTACAGGACAACTTCGACTCGACTGTTTTAAAATGTGGTTCATATAGATACTAACAATAATAGGGAGCCAGCCAGACTTGTAAGGGGAATCGAAGAATTTTGACAAAAGGCGGCTATCCGACGCGGTTCTCCTTGAGATTTATGTTCTAATGTAAACTTCAGTCACTAAAGGAAACTGGCGTAAAAATAATCAAAATATATTATGACGAGAGGCGGCTATCCGACGCGCTTCTCCCTGAGATTTACGTTCTAATGCAAACTTCAGTCACTAAAGGAAACTGGCGTGTAAATAATCAAAAGATATTATGACGAGAGGCGGCTATCCGACGCGGTTCTCCCTGATGTAAATTTCAGTCACTAAAGGAAACTGGCGTATAAATAATCAAAAGATATTATGACGAGAGGCGGCTATCCGACGCGGTTCTCCCTGAGACTTACGTTCTAATGTAAATTTCAGTCACCAAAGGAAACTGGCGTATAAATAATCAAAAGATATTATGATGAGAGGCGGCTATCCGACGCGGTTCTCCCTGAGACTTACGTTCTAATTTAAATTTCAGTCACTAAAGGAAACTGGCGTAAAAAATAACACTTCAGCGTGCAGTAAAACTTTTAATTAATATAAATAATTTAAATATGAATTTCAAATAAAACTGTTTTATTATTTTAATAAATAAATAATTTTTATTGCATATGATTTTGTTCATATTTTACAACGTAGGCATTTGAATATAATTTAATAGTTTATATTCCACTTTGGGAATTAGGGAAGAAACTTTAATTTTTATATGTTGTGTCATCATCATCATCATCCATGCAAGTATTAGACCGTGTGGCCTGTTACGGTCTCAAAGACGTGGAATTCATAATTAAAACTTAAAGGGGATTTGATCATGAATTTCAGATCTGATTCGGCTTAAAGAGATGCTGAGGAAAAAGATTAGTGTAAAACAATTCGAATAAACCTACAAGCGCAAATCTCAGAACAAATTAATAAGAAACAATTCATTTTCAACGAAGTCTCCTTCTTTTAAAATATGAGGAAACGAAAGTAATTAAATTGCAATAAATGTTAGAGCGTACTGTCTACAACATCCGGTTGTGACTTCTCTTTGCTAATTAAATGATGAAGAAGAAAAAGGACATTTCACACATCAGTTACAAAGACGAACACTTAATTACTCTCCTCAATCCCAGATCTCTGAAGGCTGTCATTTTAAATTTAAATTGGCACCAATCCCTTATATCTACACCTTGTTGTTTTTCGTTACGTAAATATGTACAATAACTATTTAAGTGCAGTGCGCTGACAAGAAGATTAAACAGTAGCTCTTAATGATCATGATAATCATTAACTAACTAACTCACTGGCACTATCGAACCCGTAGGTTCGTGGCCGCGCGGACATAAGCTCTCCATACATCCCTATCCTGAGCCAATGTTTTCCAGTCACCCCCTGTATAATCAACTTCCCTCAAACCATAGTTAATGTTATCTTCTCACCTCATTCTTGGTCTACCAACTGGGCGATTTCCCTCTGGTTTTCCTACAAGAAGCTTCCATGCACGTCTTTCATTCCCTATCCGTACCACATGTCCTGCCCATCGCAGTCTACGAGACTTAACTGTTCTCAATATATCTGACTTCCTATAAAGACCATTATTGAGCCTTTGGCATGGGTTCCCTGAAGTAGTCCCCGCCCGGAGAACCGAATGGGGAACTATTTGACCTCCGGAAAATTTTACCCCAGTTGAACCCATGTCCGTACTTCTTGATGGTTGTATTTTCATTGTGAAAGATCGTCACTCTTTCGACCAAGGTACTTTTTTCGTCTGGCTTATCACCTTCGACCAGCCCGGCATGGGTAACTCTATCGGCAGCAATGCTACCGCCCGCATAGCTCTTGGGATCATTTAAGCACACAAGCCACTCCACCACAACAAGGTAAAGATACCATGGAGGGCACCATAACCTTTATCATCACTATTTTTGTATCATGGATTTTGCAAGGTGGGCTCTTGCGATCAACATAATTAACTACACTGCAGCCACTGTTTCTCCGGCCTTGACGTTTTCAGGACAGTGTTGCCGATATAGATATTCAGTGGGAGTGGCCGCTTTATGTATGCGGTTAGCAGACATACACCTGACAACATCTCAGAAATTTCAAACCTTACCAGCGCGCTATATCTGCGTCAACAGCAGTGATTGGTCGTGGCAGATATCTACTCCCACTACAATCATATCGTTATTGGCAGTAGAGGGCGAATTCTCCCTTTACCCCTCGCATAACCTAAACTTCAAAGCCGGAGATATGACGGCTCGGGTATACCTAACTAACTCACTGGCTCTATCGAACCCGTAGATCATAGCCGCGCGGACAAAATCTATCCATACATCCCTACTCTGAGCTAATGTTTTCCAATCATCCCCTCCACAATCTACTTTTCTCAAATCATGATTAATGTTATTTTCCTATAAGAAGCTTCCATACCTCTCTTTCAACCCCAATCGTGCCTCAAGTCCTGACCATCCCAGTCTACGAGAATTATTTTTATTATATGTGGTTTCCTAAAAAGCTCATGTAGCTCACTGTTATGCAATCTTCTCCATTCGCCTCTCTGTTCATCTCTCTACGGTCCAAAATTTTTCTAAGAACATTATTCTAAAATACTCGTTATTTTTTATCCTCCCTTAAAGTAAGAGTCCATGTTTCCCATGCACATAACTGGGATAATAATGTACAGGGTTATCGAAAAAGGTTGCAGCAATTTCAAACAATCATAACTCAGGAAATATTTGAGATTTTAAAAATGAGTATTTTTTTGTTAAATTCACCAACTCAAAAAGTTTTTTTCTTATGATAGAACGTTTTTGTGTGCCCTCGTAGGTTGCTCTGCAAACATCCAGCCGATAGTAGATTTCAGCCCAACAGCGCTGGAACATCGCAGGCGTGATTTTTGCAACACAATCAGTTCACTGTACTCAATAATTTTTTTGCCTCAATGTTTTTTATGCACGATCAGGTCATTGGCCATTTATTTATTGTTGAGCAGACTATCACAGGAGATGTTTACTTAGACGTACTAGAACAGTACGTTTTCCCGCAAGTAGACCAAATTGAAGAAGAAAGTAACGTAATGTTATTCTTTCAACAAGATGGCGCGCCCCACACTTTTCCCAAGTTGGAGACGCTCTGCATGCAAGATTGCCTGATCGGTGGATTGGTAAGCCCGGGGTCCTATTCCATGGTCTCCTAGAAGCCCCGACTTGACCTATTCTCTTTTTATGGGGATACGTAAAAAAACATTTTGTACAGTGAACCGATCAGAGATATGCAACATTTCAGGCAAAGGATCATCGATACTGTTGCAACAATCATGCCTGCGATGATCCAGCGCTGTTGGACCGAAATTGACTATCGGTTAGATGTTTACAGAGCAACCAGCTCAGCGCACATACAAACATTCGTAAGGTAAAAAAAACTTTTTGAGTTGGCGAATTTAACAAAAAAATATTCGTTTTAATATCTCAAATAGTTCCTGAGCTATGATCGTTTGAAATTGCTGCAACCTTTTTCGATGACCCTATATTTTCAGTTTAATACATTTTTTAGAGAGAAATTATGACGACAAGAGTTCATTTATTGCATTTCCAGAATAGAGTCTGTGTGTCTGTTAATCATATGTAATGCCACGAGTGATTTCCAAATCATCGATAAATTCACGACTTACGAAGTGAGCAGTGAATTTATGTAGAGAATTTGGAAATCAAGAGTATCATTTGTTAGGACTATTTAACGAATAAAATTAAGCTATTTACTCACAAATCATTGTTTAACTATAGTTATTTTAAAATATTTATATATTTAATATAAACGGCGATGTTTGAAAATAAATCAGAAATGTGAGGTTATGTTCATTCACTGCTGCTTAATCATATTATTTATTGCCAAATAAGATCGCAATATTGTAAGAGTGCACCCAAGTGGAGAAATAATGAAACACATCAAACTATATATCATAATCAACATTACGGGTTATTCATTTATTTTTTTAGTAAACAACTCAGTGAAATCAAGGAATCTTTTCATTATTTGCTATATTCAATGTATTTGTTGGAGAAAAATAATGCTTTGACCTGTTCAGAACATTAAAAAGGAGGAGCTTTCTTTATCACAAAAGCAGGAGCTGATAAAGAGAAATCGATAAAGAGCGAGGTAAAAAACGACTGTCATTGGTTGTAAAACAACATTCATTGAAACGTGATTGGCCATTGACTAGCATTTGTGGCATGAGTTAAATAGTCACAAAAAATAATATTTACTTGTCGTAATTCCTTTTCAGGGTTATAAAGGGCATGTTAAATATCGAAGCGTTGAAAACTCTCGTAAAGGTCATTTTTTTCAAGTCTCTTATGATCCTATTAATTATGATCTGGTCATTTAAATATTAAATAAGTTCTCAGAACGTGACTTTGAGGAACTATAAACCGACTCTACTCTACAAGAGTTTAATTATTAGTTCATCGAGAAGAACGCTTCAAACATTTACGTACACTTCCATTAGTGGGATGTGGATCCGCTATAAACAGCACTAACCATTTTCATACTTCCACAAGTACATACAACCCTATAACCCTCGAACAGGATGCACTCACGCTATCATAAAAAACTTGTTTGAGAATTCTGACCTTTAAAAAATTATCTGAAAACTTTTATTATGTTAGAAAATAACTTATTTCGGTCTTAACAGCAAACTTATAAATAGTGTGAAGAATTCGAATAAATTAACTAATCAACTCACTGGCACTATCAAACCTATAGGATCATGGCCGCGAGTACATAGGCTCTCCATACATCCCTATACTGATCAATACTAGTAAAATTCATATCAAATTCCGTTGATGTGAAGTCATATGGTGAAAGTTAAAATTAAATTGTACGTGTTTGTAGATGCCGTCGTCCTTAACTTTGTTAAAATATTGTATATAAAATTAACTGGAGCGCTTTCGGAAGTGCAGAAGATGGAAGATAACTTCCGAAAGCGCTCCAGTTAATTTTACATACAATATTTAACAAAGTTGAGGACGACGGCACCTACCAATAGGTACAATTTAATTTTAATTTTCATCATATCCTTATATTGGTCTAATGTTTTCCAATCATCCCATTGTATAATCTGCGTTCTTCGAATGGTGGTTAATGGTATTCTCATACCTCATTCTCGGTCTACCTACTGGAGGTCATCCTTCTAGCTTTTTTCTACAAGAAGCTTCTATGCCCTCTTTCATACCCCATTCGTGCAACATGTTCTGCCCATCGCATTGTACGAGATTTAACTGTTCTTATTATACCTGGTTTCTCATAAAGACATGGTTCACTCTTATGTAGTCTGCTCCATTGGCCTGACTGTTGATCTTCCTTTGGACTAAACATTTCCGAAGAACTTTATCATCAAACAATCATACTTTTATTGTTTTTTTAAAATAAGTGTCCATGTTTCGTATCCTTACAATGGAACTGGGAGAATAATAGTTGTATATATCTTCAGTTTAACGTATTTCAGAGAAGTTGTGATGACAAGGATCTATCTAATTAGTAATTAGCATGCTTTTCCATAATTGATCCCGTGTTTAATTTATTTTCCCTCATTCCTATTTGTAATTATTGTTTCTATGTATTTAAATTTAAACACTTCTTCAAAATGTCTCCCATTTTTCATTAACTATTTCCATTAACTCATATAATGAACTTCTACGTGTGACGAAATTTAGTTTTACGGATGTTATTAACAATAATTACAAACAGGAAAGAGGTGCAGAAGTACATAGACTCATCTTTGGAGTCGCATGCTATTATGCATTCAAGCCTAAATTAGAGCCTCTAAAAATTTGTACGGCCTTTCCCATCCAAGTAATGCCGTACTTGCCTAATAGATGTCTCTATAAGGCCATATGCTACCCCACATGTCATTTGCTAACATCTATAGGAAAGTAAGCGTAAATAATTTAGCTGGATTAAGAAACGCCCTGGTCTCCAAGTGCGGATATACGGATATAGATTAAACTATTATCACAATTATTATTATTACTTACTTACTTACTCACGGGCACTATCGAACCCGTAGGTTCATGGCCGCGCGGACATAAGCTCTCCATACATCCATATCCTGAGCTAATGCTTTCCAATCATTCTCTGTATAATCTACTTCCCTCAAATCATAGTTAATGTTATTCTCCCACCTCATTTTTGGTCTACCAACTGGGCGTTTTCCCTCTGGCTTTCCTACAAGAAGCTTCCATGCAAGTCTTTCATTCCCCATACGTGCTACATGTCCTGCCCATCACAGTCTATGAGTTAACTGTTCTTATTATATCTGGCTTCCTATAAAGACCATGTAGTTCATTATTACGTTGTCTTCTCCATTCGCCTGTCTGTTCATCTCTCTTTGGTCCAAATTTTTTTCTAAATACTTTATTCTCAAATACTTTTAATCTCCTTTCCTCCCTTAAAGTAGGAGTCCAATTATTATTATTATTATTATTATTATTATTATTATTATTATTATTATTATTATTATTATTACAGTATTTAGGAAAAAAAGAGAGAAAGAAAGGAGAAAAATATTAACAGAATGAGCAGAGAAAATTACCTAACAACTATCCAACAGTACAGAAGGAAGGTCAATTGAATGTCCAAGAAAGAAAATATGGTTTAAGAGCGTACAAATCACTTGTCTTAACATATGAATTGGAGGTAAATTTCCTACTTCCGATTATTCAGTAGATCTATGTAAAATAGAAGACTTTCACCAACTATTGATATTGGTCCTTTTGACTTCCAACAGGAAGTAAATCATTCTTATATTTATTATTAAAATTATTATTGTTGAAATTTTGAAGAAGTGGTTCAATTCAAATACTTAGAATAATTACGAACAGGAATGAGATTAAACATAGCCTGAATTATTCTAGAAATACATGCTATTTGCATGACAGGGACTCTTAGCATCACAACTTCTCTCAAAAACGTTAAACTGAAGATATATAAAACTGTTATTCTCCCAGTTATATTATATGGATGTGAAACTTGGGTTCTTACATAAAGGTAGGATATACATTTTAAAGTTTACGAGTATTTGAAATAAAGCTCTTAGCAAAATTTTGGACCAGTAAGAAATGAACAGACAGGGGAATGCAGAAGAGTCTACATGATCTTTATAGGGCACCAGATATAATAACAACACCTAAGTCTCATAGACTGCGATGGGCATAATGCGTGGCACGAACGGGGATGGAAAGAAGGGCATGGAAACT
The DNA here is from genome assembly GCA_030220185.1 of Diploptera punctata. NCBI lineage: Eukaryota > Metazoa > Arthropoda > Insecta > Blattodea > Blaberidae > Diploptera > Diploptera punctata. The sequence continues at coordinate 4,342,360 of JASPKZ010003847.1, read as the reverse complement.
TCTTACAGGAAAATCAGAGGGATAACGCCCAGTTAGTAGTCCGAGGATGAGGTGGGATAATAATATTATTCATGATTTGAGGGAAGTAGATTATACAGAGGATGATTGGAAAACCTTAGCTAAGGATAAGGACATATAAAGAGATCATGTCCGCGCGGCCAAGTGCCTACGGGTTCGATAGTGCCAGTAAATGATCATTATTTTCTGTTAAAACTATTATCATATCATCATAATGATTTCGAAGAAAGAGAGAGAGAGTAAATTCATTTGGATTCAGATTGTAAAAATACTAATAAGATAGATAATAATACATAATAATAATAATAATAATAATAATAATAATAATTTTATTTATTTATATTCAGATTTTTCATCTTTATTCATCTTTCTGTGCCTAAAATTTTACTGTCCTACTCCACTTTTCTTTATCCATCCACTCCATGTCCTCCAGTCTTCTTGTTCCCACTCCAGTTCTTATTCATTGCCTCCATGATTTTCGAGATCATATTTTCTTTCTTCTTCCAGGTGAACACGATGTTAGTGTTTTTCTAGAGAACTATTGTTATGCATTGTATCTTATATAATCTACTATTGAATATGTATTATTATTTTTTTCTCTTATACCTTTATTTTTTTTATTTTTTCAAATAATAATAATAATAATAACAATAATATTTTTAATAATAATAATAGTATTGATGATCATAATAATAATAATAATAATAATAATAATAATAATAATAATAATGACAATAAATGGAGTAATCAATTGCTTTGGTGTTTACATTAAGAAAATTCAAGACGTATTTAATAAATAAAACGATCAAAGTTTTATATGATTAGCTTTCATAGCAGCTGTTTCACTGCACAGTATTTTCTTCAGACGAATGCCTTAAATACAAATAATTTATAGCAAATTAATTTTATTTTTGACATTAGTCCCATGAAGACGCAGTGTATTCAAACAGCAACTACGACAACTAAACAATATAAATATTTATGAAAATTATAAAACGTTACAGTTTTACATATTAAATATAAATGGAGTAACAGAAAAGGGTGGAGAAGTTTAAATGCAAAACTTTACATAGAACACAGAATAAACTGTTTACATTATATTATTATTATTATTATTATTATTATTATTATTATTATTATTATTATTATTATTATTATTATTATTATATCATAAAACTTCACATTACATAAGAAGTATGAGAGTGCACAACAAGTGTAAACGTCCTCGCGTGGGAAGTAATGAGTGAATATGACAGAATTAAGCTCAATGTCAAACGTAATACTATCAAGGCGACCTTCAAGTTAATTTAACGCCATGCACGAGTCTTATCTGCTGATTTGAGCTTCACAGTCACGTATGTTGAAATGTTTCGAGCGTATTCAGTGTTCCTATTTGTTGCTGTGTTCATTCTTGTGTTTACATTCTTACACCAGTTAAGTGTGGTGGTTGAATTAGCTCTCTCGTTCGTCGCTGTCTGGGTGACAGACTATGTCGTGTTCAGGGTTAAGATCCCGTTCTTACCCATGCGTGCCGTTTCGAAACTCAAGTACAAAGCAGTGTTAGTCACAGGTAATTACAACAAACATTATTTTATTAGCAATACTAATACAATTGTTTATACATGAATTTTCATTACAAAATTAAATATCTTTTAACTCTTTATAGGTCCACCGCTATGATCTCGAGGTAGCGTGCTGCCTTGTCACGCAGCGGGCCCGGGTTCGATCCCCGGTCGGGACAGTCTTTCTGGGTGAGGTTTTTATCGGGGTTTTTCCTCACCTGTAGGACAAATGTCAGGAAAACTTTAAGGCCCAAACGGTCCCCGAAATCATATGGCCATCATCATCGTCATTATCATCATCATCATCCTTCACCGGTGTGGAAAGCAACGGGAAGCTACCGCACCTACAATTCCCTAGCAAAGTTGCAAAGCATAGCGTGAAAATGCTATGATTGCAGTGAAAGACATGCCCTCGCGCAGAATTACTATGGATGGATTAACTCTTTATAATTAGTGTAGTGTATACTTTTATATTCTCTATTGTTAAATATGTGTTTGTAATTTGTGCTGGTTGAGTGGCCTTAATTGTGCTAGAATAAATAAAACGGTACAATAATAATAATAATAATAATAATAATAAAAATTATTATTATTATTATTATTATTATTCCTTATTTCCTAATTTCTAATTTGTTTCTGTTTCTGTTTCTCATAATGGAAGCAGAAGAAAGCATAATTGAAAGAATTGAGGAAAAGGAATTAAAGTGGTTAGGACATGTTTTAAGAATGGAAGATGAGCGATGGCCGAAGCAACTATATGAATGGCATCCAAACAGAAAGAAGAAAAGAGGAAGACCATGGTTAACATGGAAGGAAAACATGAAGACAGTAATGCAAGCTAGAGGGCTAAGCATCGAAGATGCCCAAGACCGTAGGCTTTGGAGATTTGGCACGGGAAGACGGCAGCAGCTGTAAAAACCCGAAGATAGATAGAGATTATTATTATTATTATTAAAATCCATTTGGATGGAGTGGATGAGTAGAGACGAACGGAGACAAAAATATAACTATAGGCACAGAAAGATGTGTGAACATTAAAAATCTGTATATAAATAAAAAATTAAAATGTATTAAAATTTCGTTGATGTGTTACAGTATTAAAAATTATAATATACAGTAGGATACTGGAGTTCGATAAGTAGGATGTATGGATATATATATATATATATATATATATATATATATGTCAGAAACGTGGAGAGAGTGTCCAAGCGGCTATGTTTGTCAGAGGATTGGAAGAAGATCAATGAATGGACAGAGAGGAATGACGTTTGATTTCCGGAAGACGGCGGCAATGTGATGATACCGGATGTTGATATATATATATATATATATATATATATATATATATATGATGTAACATCACAAAAAAATATTTAGGTTACTTTTGACATTATGAACTTAATATATAGTCTCCTGTCAAGTCAACTATACGCTGCCAAAACTTTGGAAGATGGCGCATTCATTCTGCAGCACCATTTCTGGATATATCTTTCACTGATCGATCTAGAGCTTTCTGCATGTCATCTCTTGATTGTAACCGAATGCCCCTTACGGGTCATTTGATCTTTGAGAATAAGCTATAGTCACACGTACTCATGTCTGACGAATTTGGTGAATGTTAGAGTACTTCCTAAATCTTCTAAATAAATTCTACTGAACATCTTTTTTAGGGCCATATTACTTACTAAATATGACAAAAAGTGAATGTATTCACAAAATATTGCTATTTTAAGATTTCCAATGTTACAGATTTATACAACAAAGACTGCTCAACAGTGCACTAAAAGATTATAATGGTCAGCACTAGGATCGCTGATTTACAATAGTGCTGCCAATATTTATCAGAAACCCTAGTAAAATTATTAATTTTGTATTCAGTCTCATCAACTGTTGAAACGATTGAATTATTATACAACTTCTGGACCAGTCCCATCCTCAGTAGAAGCCTGTATGTTATTCTTCATCTGGATAGTACCTAGATAGTAGCACGAGAATAACATATACCGTCGCACGAGGATACAACTGGTCCCGAAAGGCCTACAATGTTTTAAACGATTCAATAGTAGGGGAGATTGAATAAAAGTTACATAATCTTATAATTTTAATACTTTTTAATAATATTATAATTTTTTAGAGTAGGATGCATGTAGGCAATCAGTTTTGAGATACCCTTGAAATTCACAATGGTATAAAGCAAGGACCTTGCCTCTGGTTCCGAGGGTCGCGGGTTTAAACATGGCCGGGGTCGATGGATTTTTTAGGATGGAAAAATCCAAGGAGCAAGTCCTCCGGGAGGGACCTTAAGCTGTGGGTCCCGAGTCTGAAGATTTTCAGGCTCGTAAAAGATCCTTAAGCCTGAATGAAAAGGTCTCTAAGCAAAATGTACCGAATTTTCCCATCCTATTACTACCTTGGTTTCCTAGATGTCAGTATGAGGCGGAACACTGACCACGGACCACTCAAATGAAATCTATACGAAAAAAAGTGTAATTAAATTAGTATGGTTCAAATTATTCCCTGTAGGGGGAGAGCGCCTAAATCTCTGTTAAGGAAAATATGGGTTTACAAGATACAAGAAGATAAAGCAAGGAGATGCAGTATTTACTCTACTATTCAATTTTAAATTATTTTTTTTTACCTTGTATACTACCGTCTTCCTCAACTATAATGTTTATATTAGAAAGTTTCATTGATTTCACTCTAGGCCTTTCGAAGCATGCTTCATCTTCTGGAGTTGTTGTAGTAGTATTGAATTATCTGTATATGTGTAGCAGAGGGTTTTGCTCATTAGGCATATTTTAGTTCAGAATGTTTGTATTCTTGGCCTCCTTGAAAATTTCGATTTCTTCTAAAATGTCAATTTCGTCTCTGTTGTTTTCTCTGTGCATAATTGACATTGTATTATCGATATTGGTAAAACTGTGGCCGCTTTCTAAAATGTGTTTAGCGAAATTTGATTTGCCTTCTCCTTTAATATAATCTGAAAAAAATGTTCATTAAATCTGACTCTAAAACTTCTAGATGTTCTAGAAAGGCCTAGAGTGAAATCAACGAAAATTTTAAATAGAAATATTATAGTTGAGGAAGACGGTAGTATACAAGGTAAAACATATATAATTTAACATTGTTATAACCTCAACGGTATAAAAAAACAATTATGAACTTAAAAAGTATATATTCAATTTTGTACTAAAACATGTCATCAAATCTTTAGAGCATGAAGAAGGTTTACAACTCAAAGGTGTTAAATAAGCTGTTAGTTTACGCCGATGATAGAGTATTATTAGGCGATAGCGAGGAGATACTAAGGCACAACACGGGCATTCTACTGATTAACACTAAGGTGTTAGGACTAGAAGTAAACATCAATAAAGCTAAATATATGTTCACACATAGAAATACAGTATATAATAAAATGGACAATTAGTGACAAAAGAGGGAATTTTAATAAGTGGCTGAATTCAACTAGGAACAATAATTTCAAAGAGGATTGATGTGCAGAAAAAGATTAAGCACAGACTTAATATTCCAAAAATAATGCTATTATATGTTAGAGAGACTTCTCCTCTCAACTTGTCTAAAAAAACATTAAACTGAAAATATATAGAACTTATTCACTAGTTATATTATATGGATGCGAATCATGGACAGATATTTTAGGAGAGGACAAAATATTACAATTGTTTGAGAATAAATTTCTTAGTAAAATGTTTGGATCAAATAGAGATGAACAGATAGACGAATGGAGAAAACTGAATAACGGCGAAATACATGATATTTATAGGAAACCAAATATGATAAGAAAAGTTAAGTCTCCCAGATTGCGATGGCAGGAATTGTGATACGAATAGAGGATCATGAAACTCCTTGTAGAAAAAACAGAGGGGAAAACCTCAGTGGACAGGCCAAGTTGGAGAATAGTATTAGCCATGTTTTAAACGAGGTAGATTATTGTACATAATGACTTTATTAAACTAAAAGTAAGATACATACAATGTTATTTACAAATATGAAACGCACGGGCAGTAAGCATTACGTGCTGTTTACAGTCCGTTACAATAAGTTGATGTTAAAAAAAAAAGAAAACACAATAATAATACAATTAGATATCAATACAATTACATTATACATTAACTTAGTTACGTAGAATTATTAATAATTAATAGCATTGCAATTTGCTAACATATTTATTTATTCCTGAATAAGTGTTGTTCTTATTTTCCGCGTTTTGTCCAGAAACCTACCCAGGTTTATCCAAAGGTAGATTATACAGATGAACGTGTTTAGGCCTATTACAGTGCAGAATCGATAAATACAGAAATAATTTCAAATGTAAAATGATTCATATCATGTATTTATAAAATGTATTTCATCAATTTCGAAAATTAATTGTCTCTATCACTTTGACCTTGAGGCAATCCTCTAATAAGGAAAGTTGTATATAATAAAAACATAGTTCCATATATATATAGCAGTAACCCGAATATCCGAGTCTCCATGTTAACGGGGACTCTCATTACGGCAATTGAATTCATTAAATTAACGGTAAAATTCATAACAACGTGCTGCTATATAAATGATAGTAACGAACTGACGCAATACTCCTCTGTTGATTACGCGGACGAATCTATGTAGAAGAACTTCGGCAGGGATCGGAGCCGTTCGTAGATCTCCACGCTTATTTACGCGTACAACATGTTTTGTTTGGTTTAATAAAGGTACCGCAAATACTACTATATTTACATTTCTAAAACTAACTCAGTTGCACTATCGAACCCTTAAGTTCAGGGCAATGCGAACATGAAGCTCTCCAAACAACCCTATCAGAGCAAATGTTTTCCAATCATCCTCTGTATAATCTACTTCCTTCAAATCATGGTTAATATTATTATCATACCTCAATCTTGGTCTACTAACTGTGCTTTTTCCCTCTGGTTTTCCTACAAGAAACTTCCATTGGGCATCGTAGTACTCACTGCCGACGATCCGAGAGTTGGAAAGCTGACAGCGAGGAATGAACCACGCCGTCCCGCGCTGTGAAACACAGCATAACAGCATAGGGATAATTCCCCGTGAAATATGGTAGGCTTACTATTAGCCTAATACTTATTTAAAAAATTCTGTGCGAGGCACGCTGTTATGGTTAATAGCCTGTATTTCGCACTAGGACATTGAAGTGAATGGCATTGGTGTGAGCCATCGCAGTTACCCGATTGGAGATGAACGCATCGATAAACGGAAGTTGAGTAGCTATGTGAAGCTCAGAGATTCTCATCTAGCGGAGGATCCAAAGGAAATAAATGTATTTTTTATGACTGCTTATTAAAATATTGAGGACTGAAATTAAAACATGACCGTAAGTTATTATTGAATGTCCTAATATGATACAAATTTATTTAATATCTACCAATTACTTTTTAATAATTTATTTAAAATATTATGTAAATGAAACCATTTTATATTATAGGATAAATATCTAATTTAAGAGTTATTTAAATTGAATGGTATACAGCTATATTGAAACAAAGCGGAGGAGTTATTTTGTTTAATTCAGGTGTCAGATAAATCCCCATTTTTACGTTCTCAGTCTCATTTATTTAATACATTTTCCACCACTCATCAAATAATCTATTGTGTGCATATAATCATTGGTCGGACATCCTGGATTTTCACCTCTAACTAACTGGCTCACTAGTTTTATCGGACCCGTAGATTTATGGCTGCGCGGACATAATCTCTCCACACATCCCTATCCTGAGCTAAAGTTTTCCAATAATTCCATGTGCAATCTACTTCCCTGAAATCATGGTTAATATAATTTTCCCACCTCATTCTTGGCTTACCAACTGGGCGCTTTCCCTCTGGTTTTCCTAAAAGAAGCTTCCATGCACCTCTTTTTTTTCCCCCCATTCGTTCCACATGTCCTGCGAATCGCAATCTATGAAACTTAATTGTTCTTATATATTTAACAACACGTTTTCAACATTTATCGGCTCATCACAATTTAGGAACAAGATCACAAGACTCTTCTTTACTTTTGATACCACAACACAGGACCTGTCTGTACTCTGAATATTACACAATATCTATGACTAGAGCATGGAACTCACTTCCCAGTCATGTCAGGGACTGTCAATCGCTATCATTATTTAAATCCAAATTAACTGATATCTTAAGTTCGACACACTGAAAACATTAACAGCCTGACAACTATATAGAGCATTCCATTAATAATCATATAGGAAGCTACTTCCTTTATTTTATATCATTTTAATTGTATTATATTCTATGTTTTTGTTAGTATTAGCTAGTATTAGATCACATCATCTTTGTATTTTGTTTAGTCTGTATTTTAATATCTTAAAATTGTAATAAGTATGTAATTTTTGTATAATTTTACTATTCGCTGGTTGAGTGGAAGAGAAGGTCTTATGGCTTTAACTCTGCCAGCTAAAATAAATCATTATTATTATTATTATTATTATTATTATTATTATTATATGTGGCTTCCTATAAAGACCATGTAGCTCACTGTTATTTAGTCTTCTCCATTCACCTATCTGTACATCTATCTTTATTCCAATAACTTTCGTAAGAACTTTATTCTCAAATACTCGTAATGGCCTTTCTTCCCTTAAAGTAAGAGTCCATGTTTCGGATCAATATAATATAACTGGGAGAAGAACAGTTTTTTTATATTTTCAGTTCAACTTTTTTTGAAAGAAGATGGGACGACAAGAGTCCCTGTAATACATAATAACCTGCATTCCCAGAAATGGGCTGTTGTTTAATTTATGTGTGCATCTCATTCCTACTTGTAATTTTTGTTCCTTAGGAAGTCCAATCAAACAATGATTTTTATTTCACGTCAATCCGAAGCTTTTAAAATAAGCTGGAGTCAAAAATTGAGTTACAAAATTTAATAAGAGAAATAAATATTCCGCAAATCTGAAAAATGGGCCCATAAATTCGACTTGCTGAGGAATTCGGTTAGTTTACGCAGTTCCTGCACAACAGACTTTTAATTGAAACAGATATATGAATTAAATACAATTTTCGTGAAATGAAACTCAACTGTTGCAGGATGTGATTCAGGATTCGGACACGAGGTGGCGAGACGTCTGGACAACATCGGTATAAAAGTGTTCGCTGGATGTCTGCAGCCTTCGTGTTCCAGAGCCGTTGAATTAAAGAAATTATCGTCCAATAATCTCCAGATTCTCCAACTGGATCTCACCAAAGAGAGTGATATACAAAATGCACTACAACAAGTGAAAACATCCCTTCAGGATAAGGGTAACTGATTTAAGAAACCGAGATGGGTCCATTCTTTGGACATGTTGTAACCAATTGCTTTGATATTGTGAATTTCTTCAACTATATGTTGAACTTTTAATTTATGGCGTATATGTGCGTTTCTTTGTTTGTCCATTTTTGTCAAACCTAGCACAATCTCATTTGTGCCGCTAGCAATTTTAATTTGATTTTTGAATTTAGTATCCAATTTTCGCTGCATGTTTCAGTCCTAATTTTGCATTTACAGTGTATAATTTCAATTTGGTTGTGTTTGATATTTGTTTACCAAAATTTATTTTTATGGCTCCATTTATTGCATTGTATTCTGTAACATACACTGCTCAAAAAATTAGGGGATATTGTAGAATAACCTATTAACACTATGTTTTTTTGGAATAGTATTAGATGCAATCACATTCTATTACTCCAAGATAATGTAAATAAGAGCTTGAAGTTGTTACGTAACCTCGGTACCACACCAGAGGTCAGTGTCTGTACTGTTGATGTGAAAGGGTGGTGTGGGGGTGAATGTTTTGTTGCTGTTTTTAAATCCAGTCCAGTTTTCAGTTAGTGAATGACTTGCCTTAGGGACAGTGATGCCTCGACAACGTGATTTACCTGAACCAATGGCTTGGAGGGCCATAGGAAAGATGGAAGCTGGACAGACACAACAAGAGGTGGCACAAGCCATTGCGGTGTCTCAAAGCGTGATTTCCAGTCTTTGGAATCATTTTCAAAGAACATACTGTTCACAGAAGAGCCGGACAAGGTCGACCAAGGGCAACAACAGCAAGGGATGACCGTTACCTCTTGTTAACAGCCCGTCGGAATAGACAGCAGAATGCAACTCAACTGCGAAATACACTTCAAACAGCAACAGGACGCAGGGTGTCAACTCAAACTGTCCCTAATCGACTGCATGGAAGTGGTCTCTATGCCCGTAGGCCCATGGTGTGTACCAGGTTAACTCCACAACACCGTAGAGATCGCAGAAACTGGGCGGAGGAGCATCGTGGGTGGAGGCATGCTGAATGGAGAGCAGTTCTTTTTTCTGATGAGTCGCGATTCAACATGGAATGTGATAGTCGGCGTGTATTCATCTGGAGAGAAAAAGGGACACGAAACAATCCAGCTTTTGTACGTGAGAGATCCCCATATGGTGGCGGTGGATTGATGGTGTAGGCAGGAGTCAGTAGTGGTGGACATACGGACCTCTACGTTATCCAAGGTGGTACTTTGACTGCGGTAAAGTATAGAGATGAGATTCTCCGACCTTTTGTCGTGCCTTATGCTGATGCCATAGGTGATTCTTTTCTTTTTATGGACGATAATGCACGACCCCACAGAGCTGGCTTGGTGGACGACATGCTGGAAGTAGAGGGTATCGAGCGTATGCAATGGCCAGCTTCCTCCCCGGACTTAAATCCGATTGAGCATGTGTGGGATGCATTAGGCAGGTGCATTGCAGGCAGACCAGCACCTCCCACAACTGTTCCAGAGCTGCACATTGCTCTTATGGAAGAGTGGCCACGTATCCACCAAGAACTCATTGCTAACCTCATTGCATCAATGTCATACAGGTATGAGGCAGTGCTGGCCGTTCGAGGAGACCATACACCATACTAAAGAAACATTTTCACCCATGTTAATGTTGCTTTGTTTGTTTGCCATATTTCTAATCAGGATCTCTTTGACATCTGGTGTGGTACAGAGGTTACGTAATGACTTCAAACTCTTGTTGACATTCTTTTGGAGTAATAGAAAGTGATTGCATCTAATACTGTTCCTAAAAACATAGCCTTAATAGGTTATTCTACAATATCCCCTAATTTTTTTGAGCAGTGTACAAGGGAACTGTCAACCATTGCATGCCGAAACCCACCTTATAATTTCTCCAAGATAAGCGTTGGGATACACCATGACGGTGTCCAAAAAATTATGAACCATTTTTAATTGTAAGACAATAAAATCCAAAGCCAAAACTCTCATTTAAACTGTAGTAAAGTAATACAACTCCTGAATTGGTGAAATAGATAAACCTGTCAACCTGTCCACACGCCTCGTCCCATTTCACTACATTTTGCTTTACTCACGCAGGGATTCAATCTGCTTCGCACAGTGTGTTGTCATTACAGAATTCTGGTTTCAATTTCTGTGCCTTCCAGTTAAAAAGGCAGATAATTTTTTGGACACGGTCTTGGTACATCACAACGTTTGTCTGGGAGAAATTTCAAGGTAGGTTTGGGCATGTAATGGTTTACAGTTCCCTTGTCTCTATGTGATAATTTCTTATATCAGATATTAGGTGACCAAAACTCACATTTAAACTACAGTAAAGTAATACAACTCCTGAATTGGTCAAATTGATAACCCTGGCAACCTGTCTACCCGTCTCGTCCCATTTCACTAAATTTTGCTTTACTCACGCAGGGAATCAATCTGCTTCGCACAGTGTATACTCTTTACAGAATTCTAGTTTCAATTTCTGTGCCTTCCAATTAAAAAAAGGCAGATATTTTTTTGGACACGGTCTTGGTACATCACAACGCTTCTCTGGGAGAAATTTCAAGGTAGGTTTCGGCATGTAATGGTAGACAGTTCCCTTGTCTCTATGTAATAATTTATTATATCATATATTAGGTGACCGAGGTAATTAAATGTGGAAACTTGTTCTATAATATTTCATGATCATTATCGTCACTCCAAGGATTAGCTAATTGCCCGTTCCGACTTCATTATGCGTCAGCCCAACGTTTTCTAGGTCTTCCGACATCACGTCTTCATCTTGCTTGATAATTTCTTGCTAGCAGTGGATATCTCTCTTCAGTCATTCCATTCAAGTGATCACTTATGGCTATAATACGTTACTTTATCCAATAAAGGCTGCACTTTTAATTATTCCCTTATATCTTCATTTATGTCCACCGCTGTGGTCTCGAGGTAGCGTGCTGCCTTGTCACGCAGCGGGCCCGGGTTCGATCCCCGGTCGGGGCAGTTTTTCTGGGTGAGGTTTTTATCGGGGTTTTTACTCACCTGTAAGACAAATGTCACAAAACCTTTAAGGCCCAAACGGTCCCCGAAATCATATGGCCATCATCATCATCATCATCGCCATCATCCTTCACCGGTGTGGAAAGCAACGGGAAGCTACCACACCTACAAATCCCTAGTAAAGCTGCAAGCATAGCATGAAAATGCTATGATTGCAGTGAAGGACCTGCCTTCGGGTAGAATTACTATGGATGAATCTTCATTTATAATATTCTATTAAGTTTTATGCATCCTTTAACATGTCTGAGGATCCTCTATCCATCGTCTGAATTCTATCTTTCTGTTTTATTCGTTGGAGCCCAAGTTTTACATCCACAAAATATTGTGGGAATTGCCATAACTTTATACATTTTTATGTGTTTCTCTTTAATTTTATTTTTGAACGTTCTTTGTATTGTTCCATATACCGTCTGAAACGTATTTATTTTGGAATCAATACCTTTTTCCATGTTGAAGCTAATATCGCAGTCCAAATAGTTTAAACTAGACACCTGTTTTATACTTTGGTTTTCTATGATTTTTCCATCTAATTTTATTAATAAATGTTACAGAATTATGGGCAGTGATAAACTGTGCAGAGGTTTTAACGTTCGCAGAGACAGAATTATGTTCCGCCAGTAACTTTGAGCACATGTTTCAAGTGAACGTGACGGGGACTCTGAGGCTCACTCAAGCCTTTCTTCCACACATCAGGAAATCTCGTGGCAGGATCGTCTTTGTAACCGGAGTAGCAGGTAAGCTGCCAATCACTCGATCTATTCACTTACAAAGTAACCTATCTTACAAATGACTAAATCCATTCATTGAAACACGTGGGAAATATAAAATCAAATTCAGCCATAAGATCTAACAATTAAAGTATGGAAACCAAAACTGTGGGTCGCGACCCTAAGGGGGTCACTGGATTATATATTTTGGGGAGCCGCGGTGCATATTTGGAATTATAAAGAAAAATAATAATAATAATAATAATAATAATAATAATAATAATAATAATAATAATAATAATAATAATGGAAAAAAGTCGGGTTTATGCCGGAGACGAAATCTTCTAAGTTCCACAGAATCTCAGCGCGCATGCGCGAGTTGCGGGAGTTGCTGTAATGGTTAATATAGCCTCCGGTAGATGGCTCTGCAGTCGGCGTTACCAACTTTGGGAATAAATTCCCATATGCAAAAAAAAAAAAAATGGACGTAAACTAACTTGCCATTTCCTAACGCAGGAAAACTATTTACATGCATATTATTTATTCCCAAATGCTTAAAAAATGGACGTAAACCAACTTCCCACTTCCTGACCTAACAAAACAATTTACATGCGTACTATTTAATAAATTATAAACTAAATTTACGTACACTAACACTAAATATGGTTTGAAATTATTTTCAATCGGTGCAACGTTGGAACAACATGGGAAAGTAGCAAGTAAGTAATGTATTCACGATCATGTTTTACGTAAATATATAAATATAAAATATTGTAAAGAAAGCTTGAAGATCGTTGCAAAATGTTTAAAACAGTACAAAACGTGTTTACAAGTGTTTAGTGCACCAGTGGCATAAGCATTTAAGTGTAGAATTGTGACCGGCATATAACCTACCTCACCCATAATAATAATAATAATTAATAATAATAATAAAAACAATAAACTTTAAATAAATTTAAATATATATTCACACGTATAAATACAACATATAATGGAAATGAACAGCTAATGAAAAATGAGAATATTTTTAAAGAACTGGCTGAATTAAAATATCTAGGAACAGTAATTACAAATACGAATGAGATGTACAAAGAAATTAAGTATATGCTCATTTCTTGAAATGCATGCATTACGGGGACTCTTGCCATCCAAACTCCTTTAAAAAAGATAAACTGAAAATATATAAAACTGTTATTCTCCCAGTTATATTATATGGGTGCGAAACATGGACTCTTACTTTAAGGGAGCTGAAAATATTACGAGTATTTGAAAATAAGTCCTTAGGAAATTTTTGGAGAGATGAACAGACAGGTGAATGGAGAAGACTAAATAACAGAGACCTACGTGATCTTTATAGGTAACCAGATATAATAACAACAATTAAGTCTCGTCGACTACGATAGGAAGGATATGTGGCACGAATGAGGAATGAAAGAGGGGCATGGAAACTTCTTGTAGAAAAACCAGAGGGAAAATGCTCAGTTGGTAGATCAAGAATGAGGTGATAATAATATTAACCAATGATAACGGAAGTAGATTATAAAGGGGATGATTGCAAAACATTAGCTTTAGATAGGGATGTATGGAGAGGTTATGGCCATGAACCTACGGGTTCGATAAAGCCAGCGAGTTAGTTAGTTATAATAATAGTAATAATAATAATAATAATAATAATAATAATAATAATAATAATAATAATAATAATAATAATGCAATCATAAAATTAATGATACAATAATAATAATATTAAAAAAATATTATAATTATTAGTATTATTATATTTACTTATTTAGCAGGTTACATATTTCACATCTTCCTGCTTCAACTTAATTAACTGCCATTCACCTCCCCATCTCTATATTATTCTATTCTCCATCGCTCGATCCTTATTCCTCTCATGCTGCTCAAAAAGACACTAATCCACGTTATTATTGACCGTCCCATTCTTCTAATACCAAGTGGCATCCATTCTAGTATTCTTTTTGGGAATCTGCCTTCTGTCATTCTTTTTACATAACTATATCATTTACAACTGGGAAAATTATGAATAGAATATTATTATTAATTATCATTATTATATTATTATTATTATTATTATTATTTATTTCAGGATTGTTTCTGTTATTTACACAACCAAAATTTTTTCTTCCAAACTTCTCGGTCTTGCGTGTCGTTTCTATTATATTTCTCTTCCTCGTGTTGTTTTGAATTCCCTTTATCCACGTTGACTTTGGCCTACAACGTTTCCCTTTTCCTGAAGGTATCCATTCCAATATTTCTTTGTTTCTGTATCCCTTCTTCTCATTATATGTCCATACCATCTTAGATTTCTTCAATATCTTGTACAATATATTTTCTACATTCATTATCTCTCTTATATTATTTCCTCCTTTATCCAATTTTGATATTCCTGCCGATCTTCTTAAAAAGTCCACTTCTGTAACTAATACATTATTTCTGTGTTTTTGCTTCAACGTCCATGTTTTTGCTCCATACAATAAAATACTCTTTTTTTCTTCTTCTTATTATTAGTATTATTAATTTTACAAGACTTGCTACTAAATAAGAATGGAAAGAATAATATATAGTGGTGACAGTGAAGTTCATTTGGTAACTGGCTGTCAGACAAGAGATTATGAGTGCAGGTCATGCAACAGAATATGAATTCCTGGTTGAGGTTGCGGCAGCTCTTGTTACAATAATAGGATAAAACATGGTATTAACTTTTGGTGAATGTTCCTGGAATACCGCAGTGGATCAACCCTTCTACTGGTTTCTCTGAAACGGGATTTTACGAATTGATTCTCGGACTCAGATATATAAACCATTATATTGTGGGGTAGGTCTGAATCTAAATATTTTATATCATATGTAATGCCATGAGTGATTTTCAAATCAACGATAATTTATCTAGAGGATTTCGAAATCAAGAGTGGCATTTGTTAGGACTATTTAACAAATAAAATTAAGCTGTTCACTCAAAATCTTTATTTAAATATTTGTATTTTAAAATATTTTATATATTTAATGTAAATCGTGATAATAATAATAATAATAATAATAATAATAATAATAATAATAATAATACTTTATTTATTCTGGCAGAGTTAAGGCCATAGGCCCTCTCTTCCACTCAACCAGCACAAATACAAATAAATATTCGACAAATATAGATATACACTATACTAATTATAAACAGTTAAAGATACAATAAATGTAGCAATGTAAATGTCATGTACAAACAACATTTTATACGATAATAATAATAATAATAATAATAATAATAATAATAATAATAATAATAATTTATTTATTCTGGCAGAGTTAAGGCCATAAGGCCCTCTCTTCCAGTCAACCAGCACAAATACAAATAAATATTCGACAAATATAGATATACACTATACTAATTATAAACAGTTAAAGATACAATAAATGTAGCAATGTAAATGTCATATACAAACAACATTTTATAGGGTAATAACAATAATGATACGATAATAATAATAATAATAATAATAATAATAATAATAATAATATACATATGATGTTCGAAAACAAATGAGAAATGTGTGGTTATTAAGAATTAAAATAATTGATCTCCTTTGTAATAAATATTATTAAGTTGAAAAACACTCCACTCGCCAAAACAGTTAAAAACAAGAACTCAACGTGTTTTGGCAACTACGTAGTCATTTTCAAGACTGAGCGTAGTGGAAGCAGAAACGAGTTGATTGTTGTTTTTAATTGTTTTGGTGAATGGAGTGTTTTTTAACTTAATAATGTGTTGCTATGTTTCATTTGTATATCCACTGCAACTTGATCATATTATATATTGTCAAATAGGATCTCAATATTGTAAGAATGCACGCTAGTGGAGAAAAAAATAAATGCGTCAAACTGTATATTATAACCAACATTGTATGTTATTCATTTATTTTTTTAGTAAACAACTCAGTAAAATCATTATTTATAAACAACATTATTTAACACACAATTATTAAATGTGTAGTTAGATGGAAACTGTTCGTTATTTGCTATGTTCAATGTATTTGTTGGAAAGTCAGTCACAGCAAAATAATGATCTGACCTATTCAGAATATTAAAAAGTAGGAGCTTTCGTTATACAAAAGCTGGAGTTGGTTAAGATAATTCGATAAAGAGCGAGGTGAAACACGACTGTCATTGGTTGTAAAACAATATTCATTGAAACATGATTGGTCATTAACTCCCATTTGCAGCATGAGTTAAATAGTCTACGTAAATATTATATCATATTTAATACACAAATTTAAGTATTTTTTCTTTTATCTTAGTTTAACCTCTTCCTGCCTAAGTCCTTTTATATTTCCTTACACCACACGGGACTTGCAGGTGCACACTGGGTCACAATAGTTAATTACGGTGAGTGGTTTTTTGTCAGAATCGAGGAAAATGTTTAAAAACCGAGCGATAGCGAGGTTTTTAATTTCCGAGATTCTGTAAAACACTTCACAAACGTGCATTCTACATTATGTTTTGCGCGATGGTGTTTTTAAAACAATAAATAATAGTAAAATTATAGCATCTTTGTTGGAAATATTTGCGTTAATTATAAACAAATGATTAACGTTAACATTGTGGGCAATGTATTCACGTAGACTTTCACGGCCGGAGTTGCTATGATGATCTTGATGAAGATTTTCGGGCTGTAGGCCGTGGTCGTGAGGCTTGTAGTTCCCCGACGTTTCGCCAGAGATTGGCTCAAGACAACCCTTGAGGATGCCAGACGCAATCTCTGGCGAAACGTCGGGGAACTACAGACTCAAGATAACCCTTGAGGATGCCAGACGCAGTCTCTGGCGAAACGTCGGGGAACTACAAGCCTCACGACCACGGTCTACAGCCCGAAAATCTTCATAAAGATCATCATTGTGGGCAATGTTTATTAGTTGAAACAACAGGAGACCGCGAAACCAATCTAGTGATAAGATGGCGTCAAGTACACTGGTGTCCAAAAGTTTAGGATAATTTGTAAAACGGAAAATCAAAATGCTTAAAGAGGAGCAAGGAGTAAAAATTATTTATCAAAACGTTTCTCAGTACATTTGTTTAGTTTACATACTAAATTATAATCTCTCTTCAACAATGAAAAAATTAATAGCAATTATAAATGAAAATTGCATTGTTGCAGTTAAGTCCTGTTCCATAAATCTTCATTTTTAAAGAGAGTTATGATATAATCAGATGTAGTGTAAGAACAGATTGCAGTAAAATGGCACAAAGACAACATCTGGACCCTCTGCTTCGGGGTAGAATTATTGGGCGGCTAGAAACAGGACAGACACAAACTGAGGTCTCCATAGCACTTAATGTGCCACAAAATGTTATATCTAGGTTATGGCGACGGTTCCAAGAGACCGGAGACGTTAGGCGAAGACCAGTGGGAGGTCGTCCAAGAGTTACAAATCCTCAGCAGGATCGATATCTTGCGTTAACTGCAAGAAGAAACCGAACAATGTCTGCCAGACAACTGAGTTCAGAACTTGCGGCCGCCTCAGGTATCAGAGTATCCAGACAAACTGTCTATAGAAGACTCAGAGCTGCTGGTCTGTATGCTAGACGGCCTGTAGTGTGCGTCCCACTCACCCTTGATAACAAGAGAGCACGTTTACGGTGGAGTCAGGAACATCGCGACTGGACTCTAAATCAGTGGAGCAGCGTGCTATTTACAGACGAGTCCAGATTCAGCTTGAACTGTGATTCGCATCGCGTGACTATCTGGAGGGAGCAAGGAACTCGTTACAACCTCATGAACATCATGGAAAGACATCCATTTGGTGGCGGTGGTCTCCTGGTATGGGGAGGTATAATGATGAATGCACGCACAGAGCTTCACATCTTCGCAGGTGGCACTGTTAATGCTCAGCGGTATAGAGAAGAGATCCTGGAACCTCATGTAAGACTTTTCAGGGGAGCTGTGGGTCCAGAATTCATATTCATGGATGACAATGCCCGACCTCACAGGTCACAACTGGTGGATGAATTTCTTCAGGAGGAAGATATCCAGCGTATGGAGTGGCCAGCGAGGTCTCCGGATATGAATCCTATAGAGCATGCATGGGATGCCTTAGGGAGACAAATTGCATCTCGTCAGCCTCCTCCGAGGACACTTCAAGACCTTCACATTGCTCTTCATGAGGAGTGGAATTTGCTGAGCATCGAACTCCTGAACAACCTCATCACTAGCATGCCACGTCGATGTGAGTCTTGTGTAGCTGTCAGGGGTAATCACACCCCATACTAATCATTTGAACCATTGTTGTTCAACTTTTAGGTTCGAATTCTGAAATGCAGTTTTCGTTTGTTGTGAAAATGACAAGTGAATGACGTATTCATGCCATTGTTTCTTTCGTGCCATGTTTCTAATTATCTGTGACATACCCTTACCAAATTTTGTATTATTCTGACAAATGCTTTATAATAAGTCGGTAAATGAACTAATTATCCTTAACTTTTCGACACAAGTGTACATATTTATTGTTTTATATGTTTCAAATAAAGTTGTGTTCACTTAAAATACAGTGATCTATTTCATATAATGTATGTTAACGCTACATTTTGATATATTTTGTATAGGGATACATTGTATGTAGTACACATAGAGGTCAGTGGTTTTACTTCCCACACGCGTGTTTGTAACATGTACTTTTTTATTATTTCTTTTTTATTTAGAGCCCCACCACCACCCCTCGGGTTACCTCGGGCATAATGCCCTTATCCCCGGGTCTACTGTATGTCCGTATCTAATATTTATTGAAATATATAATATTACAGTATTTGTATTACAGTATAGTCATTTAGGTTGGCAACCCCGAAATGTAGGAAGTTGAACTTTCAATCATGGTCATCATTGCTGTAAGTACGACAAAACACTCTATCGCGCAAAAAAGAATTTTAAAGGCTTCATTACATACAGCCACTTTTATGACATACAAGGACATGGAGCACCTCTTAAGAGGAGTGACCAGCCAAGAACACCCCATTCGGTCTACATGCCCTGACCATCACAGTCGAAGAGACTTAAGTCTTATCATTTCTGGTTTCCTATAACGATCACGTAGCTTACTGTCATGTAGACATCACCATTCAGCTGTCTGTTCATTTCTAATTTGGTCCAAATGTTTTCCTAAGAAATATGTTCTCAAATACTGGTAATATTGTTTCCTCAGTTAAAGTAATAGTATATGTTTTGCATTTACATTACTGAGAGAATAAAATTTGTATATATTTTCAGTTTAATATATATTTAATAAAAATTGGGACAAGAGTCCCTTTAAATGTATATTAGCACGCATTTCCAGAATTGAGCCTATGTTTAATTTCTTTGTGCACCTCATTCCTGTTTGTAATTAATGTTCCTAGGTATTTGAATTAAATACACTTCTAATTTTTTTCTTACTTGTCACTATTTCCATTATATCATGTATTTCTACGTGTGACTAAATATTTAGTTTTATTGAAATTTTCTTCTTCTTTTTCACTTCACGGGCTAGGCAAACGGACTATTCCGCCTCACAGTTGTTCGGTCTATATTTTCACTGGCCTTCCTACATTCCTTGAACCTCTTGGCTTGTAGTTAAATGCTGCTTTTTGGTAATCATGTTACAATAATTCTTTCTACATGTCTTGAACCATGTATCCGTGTGACTGAACACTGTGAGAGAGATGAGTTTGGATATTTTTACATGGTCGGGTTACCAGTCCAGATGCACATCCACATTCCCTAGTGGATCGGGGATTTATTTCGGGGCTTCTCCTAGACAGGTTGCTAACCGAACCTTTGGAGTCCCATCCACCACTTTGTTTGCAGGTTTCCTCTTCTGCCTTCTTTACCGTTGAGATTACTTCCAGCCGCAATTTCTTAGTGTTACTCGATAGAGGGTGTGATACTTTATATCCTTGCTTTCGTCATTTTGTTGACCCTAAGATTGATATTGAAAGTTTGATATTGCTGCTATTCCACTTTTTTTTTGTAATTTCCCTTTAAAATGTGTTTTGACTGATACTACTACGGGATTACTTCTGGTAATTTAACTGTTGCAGGAAATCTGACATTGAATGGTTTGGTTGCATATTCAATGTCTAAAAATGCTGTGGTTGCTTTGGCGGATGGATTAAGAAGAGAAATGTTGAAATTTGGGGTCAGTGTTCACACCATCAATCCTTGGATGCACAGGTAAAATAATAATAATCATCAAAGTCAAGTACAATTCCTTACAATAATTAAAAAGCTGCAGCAAAATTTTTGCACCAAAGAGAGAGAATCAGACCGGCTATGAAGAATACTATTTAAGAAAGAAGAATCTCCATATGGTCTTTGTTTTCGATCTTTAATCATGTTATATAATAAGTAGGTCTGATAAGTTGAATAGTCTGATAGTGCACTTAATGTCTGCAGGGACGGGGGGAGGGGGGTATGAGCGTGCGGTGTGTATATGGGTGGAGTGTGTGGGTGTATGTGTGTGTGTGTTTTTTTTTCTAATTTGTTTTCTAGCATTTTTTTTAATATTAATGTACGGAATGTGGATGAATGTAGATATGTATTATTTTGATATTGTGCAGACATAGATTTTACTTATATGTAGCCTGTTATTGTTTTTTGATACAGGATTTGTAGGTATTTGTTTATATTATTAGTTTTATTTTTTATTCATGGAAAAATAATGCACGTACGGCCAAGCAGGCCCGTGCGCAATGTAAATGCATATGTATTTTCTTTATTCTGAAAAAAAAGAGGCAATAAATTCCATTCTACTACTACTACTACTACTATTTAAGAGTGAGCTAAATGATTTCTATAATAAACCAGATATAATACAAGGATATAATCTTTCGATCGGTAGGACATGTGGCAAGAATAAGGAATGAAAGAGGGACATGGAAGCTTCTTGTAGGGATACCAGAGAAAATACCCCAGTTGGTAGTTCAAGAATGAAGTGAAAAAATTACATTAACCATTATTTGAGGGAAGTAGATTATACAGGGGATAATAGGAAAACATTAGCTCAGTATAAGAATGAATCGAGAGCTCATATCTGCGCGGTAATGAACCTACGAGTTAGATAGAGTCAGTGGGTTATTTACATATGGGCATTTTCATATTTCTTGCGCATGCGTATTTCTATTCCATACAACTTAGGAAAAAATTCTCAGTGGAAGCCAGTCCAAGAATAAAAATGTCTAATTCTTGAAATATGTTTATCTATACTGGATCTCTCTCTTTGTGAGTTATTGTTAGAGTGTTTTCATTTTTTATGTGGTAGTCAGCGTTAAAGTTGTGTTTGACAGATAATAATTATATTATTTTATACGTTGACTAGTTCCTCAACGAACACTCTATAAGTAATGGCAACAACACTACAACATCACAACAAAATTATTTAGGTTACTTCTGACATTACGGACTTAATCTATAGTCTCTTGTCAAGTCAACTATACGTTGCAAAATTCTTCGAAGACGGCGAACTCCATCTGCAGTACCATTTTTAGATATATCTCTCATATGATCGAACTAGAGATTTCTGGATATCAACTCTTAATTGAAATCGAATGCCTCGCACAAGTTTTTTGATATTCGAGAATGAGTTATAATCACATATGTCTGGTGAATTTGAGTTCGAGTACTTCCCAATTCCACCTTCTAAACAAATTCTACTGAACATCTTTTAAGGCGATGTTACTTACTAAATGTGAGAAACAGTGAATGTATTCACAAAATATTGATATTTCAAGTCTTTCAATATTACAGATTTATACAATGAAAAATTGATCAACAACACACTACCATATCACAATGGTCAGCACTAGGATTGCTGCTTTACAACAGTTTTGCCATTATTTATCGAAAGCCCTAGTATTATGCATTGTGTCGATATTGCCTTTGTGTTGACTTACTATAATATGGTATTCGCTCTTGACATTGGCAGAATTGTTACCCATGTCAGAGGTTTGTCGAGGGAAAGCGAAACGATTCTATTGCCAATTAACAGGCAATTATATTCTGTATGTTGCGATTTATGGGTATTAAATTTAAATTTTTTGGCGATCTGATCGGTTCTTTTAGACCTTTATCTTAAGTTAGTGATAACATGTGATACAGATAAGATTTAAATTGAACCTCATAGTAATTTTTCCTAAAAAAATAAATTAAAGTGTCGACTAAAGTCTGTATAGGAATTCGAAATGGCCGACTGAGACATAACTTTAATATCTGAATTTCAATCATATTTCTGTTTTGATTTTATATGAAGATATTAAAAGGTTCATGAATTAAAAAAAAGGACGAAAAAGATTAATTAATATTATATGTATAAATGCTTAGATTTGGATATAGTACCTAAATGTGTAAGAAAATATATTAAAGAGAACGTAAAAACGAAAGTCAGTTGAAAAACAATTTTAAATATGGAGAAAAAAAAGGAACACTATGAAAAATTGGCAATGCATTTCAAATAATTAGAAGACTGGATATGAGGTGAGGTATAAAGGATTTTAAATTAAATATTAAATGAAAGTTCATGGTGATTTTTCCTATGAAATATCAAATTCAAGTGACGACTGAAGTCTTTACAGGAATTCAAAATGGCAGACCGAGACATAACC
Organism: Diploptera punctata; assembly: GCA_030220185.1. Taxonomy (NCBI): domain Eukaryota; kingdom Metazoa; phylum Arthropoda; class Insecta; order Blattodea; family Blaberidae; genus Diploptera; species Diploptera punctata. Next base: position 4,319,082 of record JASPKZ010003847.1, on the reverse strand, counting down.
TCAGCATCTGCTTTTTAATATAAATTTAGTTTTGATTTTAAATGAAGATATTAAAAGATTTATGAATCTAAGAAAAAAGAAAAAAAGGATTATTTTGATATTAAATTTAGGTCTATAAAATGTTTAGATTTGAATATAGTACGTACATTTGTAAAAAAAAAACAAGGAGAATCATTGAATAAAAGTACAAAAATTGTTGAAAAGACAATTATAATTGTAGAAAAAATCAACATTATGAAAATATTAGAAATATATTTTAAACAATTCGAAGTCTGGTTATGAGGTGAGTACAAAGAATTGTAAATTTAAATCGTAGATTAAACCTCGTAGTTATTTTCTACAAAAGCTCAACACGGTACAAATGCGTAATTGGCTTGCCTGAAATTAATCATAAGTAATGCCACGAGTGATTTCCAATTTATCTAGAGAATTTGGAAATAATGAGTGGCATTTGTTAGGACTATTTAACGAATAAAATTAAGCTGTTTACTCACAAATCATTATTTAACTATAGTTATTTCAAAATATTTATATATTTAATGTAAACGGCGATGTTTGAAAACAAATGAGAAACGATAGGTACGCTTCTACTGCTTCTTTTGTTTTTCACTGCAACCAGATCATACTATGTATTGCCAAAGGAACGCAATATTGTAAGAATGCTCTCTAGTGGAGAAAAAAATGAAACACATCAAACTATATATTAATTAATTTCTGATGTATGATGTAAATATGACAATTATATTTTTCTGGATTATTACCGGGGGGAAAAATTAAAAAGTACAAACAGTGGTTTCTTTTTTTGGTGATATAATAAATTGCTACAAATGTTTTTATATTAACTCCTGCAAGCGCTATGTGTTGACATCTATGCACTATATATACAATCTGGTAGCCGTATTTCTTATAGGCTCAGTCACTGCAAAATAATGGTCAGAGCTGTTCAGAATATTAAAAAGGGGGAACTTTCTTTAATATGGTAAGTATAACACTTATAAATATTGCGTGACACACGACTCTGATTGGTTGTAAAACAGAAATCATTGAAACGTGATTGGTCATTGACTCCCATTTGGGACATGGGTTAAATAGTCAGTGTAATCATTTACAAAGTCTAGCGTCAAGTTTTGCATAATCTTTCAACAAGTCTTGCGAATGTACAATAGTTTTTTGGTGTAAGTAGAATGTGAAGTTTGATATCTTATTTTGTCCTCGCTTTATTTTAATTTCAGGACTGACATAAGATGTGAAGAATTTGTACGAAAAACTCTTCAAGACAATTGGCAGCAATCACCACTTCATGCCACTGAAATCTATGGTGATAATTTCCTTAAAGACAGCTTGGTAAGTAAAATAAATAATTCAGGTTTTTCATATACGTAAATCTAACATATAAAGTTAATGTTTGTTTGTTCGTATTTTATGCGCTACCATACCGTTCATCCGATTGTGATGGTGCTTCTTGCAAAATGTTCAGGAGTTTCCCGGGTAGGTTATAGGTTATAAGAGAGTCGTAATTCTCAACCCCTTCACACTTAAATCACCCTTTGAGGCGAAAAACGTGAAGAAAGTAGCTTTTGGGACGCTTTAATGGCTTACGCTACCTAAACCATAACAAGTATACAAAATTAATGTACACAGAATTTAATATCTCCAAAAACTCTGCAAAAAATTCAGCTACAGCAGATGTTTTTCTTTTACGGATAACTCACAATAACCATGTTTGTCATTCATTGATGCCAAGAAGATCGAGTTAAATAGATTGATGGGCAACCATAGCAGCGCATGGCGGGTATTCTTTTGAGGATAACTCACAATAATAATTTTTGTCTTTCAGCTCTTTTATGCCAAGAAGCTCGGTATAAGCAGATTCGCTGGTAACACTGGGTATTCAGCAAGGGGTATCTTAAAATAATTACGATATAAATTTATGATTATTTTTCCTTCTACTTATTCAACTATACATAAAACGCATTAACCATCGTCTTTTTGCTCATTTATGTTAATAAGTAGATTTCCCGGCAATGCCGAGTAATCAGCACGGAGTATCTAAAAATAATTACGATATAAATGTATAATTATAATTATACATGTTTTTCATGTGATTACTCGAAAACCCTGGGTGATGGAAAGATTTGAAATCAGCACAAAAAAGTAAGTTAGAAACACACATTTTCTCCTTTGTAACATAAAAAAGTTCAAATTTTGTTGGCCAGTGTTATTTTTCCTTTTACGTATTTAACTAACCATAAAACACATCGTATATGAACTAGTAATACAATAATATCAACGAAAATATGTCGGTTATGGAGGAACTTATTATTTTTTATTTTATTTAGAACCCCACCACTCCCCCTGGTTACCTCGGTCATAGTGCCTTTATCCCCGGGTCTGCTCTATCTAATATCTAATATCAATATCTAATCTTTATTGAAATACGTAATAAATATAAAATTTGGGTATTTGAAAGTGTGTAGTTGTTACATAAAATAAAAATAAAGTGCGTTTTGTTTGTTTGTGTACGTGTGTTAATGTGTATGTATGTGACTGTGTTTTGTGCTTGCTTGTGTAATTGTGTATGTGTGTGTATGTGTGTATGTATGTGTGTGTATGTGTGTGTGTGTCTATGGTAGTAGTAGTGTAGTAGTAGTAGATTAGTGACATTTTAACGCCTCTCTTGTCTCCGCTGGTCTTCGTCTCTTCTTAATCCCCAAGACTCTTCCTGTGTACTAGGTGAGGGATTTGAAGGCTTCCTTCCCGGTCCAGAATTCTAAGGCGGGCGGTCATTGTGTTTCACCGATCATGGCTGCTTCCTCCAGCTCCTGCATGAAGACATTGTCTGAATTGTCCTCTGCAAGTCGAATTACTATTGTCAACTGATTTCTACATTCAAAGATTGATCCTTCCGCCAAACAAAAGCCCACTATAGCGTTAACAGGCATAATACGTTACGGGTAGTGTGATTGATCAGGGGATAGGTATTATCGCAACTAGTTATGTAGAATTAACTAACTGATTCATTATACGATCGAACTCGGGTTCGTGACTCCTCTAACACAGCTCTTCAAAAATCCTTATCCTGTGCTAATATTTTCCCATTATTACCTGTATGATTTCCCCCCTGAAATCATGGCCAGTAATGTGATCCCACATCATTCTTAGGCTACCTAATAAGTTTCCCCCTGATTATCCTAAAAAAGTCATTCAGTTAAATAAATACATAAATAAATAAATATATATATATATATCCCTAACTCGTGTCCAACTCGGGGTCTGGTCGAGGGATGAGATAAGATGAAGCCCCTATATAGAGGTCTATGAATGACAATGGTGCCGGCTGACCACGCCTGACGCACCATTACGGAAACACATGAATGAAATCAAACGAAATGGACGGGACGAGTATGGAGAAATAGTGGAATGAAATTGTGACAGGGGAAAATCCCGAGAAAACCTGCCCAAGCTCCGTTTCGTTCATCACGAAAGCCGCATGGAGTGAAGAGACTCGATCTCGGGATCACAGCGCAGCGGTGAGAGGCGAGCGTCAACCACTTGCACCACGGATATATATATATATGTGTGTGTGTGTGTGTGTGTGTGTGTGTGTTTGTGTGTGTATGTATGTGTGTATGTACATATACAGGATGTAAATAAATTCCCATTACAAACTTTGAGGACGTATAGTGCGGACCAATACTGTTACGTTTAGGATAGGAACTCGTGTCCGAAAACGTACCGTTTTTCCTCTAGGCACATGCAAAATACCACAACACACAATAAACTTTCCCGTTTTTCGGCGTCAAAAACGCTACATTTTCTCCCGACTTGACCCTACATGTGGCATCACATGAAATACCTAATTTACGAGACCTCTGTGACATCCGAGGACGATCTACTGGCGCGGGTTATGGCTGCGGCGGGTGTTGCAGGATCCAGGAATGATGATTAGGTATATGGAGGTACCGTATGTCTGACGTAGGTGGTCCTCACCACGAGCCGTTCTTGTGGACCCAGACGACCAACAAGTAGGCGTCAGAGAGAGCAACCTGTGCTGACATATGTTGCGTGTAGCAGGAATACGGCACGTTTCCGAACATGAGTTTTTATGCTGAAAGTAACCATCTTTATCCTCACTACACATCCTCAAAGTCTGTAATGGGAATTTAGTTACACACTTTATGTAATGTATGTTTAGTCTATATATTAACGATATTTTAAAATTGTAATAAGCATTATTTATTGTATCATTTTATCATTCGCTGGTTGAGTGGAAAAGAAGGCCTTATGCCATTAACTCTGTCAGCTTAAATAAAGCGTTATTATTATTATTATTATTATTATTAATATTATTATTATTATTATTATTATTATTATTATTATTATTATTATTATTATTATTATTAAAGTTTGTGAGGTTCAATGTTCTATTCCCTCGAAGACCAAAGGATATTTTTTCTTAAAGAGATTATTCCTTCTGTCGCCCGTTGTCTGGAATTAAGTTATGTTAAGGTTTAACGAATCGTCTGGTGCTTTGTTATCATTTATCACCATTTCCATTATCGTGGTAAAGTAAATTCGCCTCCTAAGCCCCCAACCTCATAGCGGATTATAATTCCGGCAAATATAAATGCCACAAATGTAATGTTGATGTTAAGGCAAATGTCGGAGTGGTCCCCTAGCATCCACTAGTAAAGTCATCAAAGTCCAATAAATATTCTAAATTCAAAATTATTGAATAAGAACAGCTAAATCCGAAAAGAGCCGTTTCTGATTGGAATGCCGACTTGACTTCCCGCTCTTGCCCTCTTTAGGGCTGGCGGCTTCTGTGGTGGTGGCAGTCTTCCTGTTGGCAGCTCAGTGAATCAAGTGAAACAACTAGAACTTCAATGAAATTCAACTAGAAACTGAATGCAGGATTGGTGAGTCCAACCACTGGACCTTTGACACCGGACTGCGGCTAGTTATCGTGGGCAGAGGATGTACATTATAATAAATGAGAATACGAACAATAAGTTCGCAATGACTAATTTTAAATAACTAAGACGATATAATTAATTCACAAGGGCTAAAGAGGGTTGAAATCCCTAATAATAGCCGGAAGTTGTTGTTCACAATTGAACGATTCCCATTGATCGAGGACGACTTCCACAAAAATGGATGTTTTCCTCGATGGATATAAGGGGAATGTCAAGAAGTGACACAATTTCCATTACATATTAACTAACTAACTAAGACAGGCTGATGGCAAAAATGGCGATTACTTGATTTTATTTTATTTGCAGGAATTTATCGGAAAACTGTATGAAAACGATGACATTCAAGAAGTCGTTAATGCCATCATCGAAGCAAGTGTTGGGAAAAATCCAAAGGCAAGTTAAACATTTTGTAAAAATGACGTAAATGTTAAGTTCAGGATCTAATTTTAAAGCAGTTGTAACTAACTAATTCACTGGCACTATCGAACCCATAGGTTCATGGCCGCGCGGACGTAACATATCCAGCTAATGTTTTCCAATCATCCCCTGTACAATCTACTTCCCTCAAATCATGGTAAATAATTTTCTCTCGCCTCATTTTTGGTATACCACCTGGGCGTTTTCCTCTCCGATTTTCCAACAAGAAGCTTCCATGGTCCTCTTTCATTCCCCATTCGTACCATATGTCCCGTCCATCACAGTCTAAGAGAGTTAACTGTTATAATATCTGGTTTCATATTAAGTACATGGCACTCAAATTAGCTGTGACTAGTGGCTAAACTGAGCTCTATGCAGGAAAAATATTATGAGAAAAATGAGATACGACATAAGGTTATTGAATATGAAATAAAATTATGAATATTTAAGGTTTTTAATAATTGGTAACTAACTAGCTAACTCACTGGCCAGATGGACAGAAACTCTCCAAACATACCTATCCTGTGCTAATATCTTCCAATCACACCCTGTATAATTCACCTCCCTCAAATAATTGTTAATGTTATTCTCTCAGCTCATTATTTCCTATTTTCCACGCTGACCAGGCCTGTTGCATTCATAACAAGCATAGATGAAATGGAATGGAACACAAATACTTGTATGAAAAAAAATAGGGGAATGCAGATTTTGGCAGCCAAAAACAGGGGAAACTCACGAAAACTATATAACAGGGATATACATTACATAAGGAAAACCTTATACAGAGTGTCCCAAATTGATGTATGCACTGTTTGAAACGTCATTTCTCAGCAACGAAATGAGACAGAAATACAATTTTTGTTGTGTTTGATCCACAGGGCACTGGAAAAGCATAGCAACACGTCCATCAATCTTCATGTCTTTATAAACAACAATGCGGCGAGATTATCAATCGATGAACTTAAGTGGATACTGAAGTTTTATTGAAAAGTGGAGAATTTTGAAGTGCAACGACGTTGGATGGTTGAATTTGGGACACCACCACCAACAAAGGTAACAATAACAAGAATCCGAGACAAGTTTGAAGACGATGGGACGGTGCAAGATGTGTTGAAAGGTCGGTGCGGAGAAAAGAGACGTTCGACTGAAAACGAGAGTACTTACAACACATCTTGCATCGTTCCATCGTCTTCAAACTTGTCTCGGATTCTTGTTATTGTTACCTTTATTGGTGGTGGTGTCCCATATTCAACCATCCAACGTCGTTGCACTTCAACAGCATTCTCCACTTTCCAATAAAACTTCAGTATCCACTTAAGTTCATTAATGATAATCTCGCCGCCATTGTTGTTCATAAAGACATGAAGATTGATGAACGTGTTGCTATGCTTTTCCAGTGCCCTGTGGATCGAACACAACAAGAATTGTATTTCTGTTTCATTTCGTTGCTGAGAAATGATGTTTCAAAGAGTATATACATCAATTAGGGACACTCTGTATAATAGCAAGTGCTGAAGTCTTTCAGAGAGCGCTGGAGGCGACATGTGTTACGAATGTGGAATTAAGGAGGACGACGGAAACTTTCTGCAGGAATTCCAGAGGGAAAGCGCCCAGTGGTAGAGCTAAAACGAGGTGAAAAATAACATTAATGATGATTTGAGGGAGGTAAATTAAACTGGGAATGACTGAAAGACATTAGCTCAAGATATGGGGAGCTTATTTCCGGAAGGCCATAACTTTCTGGCTTAGTTAGAACCTGTGAATTAATTGTGTTGTTTTATTTTAATTACAGATTTGCTACGAAGAAGGTATAGTGTGGATTCCTAAACTACTGTCATATTTTCCACAACAATTTTTAGACTATTTCTGTTACTTGTACTCTCCAAGAAATATTTCTCATAAAGGTAAGTTTTACAGTTTGTCATTATACAGCTGTTATTATTATTATTATTATTATTATTATTATTATTATTATTATTATTATTATTAATATATGGCGGCCGGAAATCACCTGGTTAACTTTAAGACCTTATGGAGAGGAAATGCTATATAGGCGGAAACCTCACCAATTAATCTCTTCTGGCCTAGAAACCCACTAGGTGCCCAATTTATATTATTTTCAAGTTTCATACAAAGCCTCTGAAAATAGGACATAACCTTCTAGAAAAGATGGACCGAGAATGTTTTCTTGAAACCGAAACAACCTTTGGACTGTGGACTTGTTTGGAAAATAATTCTGTCTATGAGTATTACTACTATTATCAATACTTTTAAAATATTATGACAAGTTTCAAGAAATCCTCCGCATTGTCGTGAGCCACCTTTTGAATTTGGCGAGCTGTAGCAATAATTTCCCTGTAAGGTATACGGGGTTCGCGATTCGCGAATCATAAGTCGTAATCTATCTTCAACGAGTTTTCCAGATGCCTCTATAGAAGGATCAGATTCTCGACGTTTCGATTCTACATGAAATATTTTTTTCGCAAGGACCGCGTTCAACTTAATTCTAGCAAAATGTATCCTATACAGTACTTCGAAGCCGGATATATTATCCTGACAGAGAATTTGGCAGTCTCTCAGTCGCGAGCGAATCGCCAGACATTTGTTTCATAGAGAAATAATACTTAGTGCAGTTTGGGAAGCGACGAGTGAAGTGAGTTAGAAGTTATTTGTGTCATGTTTATCTATGGGTGTAAAACAAGGAACTTTGCTAATTCTGTGAAATAGTCAAGAACTTAAAGAAAAGTAATTATATAGTAAAGTAATCCCACGACAGGCCTCAGGAGGCCCTTGGGGTAGTAGGAGGTTAAGGCTCCCACTTTTTTCTAGACAATAGGCACTTGATGTCAGCCGGGTTGTCAGCCCTGCGTGATGGCCGCCTTTACCCCCAGAATAAGCGTCTGGTACTCATTTCCATTAGAGACTGAGTCGACCCCAGGGTTATAGTGTCGCCAGAAGGTTTGGGTCAGTTTAAAAATCCTGACCCCCACCGGGACTTGAACCCGCGGCCTTCTGGCTTGTAGCATGATTGTAAATAAAATTAATGTGCACTAACTAATTGGAGATTGGAATTAATTAATTAAATCAGTGTGTAGTTACATAAATAAATTATATTTGTTGAAACGTCACTGCGACTAGTGGCAATATTGTGACGCATTGTTGATCCATTGCTGAAATGACCGGCTTTGAATTTCGCGGGCGGTGGTACGATTCAAATCTCGTCTTATAAGGAATAAATCATTCGAATTACAACTCGCAGTGACCTTTCCTAAGCGCTTTCTCGAAATATCAGTTGCGATATGCACTGCTTTGTTGAAAGATCAGTTTCGATATGCACTGCTTTCTCGAAGGGTCGTTCGAGGACCTCATACCAGCTGTCATAGAGGAATTGAAACAATATTCTTTAAGATGCACTTGAAAACCTGGTGTCGAGCATTCCAAACAGCCTCCAAACGTGTCGCAGGGTTCGTGTAGGGCACATATTACTGATTGCATTGAAAAATTGACTTTAATTTTGGTTTAAGGAATCAGTGAGTTTTGACAGTTTAAGAGCTAGTAAACTAAACTCCGCGGCGTGAGAGGCCTAGAAAACCCGTGGCCTACCATACAACTGCTGGCCTCACATCCACATGTGTTAGTCATAGAGGTAGACGATCGCCCAGCCAGTGTAGGGGTGACCTGTAGTCAGCATTACAGCTGGTATTCTCAATCTGGAGCAGCCAGTTATTGTAGCTACCCAAATGCCTCCCGATGCTGGATGGACACCAGTTCCATTCTAGCCGAGATTCCATGAGATTTTTTTTTCCATCATGGGGACTTGAAATAGCGCAAATCCCCTAGCTCTGCGCCAAACCACCTTGCCTTAACCATTCGGCTACGGCGCGAGTTTAAGAGTTTTTTTAAAATAAATCATGTGTTGTCTCTAAAATACAACGATTGTTTATTTGTCTGAAATTCACACATTATGTTTCATTGAGAGGTATAAAATATTGTAATATGCAATACGTTTTTTGTCCAGTATATTTACCGTTATTCCATCTAAGGATCATTAATAACTTTGAACTTACGTAAAATCCTCTGAAAGTGATTTGTACGATTAAAATCCTTGCTTTGAATATTATTTAATTGCCTTGGAATAGCTAATTAGCACAGGATTAGTTGCTCGCTTTGGAATTGAAGAATATTTTATCTCCGTTTCTCAGTTTATTACTGCTCTGTTAATGAAATGTGTTCTTAAAATTGTGTAATTATTATTTCATCTTCATTAACTAAATTATTTTGTACCTAAATATTCCTTATTTATCTCTGCTCTGCAATGAACCACAAAAAAGTAGTCCCTGGGGTAAATGCTGGAATTAAATTCCCTTTTAGCGAATTCAGAAGGAATGTAACTATTCAGTTTCTCACGAAAAATATTTATTACTTTTTTAATCATCATCGATCCTACTACTGAACTCCCAGGGAAAGAAAGTAACCGTGCTGGGATGATGATCTAGTGAGAACTGAGTTTACATGCAGGTGGATTCCTCGAATACCATTGGCTAGTGATGACGTGGCGATTGTTGTACCGTTCTACTAGATACAATAAATTACATTAGTTGGTAAATATTCCTACTATCGAGGAAGGTTTATTAAAATAGTCAATTCGTTTCAACAGCAAGGCATCTCTTGACCATTTTAATATTTTAGTTTGGATTTGGGTTTTTTTTGATAATATATAATACAATTTTATTGTTACTAAGAAGATCCTGTACACTGACAAAGGTTTATTGTGTTAATGTAACTACTACACTCGTATGACGTCACATAGTTTAAAATGTTATTTTCCTGTTCGACAAATGTGAAAACGTCAATGCCCGGATGGTCCCTGAACATCATTTGACCATCAGAATCATGATTATTATATTCGCCATGTTTAATATGAATGTGTGTGTGAATTGTGTGTTTCGTCTTAATGTTGTACAAATAATTACTAATATTTTTGAAACAATAAATTTATTAATATGCTAGCTTCAAATTCTTCGAGAATATTTTTATCAAATATACATATATTTTAATTAACCCTGATACACAAGGTACAAAAATAACAAACTTTTAAAATGTCTCAGAGGAAGCACTGACCTTGAACTGACTACTCATTTGGCGAGGCCTTCCATGTCCTTTTGTGGTCAAAAAGTATGTATGTGTACTATATTTAAAATTCCTCTCCCGACAGGTCGTGCCACTGTATGTCCCGGGTGACGAGAGGAACATAAAAGTACCTATAAGGCGAGAGTTTAAACTGTGATAGAATGGATTGGAAATATTAAGTCTTATATTGGTTTTATGTGATATACTAGGACATTCGATAAGTAATAAGAACAGTGCTTATAACATCACCAAAACTTTATTTAGTTTACATTTGACTTTACGAACTTAATTTATGGTATCTAGTCAAGTCAACTATTCGTTCCCAATCCTTGGAAGATTGAGTACTCCATTTGTAGCATCATTTTGGATATCTCTCTCATTTGAATTCCTGGATATTAACCCTTGATTGAAATCGAATACCTCGTAGAAACTCTTCGACTTCTGCGAATAAATTATAGTCACAAGGGTTCCTGTCTGTTGAATTTGATGGATGTTCAAGTAGTCCCCAATTCCATCTTCTAAACAGATTCTACTGAACATCATTTACAATAACTGTATTCACAAAACATAGCAATATCAAGACTTTCAATATTACAAATGTATACAACAAAGACTACAAGATTGCAATGGTCTCCAGTAGGATCGCTGATTTATAACAGTGTTGCCAATACTTATAGAATGCCCTGGTATTAGTATTTAATTATACTTACAGAACATTGCCAAATTACAGTTTCCCATGCTAGACTCAAGTGGCGTTCGACTCAACAGCATTCCTGCTTGGCACTTTCTTTCTTTGGAAGTAGATAGTAGACACCGAAGTGACCATGATACATCAATAGTATTGCGGTCCGTTTTCGGTCCATGACCTCTACAACTGATATCCTACATTCTTCTCTGTTTTTTACTGTTGTTTTCCAATTCCGGATTAAATACAATGCATTGACAGCCTCCTTTCCAACCATAACTTCCCAACGGTTTCTCGGTCTTCGAAAAAGTCTTCCAAACTATCCATCCAGTACTATCTTTGGAATTTTTCCATCTTCCATTCTAACGAGGTGTTCGGCCCTCTATAATATCTTGACATGCATATAGTTGACAGCGTCACATCATTATTCAAGGAATATAATTCATTAATTACCACATTCAAAAGAACGTATTGCAACAAACACTTTGCATAAGAACAATTAAGTGCCAAATAGACTGCTACGGGCACGACAAGTGGCACGAATGAGGGAATGAAAGAGGTACATGGAAGCTTCTTGTAGGAAAACAAGAGAGAAAGCGCTCATTAAGTAGACCAAGAATGAAGTGGGAGAACAATAGTAACCATGATTTTAGGAGTATAAAATACGCAGGGGATTATTGGAAAACATTGGCTGAGGATAGGGAAGTATGAAGAACTTATGTCCTCGCGGATATGAACTTACAGGTTAGATACTGCCGTGAACTTATAATTTAATTTTAGAGAAAACATTTTAGAATCATAATTGAATATTACATCCCCGCTTTCGTTGACTTACTAAATGCCTGAAGTCATCTCATTACCTAGGGATTACAGTTTGTTAATATTCGGAATTTCTGCACAGTTTTTACTGACAACAGCAACAACCTCTACATAATAATAATAATAATAATAATAATAATAATAATAATAATAATAATAATAATAATAATAATAATAATAATAATAATAAAAATAATAATAAAATAATAAACAACAATGATAATAACAACTAATAATAATAATATAATAATAAAAATAATAAATAATAATAAAATAATAACAACAATGATAATAACAACAATAATAACAACAATAACAACAATAATAATAACAACAATAATAATAATAACAATAACAACAATAACTATAATAAAAATGATGATAATAATAATAATAACAATAATAATAACTAAGAATTAATAATATAACAACAATAATTATAATTATTATTGTTCGGGATAATAATAATTATTTTTATTATTATTATTATTATTATTATTATTATTATTATTTTAGGAAATTTTTCTATATTACAAAAGTTCTTCATTCAATCGTAAGTAATTTTTTTCTTACAAAAATTGCTATCCTGACCATCTTCTTTCGTCAATTCCATTATATTTGTACTCTTCATGATCCCATCATCTATAGTTCCTATGGTTTACTTATTATCCTTCTGACTTCAGTTATCTATTCAAAAATAAATTTAAGAATTCTGTTTCTTACATTCTTATAACGTGTCCAAAGCATCTCAATTTTCGTTTTTCAATATTACTTCAAAAATATTCTTATCCTCTGTCATCAGATCACTAATGCTTTTCATTTTACTCCATGCCAACAGCCCATTTCTGTAGCCAATAATTTACTTGCAAGCCTATATCTAATGTCCAAGTTTCAACTTCATGTAACTTTACACTTTGAAATGAATGAATTATATATATATATATATATTACTCTTTTTAAGTTATTTAAATTAATAATAAAATAATAATTATTAATAAAGTAATAGTGTTAAAATAAATAAATAATAGCATTTATCCATCCACAGTAATTCTGCCCGAAGGCAGGTCCTTCAATGCAATCATAGCATTTCATGCTATGCTTGCAGCTTTACTAGGGAATTGTAGGTGTGGTAGCTACCCGTTGCTTTCCACACCGGTGAAGGATGACGTTGGAAGATGATGATGACGAAAATGATAAGAATGATGATGATGGCCGTATGATTTCGGGGACCGTTTGGACCTTAACGTTTTCCTGACATTTGTTTTACAGGTGAGGAAAAACCCGATAAAACCTTCATCCAGAAAAACTGCCCCGATCGGGGATCGAACCCGGGCCCGCTGCGTGACAAGGCAGCAAGCTACCTCGAGACCACAGCGGTGGACAATAGCATTTATATCAGTTTCTAAGAGTCATTTTACATAAAGTATATAAAGGCCATAGTTTTAACAAATAATAGTTAAATTTGTGAATTAACAGTACCAACAGTTATAACAGTAATTGACAGTTATAATTAGATAGCTGTGTCATTGGATGAGAGGCTAGCGCGCGCTCCTGCTCGGAACGGGATCACAGATTCGAATCTCGTAAGTTTCGAACGGGTAGTCTTAGTGGGCCATACCGGGATTTTCAGGTTTCAGGTTTCTTCGGAGTTCGCCCACTTCCCGAATTGCATCCTACCAACACTCCCCATCCTCCTCCCTCCTCCATCATTCCATTTAATTTCAATTCGTTTCAAATCACCTTTCACTTCATCTCATGTTACATAAAAAATAGTCTGGTTTAGCAACTCACAGGTGTTTTTTAAAATATGTGGTTGTGGTGATATAATAAAGGCAAACTAATATACTTCATTACTCTGAGCCTCTTTGTCACCATAGGGCAGAATTCAGACAAAGGGAGGATTTCACGTCCGCCTTACAATCTTGGGCCCAGCATAAATAAAATTGCGTTATGAGTCAAGTAAAAAATATAGATGTATCTCGAAATCAGAAACACCATAACAGACTACAAAACACTGTAGAGTACATTTAATTCCATGCAATCAGTAGATAGGAAAACCTCATTAGGATGGCCAGGACATTTAGCCACGACAACCGCATACAAGAAATAAACAGTGCGAAGAGTGTCTTTTAAACACAGAGAAGTGCAAATCTTCCTATCTAAACACGAAATTCGAATTGTGAATACACAAACCCTTCGTCTCATTGCTAAATTAATAACACGGAAGTGTTGAAGTGTATACAAACTATTTAAGAAACAAGAGAAAAACGTTGCGTAAATTAGCAAACTCGGACCATAAATTCGATTTACTAAAGAATTAGCTTAGTTTACTCAACTTCTGCGTGACGGACTTTCTCTATTCTTGTATTACTTTTTAATACGAATGTAAAAAGAATACGGGATTTAATTAATATAAACTAAAATTAAATATAGAGTCAGTTCTGAAAATGCATGCTATTATGCATTACAAACTTTCGTCCCAAACTTCTCTCAAAAAAAATGTTAAAGAAAATATATAAAACTTTTATTCTCCTATTTATATTATATACATGCGAAATATGGAATCATACTTTAAGGGAGGAGAAAAGATTACGAGTATTTACGAATAAAGTTCTTATGAAAATTGCAGACAAATAGTTATGATCAGACAGGCGAATGGAGAAGACTACTTAACAATGTGCTAGATCATTTTTTAGGAAGCTTCTTGTAGGAAAACCATTGGAAAACACCCATTGCTAGACCCAGAATATGGTGGGAGAATAACATTAATATGATTTGAGGAAGTAAAATACACATGTGATAAATAAATAGGATATTATTGATGATAATAAAATTGTGTTACATATTATCAATGAAGGGGACACGCCGTAGCGTAGTGGTTAAGGCACTGAGCTACAAGCCGGAGGGTCGAGGGTTCAAGTCCCGTTGGGGTCAGGATTTTTAAACTGACCCAAACCCTCTGGCGGCACTATGACCCTGGGGTCGACTCAGCCTCTAACTGAAATGAGTACCAGACGCTTGTTCTGGGGTAAAGGCGGCCGTCACGCAGGGCTGACAACCCGGCTGACATAACACTTTAATATTATAAACTTTAATAACCTCTCTTGACTCCGTCTTACTGTCTCTTACTGACAGACGTAAATTGCACTCTCTTTCACTACTTTTCAAGCTTCTGAATTCCTACATCCCTACTTACCTGGCGTCCAGATTTGAGAAGTTATCCTCTTACCACAATATTGACACTAGATCACAAGATAGCAGTCTGCTAACAATTCCTCTTCATAGCACTTCCTCCTATTCTACTCCCTCTACAGTAGCCTCTGCCCGCTCCTGGAATCTCCTTCCTCAAGATATCAGGGGTTGCCGCACACTTAGCATCTTTAAGTCACGCTTATACAGTTACCTGTTGTCTAATAATTAATTTTTCTCTATTTATTTAATTTTATAATATGTCATTAATCTTTTCCTCGTTTTTTTTATATATCTTGTACATATTATATATTTAATTCGTTAAATTTAGAGTAAATCAAAATACATTATAAATAGCCTATTAATTGTATTGTATTCATAACTTGTAATCGTTTATATATATATATATATATTGTAATTTAGATTTAAGTCACAGTTAGTCCAAAAGCATTCAAGACTGAAAGTGTATATATAAAACACTGGCTCTTCCAACTCTTTTGTATGGTAGCGAAGTATGGACGTTGAAACAGAAGGATATACAGAGACTTAGATCTGCTGAAATGAGATATCTTCGGAGGACTGCAGGATACACACTACTAGATCACAAACAAAATGAAGACATCTGAAGAATTACACATGGAATCTTTAGAAAACAAAATTTCTGATTATAAGTCAAGATGGATGCAACATGTTCATCGAATGGAAGATCACAGAATACCCAAACAAATGTTAAGATATCAACCTGCAGGAAGAAGAAGACCAGGACGTCCACTCAAAAGACTTCTGGATGGTGTTTCTCTTGAGGCCGAAACAGGTCAACAAATGGCCTAAATTCGTGAATGTACTATGATGATGATGATAGATTTAAGACTATTTTTTTGTTTGTGTTTTTTTAAACCTGGTTGAGTGGTAGACAAAGCCTTAAGGCCTTAACTCTGCCAGGTAAAATAAAGCTATTATTATTATTATTATTATTATTATTATTATTATTATTATTATTATTATTATTATTATTATTAAAGTGCTGATTGTCTAGAAAAAGTGGGAGCCTTAACCTCCCACTACCCCAGGGGCCTCCGGGTCTGTTGTGGGATCACTTTACTTTTACTTTACTTTTATTATCAATGAAACCCAAAATGTTAAAATAGTCAACGACTTTCGATAACGAGGTTATCATTGTCAAGCCTAGTTATTATAATATATACAGTATACATGATTGGGAAACATTACCTCAGGATATGATAATAATAATAATAATACTTTATTTATTCTGGCAGAGTTAAGGCCATAAGGCCCTCTCTTCCACTCAACCAGCACAAATACAAATAAATATTTGACAAATATAGATATACACTATACTAATTATAAACAGTTAAAGATACAATAAATGTAGCAATGTAAATGTCATGTACCAACAACATTTTATAGGGTAAAAACAATAATGATACGATAATAATAATAATAATAATAATAATAATAATAATAATAATAATAATAATAATATTAATATAAATATGATACATTATACGGGAAACACCAATTAATATATATATATATATATATATATCTTACACTCCCTCCATAGTATCTTTACCTTGTCGTGGTGGAGTGGCTTGCGTGCTTAAATGATCCTGAGAGCTATGCCGGCGGTAGCATTGCTGCCGATAGGGTTACCCATGCCGGACTGGTCGAAGGTGATAAGCCAGACGAAAAAAGTACCTTGGTCGAAAGAGTGACGATCTTTCACCGTAAAAATACAACCGTCAAGAAATGCGGACATGGGTTCAACTGGGGTAAAATTTTCCGGAGGTCAAATAGTCCCCCATTCGGTTCTCCGGGCGGGGACTACTTCAGGGAACCCATGCCAAAGGCTCAAACACAGGGACATGTTCCTAGGAACATGGAATGTTAGGACTTTATACAATAGTGGGGCACTAGAGATATTAACGCGGGAACTAGATAAATCGCCCTTGGATATAGTCGCTTTACAGGAAGTTAGGTGGCCAGGAGAAGATAGTCAGGAATCAGGAAGCTTTGCATTATACTACGGGGGTGCAGAAAGACCTGCATTTGGAACGGGTTTTTTAGTCAGAAGGAGGATCCTATCCGCTATCCGAGATATTAAGTTTGTTAGTGATAGGATATCATACATAATTCTAAAGGGTAAACAACATGATTTTATAATTGTAAATGTACATGCCCCCACAGAAGATAAAGATGACAAGATCAAGGATGAGTTCTATGAAGAATTAGAATGCTTATTTGATAGCCTTTCACGATATCATATGAAAATTATCTTAGGAGATTTTAATGCAAAAGTGGGGCGGGAAGATATATTCAAACCAACAATACGCAAATTCAGTCTTCATGAAGATAGTAACGACAACGGGGTTAGATTAGTCACATTTGCCACATCAAAGAATCTCATTGTTAAGAGCACAACATTTCAGCATAAGGATATTCATAAATACACCTGGACGTCCCCAGATAGAGAAACTCGGAACCAGATAGATCATGTATTAGTGGATAAACGCTGGCACAGTAGCATCATTGATGTTAGATCAGTTAGAGGGACAGACTGCAATTCGGATCATCATCTGGTCAGAGTGAAAATCAGACAACGGCTATCGCTTATGAGAGGAACAAATGCTAAAGATGATTCTGTAAAATTTGAATTAAAAAACTTGAAAAATGATGAAATGCGGCAAGAATACCAAATAAAAATTGCTAATAGATTTGAATGTACTGGAATCTTCAGATGACAATGTGGCAAACGAAGAAGAAACTGATATAAATAAAGAATGGGAGGCTATAAGAGATACTATTAAATTGTCAGCATCAGAAAGCATTGGTTGTTTAAAAAAGAGGCAAAACAAGAAATGGTTTGATGAGGAATGTGCCGACATTGTAAAGAAAAGAAAGCTAGCAAAAATGAAATGGTTACACGAGCCAAATGAGGTAAATTTAGAGCAATTGGGTAGTGTTAGACGGGAAACCACCAAGTTATTAAAGAGTAAAAAGAGGGAATATTTGAGAGAGAAGATTAATGATCTCGAAATGAATGCAAAAAATAGGAACATTAGAGAATTATATCAGGGAATTTGTATAGAGAAGAAAGGGTTTCAGGCTAGAACAAACATAATTCGGAATGAAAATGGGGATATGATTGCAGATTCCAGGAGTATATTAAATAGATGGAAAAGTTACTTTAATCAGCTATTAAATGTACATACAGAACAGGACATTGAGGAGGATAATTTACAGACAGCAGAAATGCTAGTCGCAGAGCCAAGTGCATTAGAGGTTGAAATGGCGATTGAAAAATTGAAGATGTATAAAGCATCAGGTTCAGATGAGATCCCAGCAGAACTGATAAAATCAGACGGAAAAAGGGGAGAAAAATTGATGGACAAGATACGCTGGTTGCTTAGTATGATTTGGGAAAAAGAAGCTCTTCCAGATGAATGGAAGGAATCAATTATCGTACCAATTTATAAGAAAGGAGATAAAACTGATTGCAACAACTACAGGGGCATCTCATTACTTTCAACTTCGTACAAAATTCTAACAAATATATTAGTAAGCAGACTTACTCCCTATATTGATGACATTCTAGGAGATCATCAATGTGCATTTAGAAGAAAAACAGGTCTACAACAGATCAGATTTTCTAGTATAAGACAGATTTTAGAAAAGAAATGGGAATTTAATGGTACTGTACATCAACTGTATGTAGACTTCAAAAAAGCATATGATTCAATTAAGAGGGAGAAGTTATATAGTATCCTGCTGGAGTTCGGAATTCCTAAAAAGTTAGTTAGACTTATACGAATGTGTCTAAATGGCACAAAGAGTAGGGTGCGTGTAGACAAACAGTTTTCGGACACTTTTGAAATCCAGAATGGGTTGAAGCAAGGAGATGCACTATCTCCTCTACTATTTAATTTTGTACTAGAGCATGCCATTAAATCTTTAGAGAATGAGGATGGCTTACAACTCAATGGTATTAATAAGCTGTTAGTTTATGCTGATGATGTAGTATTGTTGGCCGATAGCGAGGAGATACTAAAGGACAACACGCACACACTATTGAGTAACACTAAGAAATTAGGACTGGAAGTAAATATCAATAAAACTAAATATATGGTCACACGTAGAAATTCATTAAATAATGGAAATGGACAGCTAATGACAAATGAGGGAAATTTTGAGGAAGTGGCTGAATTAAAATACCTAGGAACAATAATCACAAATAGGAATGAGATGCACAAAGAAATTAAACATAGGCTCAATTCTGGAAATGCATGCTATTATGCATTACAGAGACTCTTGATGTCCCAACTCCTTTCAAAAAACGTCAAACTGAAAATATATAAAACAATTATTCTACTAGTTATATTATATGGGTGCGAAACATGGACTCTTACTTGAAGAGAGGAAAGGAGATTACAAGTATTTGAGAATAAAGTACTTAGGAAAATTTTTGGACCAAAGAGAGATGAACAGACAGGTGAATGGGGAAGACTACATAACAATGAACTACATGGTCTTTACAGGAAGCCAGATATAATAAGAACAGTTAAGTCTCGTAGACTGCGATGGGCAGGACATGTTGCACGCATGGGGAATGAAAGACTTGCATGGAAGCTTCTTGTAGGAAAGCCAGAGGGAAAACGCCCAGTTTGTAGACCAAGAATGAGGTGGGAGAATAACATTAACTATGATTTGAGGGAAGTAGATTATACAGGGAATGATTGGAAAGCATTAGCTCAGGATAGGGATGTATGGAGAGCTTATGTCCGCGCGGCCATGAACCTACGGGTTCGATAGTGCCAGTGAGTGAGTAAGTATATATCTTACACTGGATAATAATGAAGTCGAGTTTAGAGCAAATATAAATTTAGATTTCTTTTAAAAGATGCCAATGTCCGGCAGCCCCTTATTTCTTGTGGTAGGGAATTCCAGTTGCGAGAAGTGGTGATGGTATATGACATGGAGTGATGTGATGTCCTATGTTGCGGTATATTAAGTAAGAGACTATGTTGTGATCTTGTGTTTAAGTTATGGTTTGAGGATAGATACTGGAAACGGGATGATAAATAATTGGGAATCGAGGTATGTAGGATCTTAAATAGGAGAATTAGACAGTGCGATTTTCTTCTCTCTTTTAGATGTAGCCATGGCAATTCGTGGAATAATGGAGAAATGTGATCGTATTTTCGAACATTAAATATGAATCTGATACACATATTATGGACACGCTGGAGTTTGTCCGACAATCCGTCACTTATGTCAGTTAGTAGAACGTCACAGTAGTCAAAATGCGGCATCACTAAAGTTTGGATTAAAATTCTTTTAAGAGTTGTAGGAAGAAAATGTTTAAGTCGCTTTAGGGAATGCATTATGGAGAAGATCCTTTTAGAAGTTTGGAGAGCTTAAGTCCGCGCAGCCATCAACCTACGGGTTAGATTAGGGGTCACCAATTAGATTTCAAGGAGATCGATTTTCAAAGTAGTAAATTAAATCGAGGTCCGGAACCAGAATTCATTAAACATACGAAGCATTTATTAAGTAACTAATATTATAAGGAAATTAATTCAATCATGTTATGGGTATGAATTGCACAAATTAAACAAGACACTTGGTAAATACTAAAAGGATACAGCACAGTACTAACTTACACAGTTATTAATTCTAATAATTATTAATAAGTTTATTTGGGCTGTGATGTTGGCTACAATGTGGAAAGATATATTGACTCCAAAATAAATAAATTTCAGACGGTGTGTGGAACAATACAGAGAACATTCAAAAATAAAATTAGAAAAGAAACAAAGATAAAAATGTATAATATTATGGCGGTTCCCACAATATTGTATGGTTGTGAAACTTGAGCTCCAATGAAAAAACAGAAGGATAGAATACAGACGGCGGAGATGAGGTTCCTAAGACAAGTAAAAGGATGTACAAGACTTGATAGAATAAGAAATGAGGATATAAGAGAAGAATTGAAAGTACAGCCTTCATTGGATAAGGTCACAAATTACAGACAGAATTGGATTGATCATATGGATGGAATGAGTAAGGAGAGATATCCATTGTTAGCAAGAAATTATCAAGCAAGAGGAAGACGTGATGTTGGAAGACCTAGAAGACGTTGGGCTGATGCATTATGAAGTCGGAACGGGCAATTGCTTAATCCCTGGAGTGGTGATGATGATGATGATTATTAATAAGTTTATGATAAACTTAACATATGGTCAGAGTAATATTCAAATATCTCACTTCACAAATTGGGTGTTTTCACGATACCAGGTTTCAAACGGAATCCCGTTCATCTTCAGTCAAATCTCCGACCATAAGCAGTGTTGCCAACCGAGCCAACAATAATATCATGACATGAAATTTAGTTAAAGTGGTTGTATTCGATGTTTAACCAGTTTTAAAAATGTGTATTCATTCCATATTTAACCGGTCCGGAAACCAAAGCCCCAGGTCCGGATCCGGACCGCGGTCCGCCAATTGGCGACCATTGGTTTAGATAGTAGTAGCGAGTTAGTTAGTTAATTAATATTAACTGTGAAGTATAGGCTAGATCATTCTTGTCTGAGAATCAAATGATTAAAATAGGAAGGGATGGGATTTCCTCTCGACAATTTTGAAGTGTGGTGAGGGAGGGGTTAGAGGGTGTTTCCACATCTGGGAACATGGAGTAATTGAAATGTAACAAGTTGGATGAGAGGGTTCATGAGAATCTAACAGCATGCATAATTCCTCGACTTAACATGTCTTCACCACATTCCTGTGCTCCTTGTGCCTTCTTGCGGAATAATGTTCGCTGCAGCTCGTCTTACGTGCATCTAAACTTTCCTCCATCCTCACTCAAGATTTCGATCCACATTCTCATATGTTCAGGGAACCCATGTGAAAAGCCTCAACCTATGGACAAAGATCACAAATAGGAATGAGATGCACAAAGAAATTAAACATAGGCTCAATTCTGGAAATGCATGCTATTATGCATTGCAGAGACTTTTGATTTCCCAACTCCTTTCAAAAAACGTTAAACTGAAAATATATAAAACTATTATTCTACCAGTTATATTATATGGATGCGAATCATGGACTCTTACTTTAAGAGAGGAAAGGAGATTACAAGTATTTGAGAATAAAGTACTTAGGAAAATTTTTGGACCAAAGAGAGATGAAGAGACAGGTGAATGGAAAAGACTACATAACAATGAACTACATGGTATTTATAGGAAGCCAGATATAATAAGAACAGTTAAGTCTCGTAGACTGCGATGGGCACGACATGTTGCGCGTATGGGGAATGAAAGATTTGCATGGAAGCTTTTTGTAGGAAAGCCAGAGGGAAAACGCCCAGTTGGTAGACCAAGAATGAGGTGGGAGAATAACATTTACTATGATTTGAGGGAAGTAGATTATACAGGGAATGATTGGAAAGCATTCGCTCAGGATAGGGATGTATGGAGAGCTTATGTCCGTGCGGCCATGAACCTACGGGTTCAGCCACCTGGCAAAAGATTTTTGGGCAGACCCTTCAAACGTTGGATTGAGAGCGTAACAGACCACTAGGTCTATCACATGAAAGGAAGAAGAAGAAGAAGATTATTATTATTATTATCATTATTATCAGTATTATTATTATTATTATTATTATTATTATTATTATTATTATCATTGCTGAGGGATTCGGTCAGTTTGCGCAGTTTCAGAGTGAAGGACTTTTATCATTTTAAATTCCCCCTGAAGTAAACTGGGTCAGTGATAATTAATCTATCGAGTACATCAACCAAAATTACCAATACATGCTTTACTACATGAAAAACATTGCTCCCTGTTTTGGTAAGTTGACACTTAGTTTTAAAATATTTACTGCCAGGATTTAAAACTTTGTTATACTGCACCGGGCTGTGTTTTCACAGCACACACATGGCTGTTTCAGGAGCAAGGTATAATGTCACTCGGGTAAAATAAAAAAAATAGCACAGTGCCTGTGGTATGCGACAAAGAGAGGCAGAGGAATGGGGCAATTTAAAGAGGATTAAGGGATTGTGGATACACAGATGCAGAATGGCAGCGTGAATTACACAATGTACCGTAAGGTCGAAAATTGTGTGCCTCAACACGTTTGTCATTAAATGTTTCGGCTAATTGGCATTCGTATTAAAAAAGTTAATATAACTAAAGAGAAAATATTTGAACCGGGATTTGAAGGCAAGATCTCCAGGTTTTTACGCGCTAACGGACTAACCAATTGTCCTACACAGGCAAACCAGGAGCAGATAGAAACCTTTCTCTGTTTGAAATACCCGACTCCTTTAGCCCCGATGAAACGTTTATCAAGGTATACACTAATTATACTCAGCAACAAAAAAAAAACTTTTTTTTGTCTCAGAAAGAAAGAATTGTGATTCTGATAGTATTTTTTCTCCCGAATTCAAATATGATATCGGCTTTTCTCCATCACGCAAGGTTTCTGAGAGACAGGAATGTATAATTTCAAACACTTTAATATTTTCTACATTCGTAACTACATAATATTCGAACATTCAGACTCTACTAGAAAGTACGAAATGACGATTTTCTGCTATATTTCGCCTGTAGAGCATCCCTCTTGATGGTCCAACAATAATCGGCCAGCATATTAGGATTCCATTTGCCTTGATATCTCTTTTCCATAGCTGAAATCATTTGAATTAGCTCATTTGGTTTTATTTTCAATGGACAAATGGACGAAAAAAGTTTATTAAAAAATAATTATTTAAATCCATTAATTGAAAACTGCATTAAGTACATTAAGTACAACTACTGGTACTAATGAGACAAAAATTTTATTGGCCAATGTAATTATGAGATAGGCTGTGTTGACTTACCCCATATTTATAGTTTTATTGCAGACTGCAGTTTGCACACTCTATGTTCTATTGTCAATGCATCATAAATGTTGAATTTGCGGTTGGCAAAATAATGCATTTTGAAATTCCCGGGGAAAAAGAAAAATAATTGATTTGGAAGTTCATCGATCAGCCAACAAATGGAGCAGAAACTGACCTACAAGATCGCCAACCGCAAATTCAACGGTTAGGAAGCATTGACAATGATACGTAGAGTGTGGAAACTGCAGTTGTAACAGAACTATAAAATATATTAGGTGAGTCAAAACAGCCTAACTAAACTAACTAACTCACTGGCACTATCGAACCCGAAGGTTTATGGCCGCGCTGACATAAGCTCTCCATACATCCCTATCCTGAGCTAATGCTTTCCAATCATTCCCTGTATAATCTACTTCCCTCAAATCATAGTTAATGTTGTTCTCCCACCTCATTCTTGGTCTACCAACTGGGCGTTTTCCCTCTGGCTTTCCTACAAGAAGCTTCCATGCAAGTATTTCATTCCCCATACGCGCAACATGTCCTGCCCATCGCAGTCTACGAGACTTAACTGTTCTTATTATATCTGGCTTCCTATAAAGACTATGTAGTTCATTGTTATGTAGTCTTCTCCATTCACCTGTCTGTTCATCTCTCTTTGGTCCAAAATTTTCCTAAAACTTTATTCTCAAATACTCATAATCTCCTTTCCTCCTTAAAGTAAGAGTCCAGGTTTCGCATCCATATAATATAACTGGTAGAATAATAGTTTTATATATTTTCAGCTTAACGTTTTTGAAAGGAGTTGGGATATCAAAAGTCTCTGCAATGCATAATAGCATGCATTTCCAGAATTGAGCCTATGTTTAATTTCTTTTTGCATCTCATTCCTATTTGTGATTATTGTTCCTAGGTATTTGAATTCAGCCACTTCCTCAAAATTTCCCTCATTTGTCATTAGCTGTCCATTTCCATTATATACTGAATTTCTACATGTGACCATATATTTAGTTTCATTGATATTTACTTCCAGTCCTAATTTCTTAGTGTTACTCAATAGTGTGTGCGTGTTGGCCTTTAGTATCTCCTCGCTATCGGCCAGTAGTACTACATCATCAGCATAAACTAACAGCTTATTAATACCATTCAGTTGTAAGCCTTCCTCACGAGTCAAAACCTCATAGTGTTAGATCATTTAAATATTAAATAATGTATGTACTCATTAATGTGTTTAAAACAGCACCATAAGAGTAAGTTTGATTTGTCATGAAACAGTACAATACATTTCGTACTCTTGTGAACCGCGCACTATAACTTGTGTGTTTTAATGAACAAACAATCCGCTCTTTTTGAGCGGCAGTGTATTGCAATTAAAAAGTTATTCAATAATACTTTTACAAATACAAAATTCCCAGTTTTTATTTTTTATTGCTTCCTATTAAAAATTGTATTATAATTATGCTTTCAGAAAGGAGAAGCTGAAATCGAGTGCTGACTCACTGTCTACTATCGAAATGCGTAAAGAGGGCCAGCAAACTAAACGAAACCAACCGAAGGAGAAATATAGTCTGCCAAGTCTTCATGTAGTCCAATATCGTAAAAAAATATATTCAAATAAACGTTGGAAAACACGTAAAAATCAATGTAAATAGTGGGAAATAATTTGAAAAATAAAATCCTACGAATACAATTTGACAGGGATTTATATAGGAGTTTAAAAAGTAATGTCACTTGTAAAGTTTAGCCAAAAAAAGAACAAAATACAGATGCGGTGTAAAATTGGTATCCGTGCAAGCGGAATTGCAATGATGGGTGTTGCATGATAAAACACAATAAAACATTGAATTTTTCTTCAAATCAAACAAATAAAGGACGTGTATTTAAAATTAGGTAGGTATCTGCATCTTATGTCATATAATAACTGTATAACTGTTCTTCTACTTCATGAAATTAGGCCTTATGGCCTGATTTCACATCAAATGGGATTTAATTAATCTTCCCATCTAGTAAATGGGCGTCCAACACTTCTATGTCCAGTTGGTTTGTACTTTAGTATCAGCTGGGGGTTTCTATCTGTAGGCATTCTTTTAACATGTTCATACCAGTTGTTTCTCATATTATCAATTCTATTTATTAAATTAAAAATATTTAAGTCTTTCCTAATACCTTCATTTCTTTCTCTGTACAATATCGTCACACCTGCTACTGAACGCAAGAACTTCATTTCTGCGGTTTCAATTTTCTTCTGTCAGAACGATTAAGAGTCCAATTTTCACTTGCATATGTTAAGACAGACACTGCCAGAATTTTATGAAATTTTAATTCTTGTGCTCCTCAAAGTTTTATTTTTCAGTGTCCATTTTACAGTTCCACACATTCTACAAAATTTAATTTTATAATTTTATTCACAATTTTTTCTTTGTTGTTTTTATTTCACTTAATCCGGACAACACTCAGCCCTAGTTGCTCCGGATTAAACAGGTGTTACTGTAAGCTGTTCAAAGTTATATTTAACAAAGTTCGCAGTAGCAGTGAGGGAATTACATATGGAGCAATTGTAATCGAAAACTTAGGATATTTAAACTCTTATGGGGAAAAACATATTGAATAGTTCAAAGTTGTATATATATAGAGAAGTACCTGGAAACGCACAGGTTCATGGCCGCGTAGACATAAGTTCTCCATACATTTATATCCTGATCTAAAGTTATCCTATCATCCCCTATATAACATACTTCCGTCAAATAACAAATTATATTATTCTTCCACTTCATTCTTCCCCTGCCTATTAGGCGCTTTTCCTCTGGTTTTCCTGTAAGATGTTTCCATGTCCCTCTTTCATTCACCATCAATGCCATATTTCCTGCTAATCGCAGTCTACGAGACTTAACTCTACTTGTTATATTGTTTTCCCGTAGCTCACTGTTATTTAGTATTCTTCTTTCACGTGTTTGTTCGTCTCTCTCTCTCTGGTCCAAAAGTTTCCTAAAACTTTATTCTAAAATAATCGCAGTCTTTATTCCTCTCTAAAATTAAGAGTCCATATTTCGCATCCATATAACATAACTAGCAGAATAACACTTTGATATATAGGTTGGCGTATAATTCTCCATACAGGTGATATTACTTTTTGATTTACATTTATTTATATTCAATTGTATGTATTTATATTGTAATAATCGGACCAATATTCATCCACGGAAAACTGAACGACGCAAGATACCCTTGGTATCCAAACCTGATCGATCCGTCCTCATCTTCTTCCAGCAGGATGGAGCCCCTCTACACTCCGGAAATGACGTGCGACAGTGACTTAACACCAACTCCCCGGGGCAGTGGATCGGGAGAAGAGGTCTTATTGAGTGGCCACCGCTTTCGCCTGATCTGACCTCAATGGGCTTTTATCTGTGGGGTTAATCCAATCCAAAATGTAGGAAAAGAAAATCAGGAACTTAGGTCACCTCATACAGCCCATCTAAGCAGCATGTTATACCATCTCCGAAAGTTGCAGGATGATTGGATGGATCGGATTAACTTTGCATGGCATATGACGGGGAGCACATCGAACTTATTCTTTAAAAGTAGACCTTATTCAAGTGTGTTACCTGACTTATACGCAACCCTGTATTATCATTTTAATTATTTTGAGAGAAGTTATGATAAGAGTTCCTGCAATGGATAATAGCATGTATTTCCAGAATTGTGTCCATGTGTATTTTTTTTCTAATAGATAGGATCGTTTATGATTTGTATGTTTTTACAAATATTTTCATGAGAACAATCTCAATAGGTCCACCGCTGTGGTCTCGAGGTAGCGTGCTGCCTTGTCACGCAGCGGGCCCGGGTTCGATCCCCGGTCGGGGCCGTTTTCCTGGGTGAGGTTTTTATCGGGGTTTTTCCTCACCTTTAAGACAAATGTCAGGAAAACATTAAGGTCCAAATGGTCCCCGAAATCATATGGCCATTATCATCATCATCCTTATCAATAGTATCATCATCATCACCATCACCATCTTTCACCGGTGTGTAA
Organism: Diploptera punctata; assembly: GCA_030220185.1. Taxonomy (NCBI): domain Eukaryota; kingdom Metazoa; phylum Arthropoda; class Insecta; order Blattodea; family Blaberidae; genus Diploptera; species Diploptera punctata. The sequence continues at coordinate 4,290,936 of JASPKZ010003847.1, read as the reverse complement.
AGCAACGGGAAGCTACCACACCTATAATTCCCTAGTAAAGCTGCAAGCATAGCATGAAAATGCTATGATTGCAGTGAAGGACCTGCCTTCGGGCAGATTTACTATGGATGGAATCTCAATAGCTATATACCTTCAGAATTCTCTAAAATATTCACTACACACAGGTCTTATGATATTATCAACTTAACACTGACAACGAACTTGGGGAGGGGAGGGTGGAGTGACGTTGTCTGGATGAACATAGTAGAAGCTATGTGCAGTGAAGACAGTAGATAGCCAATAAACATTGTTTAAATTTAGTTTCACATTCCTGTATTATAACGTACAAAATTCCGACAATATTTGAACTCTTTTTCTTGATTAACAAAGAGCGTTCTATTATACAGGATGTTACATAAGGCCATTTCAATTTTTCAAAGCTGATAGAGTAATTCAACCTGAACAATATTATAAGAGAGCCCAGAATGCTCGATACATTCATCAAATTAAGGTTACACCAGATGGGATCGGAAAGGGAACACCGATATTTTAAAAGAATTGAAGACTACGCCAATTTTGGAATATATTAAACACTACCAACTAAATTGGAAATACCATATATAAAAAGAATGAGTTCAAATCGGATCCCCAAAGCTGTTTATAATTATATACCAAGAGGACGAAGAGGGGCACGCCGTAGCGTAGTGATTAAGGCACTGAGCTACAAGCCGGAGGGTCGAGGGTTCAAATCCCGTTGGGGTCAGGATTTTTAAACTGACCCAAACCCTCTGGCGGCACTATGCTCCTGGGATCGACTCAGCCTCTAACGGAAATGAGTACCAGACGCTTGTTCTGGGGGTAAAGGCGGCCGTCACGCAGGGTTGACAACCCGGCTGACATAAAGTGCCGATTGTCTAGAAAAAGTGGGAGCCTTAACCTCTTACTACCCCAAGGGCCTCCGGGCCTGTTGTGGGATCACTTTACTTAAGAGGACGAAGATCTCTGGGCCATCCTATGAAACATTGGAGGGAAAATTTTCTATACGATCGTAACAGGCCTTGGCATAATACTTGGAAGGAAGAACTAGCTAGAGCTATTAAGGTACATTTTTCTCTGGACCTACTACACGTATGGCTGTGAATTTTGCACAACATAAAACTTACACTTTAATACACACTTGGACGTGGAAGTTTTGTTAATAGTACACTACTTCATCAGATTTAATACTTTTTTAAAAGTATCTAATTAAAATATGTTATTAATATGCTAGTCACTTTCTACTTGTTTAATATATTTAAAAATTGTTGAAATGTCCCGCGCCGTAGCCGAGCGGTTAAGGTAGGAAGCCTTGGCGCAGAGCTACGGGACTTGCGCTGATTCGAGTCTCCATGGGGGAAGAAATTTTCTCATGGTATTTTGGCCAGTATGGGACCGGTGCACCCAGCATCGTGAGGCAATTGGGTAGCTACAATAAGTAGCGGCTCCAGGTTGAGGAACCAGCTATAACGGCTGGGGGACTCGACATGCTAACCACATGTCACCCCTACGCTGGCTGTTGATCATCTACCTCTGTAATTGACACATGTGGATGTGAAGGGCCAGCAGCCGGCTGGTAAAAGGGCAACCGCTGAAAAGTGGAAAGACCCTCAATCGGAAAAATGGTTGAAATAAAGTTTGAAAGCAATACCGTAAAAACAAATTGGAGACTTCTGTATCCAATACATACAGAGAAAAAAAACACCTTTCTTTTCAAATAATAATAATTTTGAGAAACAAGCTTTAAACCATCCGTCAACTTTTCACTCTGATTTAGAAAGTATATATATATATATATATATATGGATTTTATACGAAGGGCAGCAAGAATGTCAAGAAGAGAAAAAATTAGGAACTCAGTTATAAGGGAGAAAATGAAGATGGAAGACACTATTTTAGAATATATTAAAACTCAGCAATTAAGATGGTACGGACATGTCCAGCGAATGGAAGGGGATCGACTACCAAAACCTGTTTTGGAATGGAAACCTGAGGGAAGACGAGGCAGAGGAAGACCTAAAACCTCGGGACCAGAGGCAAGGAGCATAACCACTAGTCCACCGCGGCCGATATATATATATATATATATATATATATGTGTGTGTGTGTGTGTGTGTGTAATTGGTTTGAACATATACAAATAATGCCAAAGAATCGTTTATCAAAACAGTTGCTTCATTATAGGCCTCTAGGCCGAAAAATATGTAGGAAGACCAAAACGTCGTTTGAAAGACGACCTGCACCTGCAGCATATAGTGCACCGGGGAGCGGAACGGGTGAAGTGGCCCAAACCTTGAAGGCGATGATGATGATGATGATGATGGTAGTGATGATATATATGTGTGTATGTGTGTGTGTGTGAGTGAGTGAGTGAGTGAGTGAGTGTGTGTGTGTGTGTGTGTGTGTGTGTGTGTGTGTGTGTGTGTGTGTTGTGTGTGTGTGTGTGTGTGTATTTACGCTCCACGGGTAGCAAATTTTGTTTCATCGAAACTAAACTTTGCAGATAACAATTATTTAAAAATTGAGATGGAGTTGGTTAAACAACAAAATTGAAACACTGAGTGTAGGAATTTACCTTAAAACAGAGTTAGAAATCGCTCTATCATTAGCAATATTTGATGTCCTAAAACGAAATACAGTGTATGCTATTAAAATAAACAGTGGAAGGAATTGGCCAAAACTCAGAGAAATCCGAAGTGGGGGTTTACCAGAAACTGGAAATTAAAAATTGACTCTAGCAACTACTATGTTTGCTTCGTTTTAATCGATACCACACAATTTAATTCATCCTTAAATTTGCAATGTACCCTATAAGATACTTGAATCTATTTTTTAAATATTTTTAATAAATTATTGAAAAATGAACCGGTATATATTATTTAAGTTCGCGTAAAATTATACAAAAATGTGTAAATAGATAATAAAATTGGTTATCCATGATTTGTTTTCACTGTAATCCGACATTTATAAATAATTTGGCTTCATAAATTCAGTTTATTTAATTCAACAAAACATATATATATATATATATATATATATATAGTCCACCGCTGTGGTCACGAGGTAGCGTGCAGCCTTGTCATATAGCGGGCCCGGGTTCAATCCCCGGTCGGGGCAGTTTTTCTGGGTGAGGTTTTTATAGGGGTTATTCCTCACCTGTAAGACAAATATGAGGAAAACTTTAAGGCCCAAACGGTCCCCGAAATCATATTGCCATCATTATCATCATCCTTATCATTATCATCTTCATTATCATCCTTCATCGGTGTGGAAAGCAACGGGAAGCTACGACACCGACAATTCCCTAGTAAAGCTGCAAGCATAGCATGAAAATGCTATAATTGCAGTAAAGGACCTGCCTTCGGGCAGAATATATATATATATATATGTATATATATATAACTTGTTTAATCCGGAACGTGAATAATGCGGAAATCTGTCAATTTGTGAACAAATATATTGGTCCCGACAAAATAATAGTAATATTATGTTTATTTATGTTGTGTAAAACGGAATGTGTCCAACGCGGAAACGGAAGGATATTTCTACACCGTTCATGAAAACAAATGTTTATAAGGCGGAAAGACTGAGAGAGAAATAAATTAGTTTTCACTTCATTGGATTCCCGTTAGGCGAAATAACAATAAGGGACGATTTCTGCCGCCAGGTGAAGTACATTTTCTACCTGTATCTGAAATTTGCTTTCAGCCTCATTGCACACCCGTTAAGCGAAATACAGGTTCCTTTAACAACTATTTGGCACCTGTCTTACAAATAACCATTACAAATGCACTGTAAAATCTTAAATTAGTTTAAAATCTGCGACCGACTGTGTACGTATCTTTCACAGGTAGTGTTCTGAATGTCCGGAATAAAGATGGCTAAATCGTATGTATCATTGTCGTTAAACGAAAAAACGAAAGTGATTGAACATTAAAGAAAAAACAAACTCCCAGTACACGAAATAATGACTAAATTTAAATGTGAAAAGACTCAAGTTTATGAGATTGTAAAACACGATGAAAAAACACTTAATGAATGGATGCAAGAAATTGATGAAACGAAGTGGAAAGCAAAATAAATAATTATATAAAAAAATAAAATAAACGAAGGAAGTACAAGTGCACGATCAAAAAATCTCCAGATTTCCGGACCGATGCTCCAAAGTCAAGCTCTAACTGTTACATCATAGACAATAACGATTTCAAGGCATCTTTAGGTTGGCTGTACGGTTTTAAAAGACGACACAATGTTGTGTGCAATGATATTTGCGGGAAATCAAAGAGTATGGACGAAAATATAGTTAGTGAGTGGAAACCGAAACTGCATACTTTAATTTCAGGATACGGGCCTAAGAGACATTTTTAACGTGACGAAACGGACTGTTTTTTGCGTGTTACCGTCGAAATCGCTCGTACATACTATACTTCACTTTTCAACGACAGCGGAACTACAATTAATCTGAGGTACCTAAAAATACATATACGGTACTCTGTATTCAAAGATTGATTAATCATTTTTTGTTTTTTTTATAATGCGGAATTTTGTCTAATGTGGAAAAAAATTGGTAAATATATTGAATAGCCCCATTGATGTAATGGATGAAGAATATAATGCAGCGCCAGGAGAATCCTTAATCCTAAACTAAATCTCCTGAAGATATGTACCGCAATAGTAGACTAAACGACGAGTTTAAACTAAACTGGACCACGGCCATTGAGCACGGAATACGAACTCAAAAATAATCAATATACTGGCCGTGAAAGCCTACAATTTCTGTTACTGAACTGCACCCGAGCAAGAGTACTTATTCATTCGGGTGTCAACACTTTGTAAAACAATTTTTGAAGTGAAATTTATTCTTATTCTCTACATCCTATATAATTAATAAAATAGTTTTTCTCTAACAGGTTATATATATATATGCAACATCTTCCTGTGCCCAATATTAAGTTCTGAATCTCTTCCTCTATTCACCTCTATCCTTCCAGTCACCATCCTGCAGTCCTCTATCCTTCATCAAATCAATAACTCCCTCAATCAATGTCTTCGTAAGTCTCCCTCTTCTTTTCCTCCGATTTGGAATCTACTCCAAACTCCTAACTGGCAACCTATCGTCACTCATCCTTTTCACATATCCAACCCTTTGTAATTGTTTGTTTCCCACAAATTGTATAATTGTTTCGTTAAAGTTAGTTTTTTCTAGGGTAATATTTTTTTCTGATCCTGTCTAATTTAGAGCATCGTGCATATCTTCATAAAAAATCCATTTCTATAGGTTACAATTGTGACTAATTTGAAATGTAGTCCATGTTTCTGCTCCATAGGTTATCGAACTTCTTCTTCTCATTCGGCTTTCCCCTAGTTATATGTTTGCCGTCTTCAGTTTCCATTTACCTCTATCATTACAATCTCCCTCTTCCAAATTCCTATCATCCATTAACTTCTTAATTTCGATTAACAAATGTAGATTTCAGTTTATTTGAATACATGTTTATCCCACAAAATTCCAATCAACATTCCTATTGCCGATCGAACTTTTAACTATTCTTTTCGTTATTTCCATATCAATTTTTCCATATTTAATTACTTTCGAATAATAAATAAATATTAATCTATTTTGGTTTACATTATTATTACTAATTTATTTAATTATTTCAGTTTGACAATAATGTATTGTGTATTGGTTATGTTTTATATCATTCTCCTTTATATTACATATTTATAGGTGAGAGTGCTTTTTATATTTTAAAACTTTCTTTTAAATTTGTTTTGCTTTATATTATTACCAAATATCCAGTTAGGATAACTTTCTTTAACTTGATATTAATCTACTACATAATATTTTTGTTTATATCACTCTCAATTGCATTATTTCTTTGTTTGTCAGATTGCGTTTTATATTATGAAATTTCTTCCTAAATTGATTTTATTTTTATATTATTTCCTATGGTCTTTAATTACCTTCTTAAGTTTGGGATTAATCTATTTTGTATTGATTTGTTTATTTTATTCTCCCTTGTCTTGATTTTTTAAATTTTTATATGCCAGAATTCATTTTGTAACATTTAACTTCCTTCTAAAGCCGCGGTGGACTAGTGGTTATGCTCCTTGCCTCTGGTCCCGAGGGTCGCGGGTTCAAACCCGGCCGCAGTCGATGGGTTTTTTTAGGATGGAAAAATCAAAGGAGCAAGTCCTCCGGGAGGGACTTCAAGCCGTGGGTCCGGAGTCTGAAGATTTTCAGGCTCGTAAAGGATCCTTAAGCCTGAATGAAAAGGCCTCTAAACAAAATTTACCGAATTTTCCCGTCCTAGTACTATCTTGGTTTCCTAGATGTCAGTATGAGGCGGAATGCTGACCACGGACCACTCACATGGCATCTATACGAAAACAAGTGTAACTAAATTAGTATGGTTCAAATTCTTCTCTGTAGGGAGAGAGCGCCTAAATATCTGTTAAGGGAAACATGGGCTTACAAGATATGCAGTATATATTTTTTTCTCCTTCTACCTTTAACCAAAAATTTGTAATTTATATATTGTACTAGTGGATCCGGCAGACGTTCTGCCCGAACGTTCAATTCTCGTGTCATATCCGGATTATAAAAATATAAATTACTTTTTTACTATAAAATTCACTAATTAAGAAGTTCGTAAGAAAACTCCTCACTGTCATCTGTTGTAGTTCAAGAAGCGAGCATTATGACGTCACATCGTTGTGGCGCATAAGATGTCGGTAATGCAGATGACTACACATCTGACATAAAAAAATCCTATAACCTGATCGCAGCGCCACGTACTGGGTCCAATTGTGAATATCTATTGTATAGCTGGCTTAACTTGGCAGTGAGAGAGATGGAGATACAAGGGTAGATCATTGACCACTTTAGTCCAAAAGAAAGAACCGACCCTGTTGTCAGTTTTCCTCTTCCCCCTTTCCCCTATTAACATCTGGTGAAGAAATACCGTCAACACTGATGCGAATGAGAGAGATGAGTATAGTTGTCTCATTCTACACATTTCTCGTAAAGTTAAACCAGAAAAACTATAAACCATCCAGGGACCCACTCAAATACACATAAAAAATTTCATCAAAATCGGTCCAGTCGTTTAGGCAGTTTTTAATTTCGGATTACAAGAAAATCTCCACTTCTAATTATCGGATTTTGCTCAGTTTTTGACAATACCTACCTCGGGTTCTTTTAATACGATATACCGAGTTTCATTGTGAAAAGTCGACAAATGTGAACGCTAGAGCGATTTTTAAATTTCCACCTCAGGTGAACTCCTACTGTAATGGTTTTTAGAGGGCCCAATTGTGAATGTAAACCATGGAGGGACCCAATCAGACACACACACAAAAAATCATCAAAATCGGTCCAGTCTTTTCGGAGGAGTTCAGTGACAAACACATGTACAGAAGAATTATATAATTATATAAAGATTCAATACTAGTAAAATTCATATCAAATTCCTCATTTCTTAATGAGAACGCACCCCAGTCAAAACCATTATACGAGGTTGTAAAAAACAAGTCAGTTGCTACTACAAACAGTTGGAGTATACATCACCGTACAAAACAACGAGTAGCGGAATCTCAACCTGCAGAAGATTTTACATTTAAATATTGTACAAACGTAAAATTAGTTTTCTACATCTCATTATTTTTCTTTGTTTTGTATATACATTAGACAGGGACAATTTAATGTCTTGCTTGTATACATTTTATTATTAGTTTTAGTCTTAATTTTAACTAACATTAACTAGTTGCATTATAGATCGTAATATAACAGATATTATCTTTTTGATCAAATTTTTATTTAGTATTTAATATTAGAGTTCATTGTGATTGTTATATTCTGATGTAATATATGTTTGCCCTGGTGAGTGGAAGAGAAGGCCACATGGCCTTAACTCCACCAGGCTAAATAAATAAATCTAAATAAATAAAAATCTAAATTGCTTGAATACTAAATGTTGTGAGATAAAATTTTATTTATTGTTTGGACTGTATAATAAATAGAGTGGAAATAGAATTAAGGAAGATAAGTTCTGAAAGCGCTCCAGTTAATTTTATATACAATATATTAACAAAGTTGAGGACGACGGCACCTACCAACAGGTACAATTTAATTTTTAACTTATATAAAGATATGCATTATTTCTGTAACTTAGGCCTAATTGCACCCGAGCACGAGCACTTGCTCATTCGTGTATCAATACTGTATTCAACAATTATTTGAGAATAAAATGTATTCTTATTTTCTATTTCCTATATAATTAACCCATTCGTTTCAGGTTTAAATGCTCAATGCATTTTCCTAGAAACCGAATTTAAGTTACCGTAAATTATATTGTCTATTTTCAGACATTCAAAACAAACAAAATATAACGGTACTTGAAATCACAATTAGGGCGAAGGCCAAAACACATTCCTCTACTATTCATAAATGTTAACAAAAGATAACCATGCCAAGGGATGTGCAAAATATATGACAACAGGAATTAAGCGAGTATACCTCGTCTTATGAGGCGAATGGGTTAAAAGAAACCCTTTGAACTATAATAAAAATAGAGAATCATGATGGCGATATCAGTGGGTGGTAGCCCGAACTTAATTTGACCCTGGAACAAGGTGAACATTCTAAAAGAGATATAACAACATAAAACTAAGTGTTAATAAGATTTTGTGAATGTAATGAAGGCAGGTTGAAATTGTAATGTTGAAGGCATATTAACGTGGACGTTCTGGTAGACCATAACGTTTAATGCATGTTTCCCTCCCAAGAGCAGACCTTAGCTTTGTGCTCTGGCATGGGATTATATTCCAGCCTGGTTACTATCTTTATTATTCATGGCTAACAAGGATTAGGTAATGTGAACACTCCTGTATGCGGTCAACTTAGTTTCTGACACACTCCGTCACGATCAGTGGCGGCAAGTGCTCAAATGTGTAGCTGTACTCACATATGAATCTTCATCTTTTTCGGCTTTCCCCCAATTATAGGTTTGCTGTCTTCAGTTTCAATTTATCTCTATCATTCCAATTTCCCGCTTCCAAATTCGTATAATCCATTATAGTTCTGACGTAGGTTTTCCATTTCCATCTTGGTCTGCTACGTTTATTTCTTCCAGGGGGTAACCACTGGTATACATTTTTTGGTCATCTTTCATTTTCCATTCTTTGTACATGGCCATACCATTTAAGCATTTGATTTTCAATCCTCTTAACAACAGATGTGGTGACCTTCATTTATCTCCAAAGGAATTAATTTCTTATTTTTATCCTGTCTTGTTTTTTGGAGGTTTCTTCTAAAATAATCAAATTCAACTGTTCTAATTTTATTCTTTTGTAATTCCGTTAAAGACCACCAAGTTTCACTTCAATATGACAAAATATTCTGTATTATGCTCTTATAAATTTTCAGTTTAGTTTATTTTGTAATATTTTTTATCCAAATTATTCCATGTAATGTCTTAGTTGCATTTTTTGCCATTGCAATTTTAGTCTGTACATCTTGTAACATTGACCCAAGATATTAAAAAAATTCACATTTTTTTTTATTTTCCCTGTTTCGAGTATGAGATCATCCACTTCCTTTCCCAAACACATATATTCTGTTTTCTGTAAATTTATATTCAGTCCCCATTTTTATATTCTTCCATTAGTTTATTTATCATATATTTCATATAATCTTCATTCCCTGCAAAAATTATTTGATCATCTGCAAACAAGAATGAGTGCAGTACTTTTCCTCCTATAGGAATACCCATTTCAGCACATTTTTATACCACAAGTTAAGAGCATGGTCTAAATAAATGTTAAAAAGAATTGGTGACAAACTGCATCCCTTCTTAAGGCCTTTATTCACTGTGAATTCCTCTGTTAAATTATTCTTTATTTGTACTTTAGCTTTTGTATTACTATAGATCCTCCTAACAATATTAATCCATTTACCACAGATATTCACATTTCTCATTGCCACCCATAACAATTGTCGAGGTACACTATCATATGCCATCTCTAAATCAATAAAGGTCATATGTAGTTCTTCATTTTTTGCTAGGATTTTCTCTTGTAATTGTCTAATACAGAACATATTATCAATACACGATCTTCCACTCCGGAATCTACATTGTTCTTATCTTACGTTATCTAACACTCAAAATTCACTGGAACTATCAAACCCGGAGGTTTATAGGTCCTGTTTCACAACAAAAAGTCTAGTATAGTCTATGAAGAAAAATTTTAAGAACTACTTCTTCTTATCTCCTGTAGTTTCTAAGTGGAAGATAGAGCAACAGTAACGTTCCTCCAGGATACTCTGCTTCCCTTCATTTAATTAACTTGTTCGAGCATTTCCCTCTTTCCTCTGCTTCCTCCTCTACTGATCGCTTCCATGTTTTCGTAGGTCGTCCCCTCTTTTTTACTCCTTGCGAATTCTAATCTAGTTCAGGAATGTGATGCAGAAAGAAGGTAAACACAGTCTCAATTCGGGAAACGAATCCAATAACTCAATGTACAACTGTTGTCATCCCAACTTATATATAAAAAAAACATTAAATTCAAAAATATATAAAAATGTTATTCTACCTTTTATATTAGGCCTATATGGATGCGAAAGATGCACTCTTAATTTAAGGGGGGAGAAAATAAATATAAATAAATATCCTCAACTCGGTGTCGGGTCGAGGGATGAGATGAACCCCTATGTATATATATATAGGTCTGTGAATGACAAGGGTGCCGGCCGATCACGCCTGAAGCGCCATCACAAGGGCAGATGAACGAAATGAAATGGATGAAATGATTATGGAGAAATGGTGGAATGGAATTGTGGCAGGGGAAAACGGGAGAGACCCCGAGAAAAACCTCCGTTTCGTCCACCACGAAACCCACATGGAGTGACCGAGAATCGATCTCGGGACCCCAGCTGTGAGAGGCGAGCGTCTAACCGCTTACGCCATGGAGCCACCAGAGGAGAAAATATTACGAGTTTTTGATAATTGAGTTCTTAGGAAAGTTTTTGATTCAAATAGGAACTAACAGACACGTCAATAGAGAAGGTTCATAACAGGGGAACTACATGGTATTAATGAGAAAATTACTGTAATAAGAATACTTAAGTCTCGTAGACTGCTATGGGCACGGCATATGGCTCGAATGAGGGATTATAGAGGGACATGGAAATTCCTTGTACAAAAAAAAATCCCAGTAGGTATACCACGAATGAGGTGAAAACTGTCATTTGAGAGAAGTAAATTTTACAGAGGATGATTGGAAAACATTAGCTTAGGATATGGACGTATGGAGAGCTTATGTCTGCACAATCATGAATATACGGGTTCGATAGTACTACTGAGGTAGTTAGTAGTCCAAATCCCGTTCATCCCCAGGTGGGAACAAGGGTATTTCAAAGCGGGAATTACGTAACCTTTAAATTGACAAAACATCATCATCATCACTATGTAATGGAAATTGTGTCACTTCTCGAACCTTCATATCCCCTCTATGTCCGTCAGGGAAACATCCATTTTATAAATTTCTTCTTTTAGTTATTTGAATATGGCGGACCGCAGTGAAAAAAGAATCTTTTGTAACTGTTATTTTTAGGTATATTGTATAATTAGACACACATTTAAATGATTTCTTTTTGTTCGTTTTCTTCTGATTTATTTAAAATATTAAATTAATTGAAGCATACATTACGAATTTAAGGGCTAATAAAGTTAATTTAGTTACGTTTATTTCTGTACAGATGTCCGGGAGTTACAATTTGGTTAGCACATCGTCTTATAGAGGTATCTAGTAGTAAATTAATTTATTATATGAGTGGGAAAGACTTGTTAAATTTTGGTTAAGTATTCTTATTTCAGTTTTAGCTTCCTTTATGGGCCCATAAACATTCATACTCAGGATTCATGGCTTAAAGTCCTTCCCGCAGTAATTATCCGTTGGATTTTTCCATCTTAAAATCCTATTGACACCGGTCTTTTCCAACCTGCGACCCTCGTGACTGAAGGTAAGACGGTAGGCCAAAATTTGAAAAAGTAAATAAATTCTTGTTTTTTTTATAATTAAATAGTCAATTCTTTTCTGAACATTTCTGTATATTATTTTTCACTGAACGCCAATTATAAGTGTGTTATTTTTTTTAAACTTGACACTTGTAAGACTGTAATACTTTAAACACTGTTTTCTCGAAAGTGAAAATTTTCGAACAATGCCCCATTATCTCAGGAACTATCAGAGATATTTACATGAAGTTTTTACAGGCAGTATACCTAGTTATACTAAATATATGGGACCACAATCATGATGATTGTTTTCTATAAATCCTCACTTATCATTTTTAAAATTATTTTTAATTAAAAAAAAAGAGACTAGTGGCAAAAAAAATATATATAGAACATGAAACTTTAGATAAAAGTTTGACTGAGGTTCAGTCGTCTTTACAAACCTCATTTAATATGCTGTAAAATGTTCATTACAATCCATCTAGTAGTTCCTGAGAAAATGGGTCTCAAATTCACATGTTTTAACATTGATGGGATAGGGCCTACCGTCTCACCTGAAGGCAATCGGATTAAACAACCCGAACCAAATTCTGGTCTCGCTACAAACCCATAATATATCGTTAACGTTCCTCATTTCTGACTGCAATCTGACTTCCTGCAAAGCAACTGTATCGAATATAAATTTATCTACTTAATTAAAATGTTATATTTTCTGTTTTAACACTATTACGTACTGTCCTAATATTCCATTATTACTAGGAATATGTACCTATGTTTAAGACATCGCCGTGGTTCCCCGAAATAGTCCCCACTTGAAGACCTGAGTGTGGACCATTTTATCTCCAAACATTTTACTTCAATAGAACCCATGACCACGTTTCTTAACGGTTGTATTTTAACAGTGAGTCAGTCTTTTCACCAAAGTATATATTTTAATCTGGGTTAACTTATTTGACTTATCCGACTATTCAGCATGCAAAGCCACGACTGAAATAAAATGAAGAAATAAAACAAACTTAAATGCAGTGGGTATAAAAATTGTCCGAACAGTAATTAATATCAACCATCCATCCATAGTAATTCTGCCCGAATGTAGGTATTTCATTGCAATCATGGGCATTTTCATGCTATTCTTTGCAGCTTTACTAGGGAATTATAGGTATGGTAGCTGCCCGTTGCTTTCCACACTGGTGAAGGATGATGATGATGATGATGGACGGATGATTTTCGGGGACCGTTGGGCCCTAAGCGTCCTGACATTTTTCTTACAGGTGAGGAAAAACCCCGAAAAAACTCACTTAGGAGACTGTCCCAAACCGGGAATCGAACCCGCGCCCGCTGTGTGACAAGGCAGCACGCTACCTCGAGACCACAGCGATAAACAGTAATTAATACAATAATTGAAAAAAACTGGCTTAAATTAGAGGCAGAAATTGAATATTGAAGCGAGGACATCAGATTACATGCGCTTATTATGTCCACGTGTAGCACACCGAAATCAATCGAAGCTAAGCAAAGTGAAACATTAGGCACCACCAGTGGTATCTTTACCAACTTCTAGTTCGAAATAAGATATCAAGGTATCCAGTAGGCCACAATCATTTATTGCTAGAAACTATTAAAATACAATTAATAACTAACTCACTGGCACTACTGAACCCGTAGGTTCATGGCCGCGCGGACATAAGATATCCATACATACTTATCCTGAGCCAATGTTTTCCAATTATATCCTGTATAATCTATTTCCCTCAAATCATAGCTAATGTTACTCACCCACCTCATTCTTGGTCTAACAACTGTGCGTTTTCCCTCTGGTTTTCCTACAAGAAGCTTCCATGCACGTCATTCATTCCCCATTCGTGCCACATGTCTTGCCCATTGCTGTCTACAAACTGTTCTCATTATATCTGGCTTCCTATAAATACCATGTAATTCACTGTTATTCAGTCTTCTCCATTCACCTGTCTGTTCATCTCTCTCTGGCCCAAAAAAAATTCCTAAGAACTTTATTCTCAAATACTCGTAATCTCCTTTCCTCCCTTAAAGTAAGAGTCCATGTTTCATATCCATATAATATATTTTCAGTTTAACGTTTTTTGAAAGGTGTTGGGAAGTCAAAACTCTCTGTAATGCATAATAACACGCATTTCCAGAATTGAGTGTATGTTTAATTTCCTTGTGCATCTCATTCCTAAGTATTTTGATTCAGCTATTTCTTCAAAATTTCCCTCATTTGTCATTGGCTGTCCAGTTCCATTATATAATGTATTTCTATATGTGACCATATACGTATTTAGTTTTATTGATTTTACTTCCAGTCCCAATTTCTTAGTGTTACTCAGTAGTGTGTGCGTGTTGGCCTTTAGTATAAAATTAATAAAACATATTAAATTTACTCTAGATCTCATCTCTCTTTGGTCCAAACATTTTCTTAAGAACGTTATTCTCAAATAATCGCAATATTGTCTACTCCTATGTTTTACATCCATAGAGCTGGAAGAATACACTTTTATATATTCTCAGTTTGACGTTTTGTTTTAGAGAAGTTGGGACAAGAGTCCTTGTAATGCATAATAGCATGCATTTCCAAAATTAAGCCTATATTAAATGTATTTCTGCATCTCATTTCCGATTTTAATTATTGTTCCTAGGTATTTGAATTCAGGCACTTCTTAATGATACGAGAAATTATTCCAAATCCAGGAAGAATTAAAATGTAAACTTCTGGTTGACCAAAAATCAAAATAAATGTTGACATAAAATAGGGTCTCCACCCCCTGCAGAGTCAAAGACAGACGTTTTTAAGTTTCGATCTGTCAACAAAATCGTAATTTACCTTATTTTTCATTAATGTTCATATTATTTATATATTTATTTGCGTGAACATACATTAATTTTATTGATGACTACTTCCAGTTCCAATTTCTTAGTGTTACCCAATTGAGTGTGCGTTTTGGCGCTTAGTATCTCCTCGATATCACCGAATTATACATATTTCTTTACATATATTTGTGATAATTGTCTGTGTCTAGTAGATATATTAAAATTAAATTAGTAAAATTTTTCTTAGGAACAAAATTAGTAGCTATATTCGTTGGTTGAAAGTAGTGGATACATAATGTTAATTATATATCAGGTATGTCGTATGTAAGAAGACGTAAGTTGGAATGCAACAAATCGAAACGGAATCGTAAAATGCGTAATCAAATGAAATGAAACTGCGTGAAACATGTATAAACAGTTTATAACAGCTCTGCAGTCAAAGTAAACACCAAGTAATAAAAACTACAACTACTGAGAATAAAACTTCGTACACGTTAACTGCATCATTACTCGTGTCTTTTCCAGTCGAAATGCAACACATGTTTTCAGAATTTTGTACCAGAAAGCGCACATGTACACTGTACTTTGAGAGTCTTTTAATATTTTGTAATACGAGTATTGTATCGAGTTTTAAGTAATGCTTCGCAAAGCTCGGTTTGAATGTCTGCAGTGAGGTACTCAAGTGTCACCTTAAAATTAATTATCTATTACACTGAACAACAAAAAATAAACTTTTTTTTTGTCTCAGAAAGAAAAATATGTGATTCTGATAGTATTTTTCTTCCTGAATGCAAATATGATATCGGTTTTTTTCCATCACGCAAGGTTTCAGACAGACATGAATTTATAATTTCAAACACTTTAATATTTTCTACATTCGTAACTACACAATATTCGAACATTCGGACTCACCTAGAAAGTAAGAAATTATGATTTTCTGCTATATTTCGCCTGTGGAGCATCCCTCTTGATGGTCCAACAATAATCGGTCAGCATATTAGGATTCCATTTGCCTTGATATATCTTTTCCATAGCTGAAATCTCCTGAGTTAGCTCATTTGGTTTTATGTTACAATGGACAAAAGGACGAAAAAGGTTTATTAAAAAATAATTATTTAAATCCAATGGTTTGTATGCAGATACAAAAACGAAAGCTGAGTTAGGGAAAAAGTGGAAAATGCTGAGTTTACAGTGAAAGACCTGCTCTTGAGCAGAACACTATGAATGAATGAATTGAAATTGAAATAAAAAAACTGTGCGTGATGGAGAAATCCGAATACATATTTGAAAAGACGATAAAAAAACTGCATTAAGTACAACTATTGGTTCTCAAGAGACAAAAATCATGTTGACCAGTGTTACCCGGCGTGCGTTGCTACGCCTAAATACATTAAACGTGTTATGTTTAATTGAATAAGTAAAAAGTATAATTATAAATTTATATCGTAATTATTTTTAGATACCTCGTGCTGATTATCCAGCGTTGCCCGGGAATCTACTTTTCCCAATTTTCTTGGCATCAATTAGCTGAAAGTCAAAAAATGGTTATTGTGAGTTATCCGTAAAACAATACGCGCCGTGTGCTGCTACGCTTGCCCAGGAATCTACTCATCGCGATCTTCTTGGCATCAATGATGCTGAAACACAAAAATGGTTATTGCGTGTTATCCGTAAAAAATAGATACATGCTGTCGTAGACTTTGTAGTTTTCTTGAGATATTCGATTCTGTGTGCATTGTGTTGGGCTGTTTGTTACGGTTTAGGCAGCGTTAGACATTTAAAAACCCAAAAGAAACATAACCACTAGACCACCGAAGCCGGCACATAACTATATACATCATCATAACATATGACATGACAGGTTATTTTTGGTCCCAGCCTTCCTCAGAATGTCCTTCCCAACTTCTCTATTTGCTGTTAAATTATTCCAATTTATAATTTTGCTAATTCTAATATCCTGCAAGACGCCATCCTCCTATCTTAATATTGGTCTTCCAACTTTTCTGCTTTGTAATGGTTGTGTCAAGTATATATTTCAATAGTTTTATATTGCCCCTACGTATCAAAATTCCAGCCCAGGCCAATCTATTAACTTTTATATACTTCACTAAATCGGATTATTTATATAATTCATAAAATTCACAATTTCTCCTTACTCTCCAAATATCACCCGCCGTCACAGCCCCAAAAATAGCTCTTAATATCTTTATTTCAAAAGTATTCAGAGATTTCTCATCTGACTTTAAAAGAGTCCAAGGTTCTGGTGCATATGTGATTACTGCTCTTATAAGAGATTTATAAATCAGTAACTTACTTTTCTTTTTTATTAAGTGCGATCGTAGATATTTTCTAATTCCAAAGAAATATCTTTTTGCAGCTAATATGCGTTTTTCAATTTCTGTATGATTGTCATCCTTGCAAGTAATTTCTGAGCCCAAAAATATTTAAATGTATGAACAGTTTGGAATTTGTATGAATCCATAAAAATATGCAATGGATAATGTATACATTCCTTGCTGGAAGATGGCATATTTACACATAACTGGATACACACGATCCAATTATTAAAATAATGGTATATTTCGTAAACGGTAAAGCCTCATCAGAAATAAGAACTGATGAGGAATTCGTTGTAAGGCATTTCCTGCGTGAGACTTTTTTCATTTGTTATATTTTACCCATAAGTTATTTTTTATGTCCTTGATTACTGTGGCCGAATTTTAGGCTAATCACCGATCGTAACTTTTTTATGCTAAAACTCTCACCTAGTATATGTGGGAACAAAGTGCTGCGCGCAGAGAATGTACCCAGCACCACTTTTCTGTATTTGCATTATTGATGCAGTGTTGCCAACTTGCATTATGTATCCTCACATTACCTGGTTTTAATTACAACATGCGAGCATGTGTGTATTGCGAGACCATTACACATCTCTCTGTCTTACACCGCATTCATTTCCCAAACCATTAACATGGTGAACGGACAGGAAATGACAACCAAAAATTATTGTATTTCCTGCTTAAATTATAGCAGTTGGCATTTATGATACTTACACATACCTATATGATGAATATGGATAAATAATACAGCCACAATTCAAATTTTGTGCTAATATTAGAAAATTACGAAGGAGTAAAGTTATTGAATTTTTTCTCTATTGAGACTGTTTATATGCGACATACATAAATTCAAATAAAATAACGAACAATAAATTATTGTTGCAGTATGTGATAATTACCTGAGACTATTTAACTGATGCCCCAAATGAGAGTCGATGACCAATCACGTTTCAATTAATTTTGTTTTATAACAAATGACTGTCGTGTTTCATCTCGCTCTTTATCGAGTTCTCTTTACCACCTCCTGCTTTTATTTCGAAGAAAGCTTTTCCTTTCAATATTCTGAACAGGTCAGAGCATTATTTTGCAGTGACTGGCTCTCCAACAAATACATTGAATATAGCAAATAATGAACAGAATCCTTGGAACTACTCATTTTATAATTTTGTGTTCAGCAATTGTGTTTTTAAATGATGAATTTACTGAGTTTTTTACTAAAAAAAATAATATATAACCTATAACGTTGGTTATAATATATTTCATTTATAACCGGAAAAGTTATCCTTACGTAAAGATAATAATTTGGGGATTCTTTTTATTTAATTTTTAGTTTAAAACATTATTTAAATAATTTGAACTAAATATTATTTATTTTATAATGT
Source organism: Diploptera punctata (assembly GCA_030220185.1). Taxonomy (NCBI): domain Eukaryota; kingdom Metazoa; phylum Arthropoda; class Insecta; order Blattodea; family Blaberidae; genus Diploptera; species Diploptera punctata. The sequence goes on along the minus strand of JASPKZ010003847.1, from coordinate 4,272,357 downwards.
TAAATATAATAGATGATTTTTGTAACATCGATGTGAACGATTACGTCACATATATTATTATGATAAACAATAGATAGGCCTACTGAATTCACAGACAGAAGTTTACGACAAAAGAATGTTCAAATAACATTAAACATATGCTTGTTATATTACAATAATGTAGACGGACGTATCGTGTTATTTCTTGATTATGTCATTACCAATCAGAAACTGACAACATGCTAATTTTCAACAGAGAAGAAGAAGAGTTGGCTACAGAAATATGACAAAGATAGACGCCATTGAATGATCTCCATATAAAAGTTTAAATCATTAGTGTATTTATTGAATTATCTTAACTCAATATAGAAGAAGAATAAAAATAAAATGACGTGAGTCTAGTGAACTAAGCATTATACCAGAAATAATTTAATAGTGCCATAATTTGTAAATAAATAAATAAAATAGAATATAAAAATGATATACAACTATTAAAATAATTCGTATTAATAATTACATATTCTTAATATAATATTTGAAGTAAGAAAAATTTTTATAAAATATAATTGAAAATAAAATAGTGAATACTACAAATTTGAAGATCAATGTTCATCAGATTAAATGAGAGAAACAATATTATGAAGTTTCATCTTTACTGCCAAATATTGTTTAAATAAATAATTTATAGAAGAAGTGAATGTTATCATTTAACAACAAAATATCATTACTTACTCACTTACTCACTGGCACTATCGAACCCGAAGGTTCATAGCCGCGCGGACATAAGCTCTCCATACATCCCTATCCTGAGCTAATGTTTTCCAATCATTCCCTGTATAATCTACTTCCCTCAAATCATAGTTAATGTTGTTCTCCCACCTCATTCTTGGTCTACCAACTGGGCGTTTTCCCTCTGGCTTTCCTACAAGAAGCTTCCATGCACGTCTTTCATTCCCCATACGCGCAACATGTCCTGCCCATCGCAGTCTACGAGACTTAACTGTTCTTATTATATCTGGCTTCATATTAAGATCATGTAGTTCATTGTTATGTAGTCTTCTCCATTCACCTGTCTGTTCATCTCTCTTTGGTCCAAAAAATTTCCTAAGAACTTTATTCTCAAATACTCGTAATCTCCTTTCCTCCCTTAAGGTAAGAGTCCAAGTTTCGCACCCATATAATATAACTGGTAGAATAATAGTTTTATATATTTTCAGCTTAATGTTTTTTGAAAGGAGTTGGGACATCAAAAGTCTCTGCAATGCATAATAGCAAGCATTTCCAGAATTGAGCCTATGTTTAATTTCTTTTTGCATCTCATTCCTATTTGTGATTATTGTTCCTAGGTATTTGAATTCAGCCACTTCCTCAAAATTTCCCTCATTTGTCATTAGCTGTCCATTTCCATTATATACTGAATTTCTACGTGTGACTATATATTTAGTTTTACTGATATTTACTTCCAGTCCTAATTTCTTAGTGCTACTCAATAGTGTGTGCGTGTTGGCCTTTAGTATCTCCTCGCTATCGGCCAGTAGTACAACATCATCAGCATAAACTAATAGCTTATTAATACCATTGAGTTGTAAGCCTTCCTCATTCTCTAAAGATTTAATGGCATGCTCTAGTACAAAATTAAATAGTAGAGGAGATAGTGCATCTCCTTGCTTCAACCCATTCTGGATTTCAAAAGTGTCTGAAAACTGTTTGCCTACACGCACCCTACTCTTTGAGCCATTTAGACACATTCGTATAAGTCTAACTAACTTTTTAGGAATTCCAAACTCCAGCAGGATACTATATAACTTCTCTTTTTGAAGTCTACATATAGTTGATGTACAGTACATTATATTCCCATTCCTTCTCTAAAATCTGTCTTAAACTGAAAATCTGATCTGTTGTAGACTTGTTTCTTTTAAATGCACATTGATGATCTCCTAGAATGTCATCAATATAGGGAGTAAGTCTGCTTACTAATATATTTGTTAGAATTTTGTACGAAGTTGAAAGTAATGAGATGCCCCTGTAGTTGTTGCAATCAGTTTTATCTCCTTTCTTATAAATTGGTATGATAATTGATTCCTTCCATTCATCTGGAAGAGCTTCTTTTTCCCAAATCATACTAAGCAACCAGCGTATCTTGTCCATCAACTTTTCTCCCCCTGATTTTATCAGTTCTGCTGGGATCTCATCTGAACCTGATGCTTTATACTTCTTCAATTTTTCAATCGCCATTTCAACCTCTAATGCACTTGGCTCTGCGACTAGCATTTCTGCTGTCTGTAACTTATCCTCCTCACTGTCCTGTTCTGTACGTACATTTAATAGCTGATTAAAGTAACCTTTCCATCTATTTAATATACTCCTAGAATCTGCAATCATATCCCCATTTTCATTCCGAATTATGTTTGTTCTAGCCTGAAACCCTTTCTTCTCTATACTAATTCCCTGATATAATTCTCTAATGTTCCTATTTTTTGCATTCATTTCAAGATCATTAATCTTCTCTCTCAAATATTCCCTCTTTTTACTCTTTAGTAACTTGGTGGTTTCCCGTCTTTAGCCTTTGGCATGGGTTCCCTGAAGTAGTCCCCGCCCGGAGAACCGAATGGGGGACTATTTGACCTCCGGAAAATTTTACCCCAGATGAACCCATGTCCGCATTTCTTGACTGTTGTATTTTTACGGTGAAAGATCGTCACTCTTTCGTCCAAGGTACTTTTTTCGTCTGGCTTATCACCTTCGACCAGTCCGGAATGGGTAACCCTATCGGCAGCAATGCTACCGCCGGCATAGCTCTCAGGATCATTTAAGCACGCAAGCCACTCCACCACGACAAGGTAAAGATACCATGGAGGGACAAAATATCATGACTCACTATAATTGTGTTAATCAACAGCTCCCCAGAAAAAAAAGAGATTATATGTCGGCGCAAATAAATAAACGAGATCGGAATATAATATTTGATAAAAGTAATTTAATACTTATAACACCGTTGCGAATATTGGAGCCGCAACGTGGCCCGAAAAGAACCAACAAACCCCGTTCCACATTATGCTATGTTGCAATCTTACCTTTTAATACATAACATTCTTGATGCTTAATTACTAACAACAATGTCTGAATTCAGATGAATCTTAGGATTTTTCTTGTTAAAACATAACAAAATACTTATTTAGACGACTAAAAAAGCAAAGGTTTATAATGGAGATAATCAATTAGAACACTGCCGAAGAAAGAATTTTGAGAGCAGCGAGTTACCGAATCTATTTTTGTACCGTGTTGTCTACAATTTTTTATCTTCGTTCAGAATATTTTAGTATATGTTATATTTTCAGTATACTTAATGAAATTTATTTATTGTGGAAACGATATGTTTAGAGAAAGAGTAATGTGGGCTTTAAAAGAAAAGACAGGATAAATTAACAAACGTTCTTGTTATATTACAATAACTATCGACCGTCATTAAAGTATATTTTACGTTTTGTTGAACCTGAATTTTACGTTTTTATTGCACGTTTTGTAAGAATATAAAGTATACGTTCCGTTACCTAGTAATTACAAACTAAAGCGGCACTCGTTGTTATGATAATAGGACAAATATGTGACGTTGATCATTGTTCATATTATTATTCTTATTTTCTATTTGTAGGATTTTCATCCTCTTTACTTCCCAAATCACTCCTCGGAGGAAGACGTATTGGATATGCAGCCACTGTCTATCCATCTCTAGGCTGGTCTTCCTCTTGCTCTACTCGCGTCCATTGGTCTATCTTCGTTAGCCCTTTTTGCAAGTCAGTTGTCTCGCATTCTTTCTATATGATCTTTCCAATATTTTCGTCTGTCTATGATAAATTTGGTTATATCTTGAATTTGACATTTTTCTCTAATTTCTGAATTGTGTATCCTATCAAATCATGTTTTCACCTGAATAGTTCTTAAGATCTTCATTTCACATGTGCCTATTATTCGTTTAGTTTTGTTGTATCAACCCTAATTCTGCTCCATATATGATAACTGGTCGAACTATCGTTTTGTGTATGCGGATTTTCATATATCAGTTGATTGTTAGTGATTCGAAATACTCCACTCACGTTTTAGCTGAAGTATAGAGCAGGGAAAAAAAAAGAAAGTTTAATAAATCAACCTCTCCTGTTGTTTACCCGTCTGCCAAATTCAAGTGATTTAAGACGCTTGTGGGTGTTTTTATTTGACCTCAAATTTTACTCAAGAGAGAAATTAGTGAGAAACAAAACACTGCCACTAGGAGAGAAAACAGTTGAAGTGAAAATGACCGAATCTGAATTTTAACTAACAAGCTGGCTAATAACTTTCAAATTCTGAATGCGTTATTATGACTTCAGTAAGATTCAGTTTATTTTTCTTTACTTGATCGTGAAAGTCTATATTATTTCAATTTCACATTACTTATATTAAATTAAAATAAAACAGCTCAAAATGTTATATAGTGATTACTTTCCCTAGTTACTATGTGGAAATGAATGTTGGATCTGAACATTAGATCAGTTAAAAGAAATGGATTAATCAGAATTAAGATTTCTCAAATTTGTATCAGGTTATAAAATACTATACGACTAAAGGAACACTCATTATCTCTTTACATTTCTACTCGCTTCCATTCTCTAGCTTCCCACAATAACATGAACACACGTTTAAAAGACAATTTAAGTCTACCGTAGCTCTACATCGAACATCTCACCATTCCTTATCCTTCCTTGTTTCAGCCACCCGACTCTGGAATTCCCTTCCCTCTTATATCAAGGAATGTCCGATTCAATTAATGAAATGAACAGATAGGCGAATGTAAAAGACTACGTAACAGAGAGCTACATGATCTATACAGTAAAATCAGATATAATAAGAACAGTTAGGTCTCGTAGACTGCGATGGACAGGACACATGGCACGAAGGGGAATGAAAGGGGGACATGGAAGTTTATTGTATGAAAACCAAAGGGGAAAATGCTCAGTTGGTAGACCAAGAATGAGGTAGGAGAATAACAATTATGATTTGAGGGAAGTAGTTTATACAGAATATGATTGGAAAATACTAACTCAGGATAGGGATGTGTGGAGAGCTTATGTCCGCGCGACCATGAACCTACGGGTTCGTTAGTGTCAGTGAGTAGTTAGTTAGAATCGTTCATTCATTTGAACGATTCAGATTGAACTTAAACGAGCCGAAGATATTTCAGAATACCCGAATATATTTAATGTATGTTTTTTCTCTATGAATGGGTCTGGGAGCAAGATGTAGCGCCATAGGTTAAGCCAGTAAGCTACAAGCCAGAAGGTCGAGGGTTTGAGTCCAGGTGGAGACAGGATTTTTAAAGTGACTCAAAACTTCTGGCGGCACTGTAGCCTTGAAGTCGACTCGGCCTCTAACGGAAATGAGTACCTGAATCTTGTTATGGGAGTAAGGGCGGCCGTCACGCAGGGCTGAAAACCCGGCTGGCATCAAGTGCCGATTGACTAGGAAATTGAAAGTCTTAACCTCCACTTAACCCAAGGGCCTCCTAAGGCCTATAGTAGGATCACTTTAAATTAATGAGTATCATTTGTAGAGGTCCTCCAGGTCTTATGTTGATAAAAAAGTGTATCTATTATATGTCACCGTGTCACTTCTGAATATTCGATTGGAGAAGAAGTTTCTGCCAGCGTCATGTTGGCCAATGTGATAACACAGTTCCCGATAGTCAATTGCCAACATGGTTGCTCTCATATAAGGGAATTTTATCCCAGGAGTCCAATTATATTAGTGGGCAAGTTGGGATGAGAAAATATGCAAGATAGTGTTTTGTGGGAAAATTAGTGTTACTTTGGACATGTTAAGGTCAGAAAATGGGCGAGTTAGTGCACCAGATTAGTTTAGAATTCACTCGTTTGTTCGCGAGTTCTTGTGATAAGCTGGTTACACTATATGAGCAATGACTAAAATATATTTTACATTTCAAGTAGGGCCTATGGTGTTTTTAGGTTAATTTGAGCTCAACATTTCGCTTCGTTTTAAGGCATTTCTCACATTTGTTAGGAAAAAAATCAATATACATATTTCTCTCAAGTAATTATTCACATATTGAAACAATAACATGTGTATTTTTTCCATTTTTATATGAATTTATGTAGGTGGCATGGTGGCATAGAATCTGCAAAATTATATAATTTTATTCAAAGTAACCAACGCTGTGATCTCGAGGTAGCGTGCTGCCTTGTCACACAGCGGGCGCGCCCAAACGGTCCCCGAAATCATATAGCCATCATCATCATCATGCTTATCATTATCATCATCATCATCATCCTTCACCGGCGTGGAAAGCAACGGGAAGCTACCACACCTACAATTCCCTACAAAAGCTGCAAAACAGAGCATGAAAATGCTATGATTGCAATGAAAGACCTGCCCTCGGGCAGAATTACTATGGATGGATTATTGAAAGTTTAATATCCTCTCCCGACAGTTAGTGCCACTATAAGGCTCGGTTAGCACGTGTCACGTATACTTAGAGAGGTTAAACTAAAAATAAGAAAGCATGAACATATAATTGGTAACTTTTTTAGTTAACACCCTACAGTTTGCAGGTGTTTAGTATTTGAGTTAGTATGCACATGATGTGAACTTGGACTTTATCAAAACTCGTAAATACGGGATCTTAATTAGGAATTTGTAGGCCTAGGTTCTTTAAGGAAAGTTCGTGTGAAATGCAGTAAATTGAAACGGAATCGTAAAATGCGTAATCAAATGAAACGAAACTCGGCGAAACATGTATAAACAGTTTATAACAGTTCTGCAGTGAAGGTAAAACGAGAAGTAATAAAAACTACAGCTGTAGAGAGAATGCAACTCACTCAACTGCATCGTTAACGCGATTACAGCTTTTTTTATACTAAGCCTTCATAGATATGATGTTAAATAGATACAGATGATAGAATATTTCAATACAATATTCTGAAAATAAATAATAATATAGGATGGAAGGCAGTGTTTTATGTCACAAGAATTTAAATAATTTTGCCCGAGTCGACAGACTCGATATAATGTTTCAACGAATACCTAAAATCTTCATCATCATCATCATAGTACATTCACGAATTTAGGCCATTTGTTGACCTGTTTCGGCCTCAAGAGAAACACCATACAAAAGTCTTTTGAGTTGACGTCCTGGTCTTCGTTTTCCTCCAGGTTGATATCTTAACATTTTTTTGGGTATTCTGTGATCTTCCATTCGATGAACATGTTGCATCCATCTTGACTTATAATCAGAAATTTAATTTTTAAAGGTTCCTAAAATATTTCACCCATTTACTGTATTATATTTTAATGAGATTTTTTATGGTATGGGCTTGTAAGAAGAATATAGAATGGAAGATTACCAAAGGCCTTCCATATATAGAAATTTTAAAGAAGGAGCTAAAAAGGAAGACCAAGAACAACCTGGAAGAATAATATTCAACATTCAATGAGAAAAGTTGGTAACGGATCAAGACACAGAGGACAGAGAACGATGGATAACATTAATTAAGGGAAATTTGTGAATGTGCATTACAAACTGAAAATCTGTACGTTCGTAGTCATTTATGTATTTTTTAAAACTCGTGTTAATTATTAAGATTCGGCGGAGAGAAACCTCAATGACGAAAAAAAACCAGAAGGAAAATATCTAATAGGTCGTACAAGATAATAGTGAGATAACAACATTATCCATGATACGAAGGAGGTTAATTATGCAGACTACATAACTCATGCCCCAAATGGGAGTCAATCACCAATCACATTTCAATTATTTCTGTTTTACAAACAATCAGAGTCGTGTTTCACGAAATATGTATCAGTGTTACATTTACCATATTAAAGAAAGCTCCTCCTTTTAATTTTTTCAATAGGTCTGACCATTATTTTGCAGTGACTGAGCCTGCGAGAAATACGGCTACCAGATTATATATATAGTGCAAAGATGTCAACACATAGCGCTTGCAGGAGTTAATATAAAAACATTTGTAGCAATTTATTATACCACCAAAAAATGAAACCACCGTTTGCACTTTCTTAAGTGTATTTTTTCCCAGGTAATAATCCAGAAAAATATAATTGTCATATTTACATCATACGACACCAGAAATGAATTAATATACAGTTTGATGTGTATCATTTTTTCTCCACTAGAGAGCATTCTTACAATATTGCGTTCCTTTGGCAATAAATAGTATGATCTGGTTGCAGTGATAAACAAAAGAAGCAGTAGAAGCGTACCTATCGTTTGTCATTTGTTTTCAAACATCGCCGTTTACATTAAATATATAAATATTTTAAAATAACTATAGTTAAATAATGATTTGTGAGTAAACAGCTTAATTTTATTCGTTAAATAGTCCTAACAAATGCCACTCTTGATTTCCATTTTCTCTAGATAAATTCACTCTTCACTACGTGAGTCGTCAATTTATCGATAATTTGGAAATCATTTCGTGGCATTACTTATGACTATTTAACTCATGCCCCAAATGGGAGTCAATGACCAATCGCATTCGGTTTCAACTCGATATATATATATATATATATACTTCTGTTTATCATATTAAAGAAAACTCTTCCTTTTTAAAATTCTGAACAAGTCAGAGCATTATTTAGCAGTGACTGACTCTCGAACAAATACGTTGAATATAGAAATAATGAACAGATTCCTTCGAACTACACATTTGATAATTGTGTGTTAAATAATTGTGTTTTTAAACAATGATTTAACTGAGGTTTTTTCTAAAAAAAAATAATAAATACTCTACAATGTTCGTTATAATATACAGTTTGATGTATTTAATTTTTTCTCCATTTGGGTGCATTCTTACAATATTGCGATCCTATCTGGCAACAAATAATATGATCTGTCATTCTGCATTTGTCTCCATTTGTCTGCAGTGGATGAACAAAAGAAGTAACATAACCAAACATTTCTCATTGGTTTCAAACATGGCCGTTTACATTAAATATATAAATATATTTAAATAATGATTTTGTGAGTAAACAGCTTAATTTTTTTCATTAAATAGTCCTAACAAATATCATTCTTGATTTCCAAATCGTCTAGAAAAATTCGAAACCACTCATGGCATTGCTTATGAGGATGACTGGAAAACATTATCTCAATATCGGGATGTATGCAGAGCTTATGTCCGCTCGGCCTTGAACCTAAGGATTCGTTAGTTTAAGCGAGTTAGTATTTGATGTAAATGCTTTAATTCGACATACATATAAACATCGAGATGACTCAAATTGATTTTTTTATGTCATTCTGCATTTGTCATTTAATGGATGAACCCTCGGGATGTTTTCCTTTGTAACTACTGTTTGTTTTACATTATTCGAGTTCCTATACTCTATTATATGAGGCTCGTTTTACATTCATAGTGTAATCGGTATGTGGACAACCACTCATGTTAGCTAGTGAGTTTCTCCAATTAAATAAATATATATATCTATATCTATATATATATATATATATATATATATATATGGTATGATAAGAAAAATAAATGCCTGGACGGGATTCGAACCCCGATCTCTGAGTCTGTACCTCAGCGTGATATCTATTACACTACCAGGCGAATCCAATTCAAACACTTATTTTTCTTATATATGTATTATATTCTCCATTATTATTAGATGTCGCGAAAACTCGGTCTTCACTGCCATCTAGTAGCTGACTATAACAAGTAAGCAAATTAAAGAGAATATTTTTACTTTATAGCAGTGACGCTTTATCGATGTTATAATTAAATATTTAACATTGAGCAATGCAAGCTTAATATGGTATGATAAGAAAAATAAATGCCTGGACGGGATTCGAACCCGGATCTCTGAGTCTGTACCTCAGCGTGATATCCATTACACCACCAGGCGAATCCAATTCAAACATTTATTTTTCTTATATATGTATTATATTCTCCATTATTACTAGATGTCGCGAAAACTCGGTCTTCACTGCCATCTAGTAGCTGACTATAACAAGTAAGCAAATTAAATATAATATTTTTACTTTATAGCAGTGACGCTTCATCGATGTTATAATTAAATATTTAACATTGAGCAATGCAAGCTTAATATGGTATGATAAGAAAAAAAAATATATATGTATATACATGTTATAACTACATATATTTTTGACACTTGGCATATCATATATATATATATATATATGATGTAACTAAATTTACATTAAATACTTTGAGGGCGTGTAATGGGGGCCAAGACGGATAAGTTTAGCATAGGGACATATGTCCGGAAACGTACTGTTTCCCAGCTACCCGCTACACGCAAAATACCACAACACGCGTTGAACTGTCCCGTATTTTCGGCGCCAAAACCCTGCATGTTTTCCCGACTTGACCCCATTAGACTACTACTTGTGTGGTCACATGAAATACCTAATTTACGAGACCAATGTGACATGCGAGGAAGAACTACTTGCGCTGGTTATGGCTGCGGTGGGTGTTGCAGAATCAAGGATTGGTGATCATGTGTACAAGAATGTTATACAGAGGAACCGTATCTGTTTTGACACCGGTGGTCGTTACATCAAGCCCTTCTTATAAGTGGATCCAGACGACAAGCAGCAGGTGTCAGGGAAAGCAACGTGTGTTGTGACGTTTTGCGTGTAGCGGGAAAAAGATAGCAAACTTTCAACTTCCTAAAGTAGTGGACTTTTTTATAGATATCATAATATTACCTTAATTCAAGATCATTCCAGGGTCATAGAGTTGTATAGAGCAATTATTATTTTTAATGTTTCTTTCCTATTTTCAAGCCATCTAGAATGCTTAGACCTATTTACATGATTTTTTTCGAAATTAAGTCTTCATTACATAGAAAAAAAGTTGAGATGTACAGTGAAAATTATGTTGTGAGGCATGTGGCCAATATTTTTTTACCGTTGAATATCTCTTAATTACAACAGCACAAAACAAGTACGGAAAGTTATGAAAGTTGTGGAATGTGATTTTTTTTTTTTTGCTTACATGAATACGTCTTTAAATTTGGGAGACAATTCAGAGAACTGATGATAACAAAATCGGGGGAAATAGTTTGGTGTTGTAGCTACATGTCTACAATCTACATTCAAAATTTAATTACACCAATCGATAGAGAAAGGACAAAAGAATTCGTTACGCTGAGTGTGGACTCTGACGCATCGCGCGCGGCGGAGGGGGAAATGCCGCTATTTTGAGGTCGTTTCACTGCGTCACATAATTTTAATTTAGTATAAATTTTGACTTGGTGAAATTACAATGTTTGTTTGAGTTTCAATCGTCAGCTCTCGTCAATCTATCGATTACGTATATAAAACTTTAGTGTGCAATATAGTAAATATCCATCCATAGTAATTCTGCCCGAAGGCAGATCCTTCACTACAATTATAGCATTTTCATGCTATGCTTGCATCTTTACTAGGGAATTGTAGGTGTGGTAGCTCTCGTTGCTTTCCACACCGGTGAAAGATGATAATGGTGATCATAATAATGATAAGGATGGTGATGGTGATGATGGGCATATGATTTCGGGGACCGTTTGGTCCTTAAAGTTTTCCTGACATTTGTCTTACAGGTGAGGAAAAACCTCGATAAAAATCTCACCTAGAAAAACTGCCCCGACCGGGGATCAAACCCGGCCCGCTGCGTGACAAGGCAGCACGCTACCTGGAGATCACATCGGTGGGCATAGTAAATATAAATGGTGGAAATAAATAATGGAATGTCGGCCTATACTCGTCAAAAAGCGAAATCAAAATATAGAGGTCGTATACAGTTGGAAAGGGCTTATCAAGAGCAATCCAGTTGTACCCATAGAACTTAAAATGGCGGAGTATAGCGGTGCCGGGAATGACGGCGCCAGTAAATCTGCAGGTGGTTCGGCCGAGCTTATGAAAGTGTATGATGTAATGATTATGACATACATATAATATGCTCGAATAAAATATTACCAGATTCGTTCACGTATCCAAGTAAAACACACGGCCGTATCCACGACGTAGCCACACCCCGAGTTTTTTTCCTGGTGATTACTATGATACTGCTTCAGTCGGGTGAAAAGATGCTTCCATCATTTCCCTTAAGCTACCAATAATTTTGTTCCATTTAATTGCAAAATTCGTGTTAAGCACAAGCCTATTTAAAGACACGACACAATATTCTGTTAGATTTGCTCAGACATTGAAAACTGGTATATATATTGTGATGTATAATCGACCAATAGCTAATTGATAAATAATGGCTGTTGAATATTCCTGTGACATGACAGTGCATTGATGTAGTGGTATAATTAAATTCTGCCTGAGAAAATCTAACTGAAATGTGTCGCCTTTTTGAAGGGACTTGTATTTAACACGAATTTGCAGTTGAATGAAAAAAAATTATTGGCAGTTTAAAGAAAATTATAGGAACGTTTTATATTTTCAGCACAGAATGTGTATTCATATCAAAGGAGTTTAATCTGTAACTTTTTTGTTTTTGTAAAATAATGGAGAAAGGGCCTTGAGAGATGACCAATGTTTTAACATCCTTTGATATGGATAAACATTCTATGCTGTAAGGGCTTTTCTCTAGGCTTCATTCAGAGCCAGGGTTTGAGTTATTTTTAATTTCATGCGAAAATGAACTTACTCCAGGAGGTCTTTCTATCAGTGACCTTGTTTATTAGCCATGTTGGAGAAACGGTATTTTATCATTGACCAATTCAATTAGATTGCTAGTCATATATATATATATATATATATCCATCCATAGTAATTCTGCCCGAAGGCAGATCCGTCACTGCAATTATAGCATTTTCATGCTATGCGTGCAGCTTTACTAGGGAATTGTAGGTGTGGTAGCTTCCCGTTGCTTTCCACACCGGTGAAGGATGATGATAATGATGATGATGATGATGATGATGGCCATATGATTTGGGGGATCGTTTGGGCCTTAACGTTTTTCTGATATTTGTCTTACAGGTGAGGAAAAACCCCGATAAAAACCTCGCCCAGAAAAAAATTGCCCCGACCGGGGATCGAACCTGGGCCCGCTGCGTGACAAGGCAGCACGCTACCTCGAGACCGCAGCGGTGGACATATTTATATAGACCTATAAAATTTAACCTGCGTACGTTTGTGATTTCTTGATATCTAAACCGCCGCACCAATCTTCATGAAAATTTATTAATACAGATTTTCAGATACAGAGAATGTTTAACTACTATATATATATATATATATATAGTGGTTAAACACTATCTGTATCTGAAAATCTGTATTAATAAATTATTAATATATTTCATGTTGTAAAACCATTAGGTATAGGAGTTCACCTGATACGAACATTTTTAATTCGTTCTAGCGTTTTCGATGTTCGATTTTTTACAACGTAAGTCAGTATATCTTATTAAAATAAACCGAGGTATATATTTTTTAAAAAATCAGCCAATTCCGACAGTTAGAAGCAGGGGCTAAAGGTTTACTCGAAATTCGAAATTAAACATTGGCTTTAGCAATTTTCATGTTTGATTCGTCGCAATTTATGCCATATGATTTAATTATCACTTAATATTTCATTTATTTAGGCGTAGAGCGCACGCCGGTATTAGCTAATTGGTTATATATTACTATGTTTTGTTATTGAAGTAAAATACACACACACATACTCATGTATACCGCTATAAAGATTTATTTAATTTGTTAGCTACTTGTTTGTCAAATATTTTAATATCGTTATAAGAATATTCCCTTTTTTATGCTAGCATTAAATGCTTTTAGAGTAAAGTGAACTCAGTACGGGCTTCAAGAGGTCCTTGAGGTAGTAGAAGGTTAAGGCTCCCACCTCCTTAGACAATCACCACGAGATGGCAGCCGGATTGACAGCCGTGCGTAACGGCCACCTTAACTCCCAGAAATAGTGTATGATACTCATTTCCGTTAGAAGCTGAGTAGAACCCAGCGCCATGAAGCTGCAAACAAGATTTGAGACAGTTTAAAAATCCAGATCCCCGCAGGAACAGGAATCCCCGACCTTCGTCTTGTAGCGTATTGGCTTTAGAAAACTACATTACAGCAAAATTATTTGACTGAACAGAATAGAAAAAATGCCTATTTTTAAGATTTTTAGTGCCTCATGGCATGTCTAATTTTATAAATTTAGTGAATTAAATCCGGTCCCTATTTACGTAGTTAATATTTAATACAGAATTTTCACTTTACAGCAGTTGGATCTTAATTCTTGCTTTCCCAAAATTCCTATCTTCCCAATGTCCTTGTTCCATACACCTCTTCAACATGGCATCATATATGTCCTCATACCATGTTATTCTGCTTCTCCCCTCTTCCTTCTGCTTGGTACCATCTAATCTAACACCCGCTTAGGTCACTGTACTTCCGAAATCCGTTGTAAACGTCCATACCACTGTAAAGCTCTCTTTGTTATCCTATCGATAACAGTCTCTTATGCATCCATTTCTTGTCTAATATATGTATTTGTGATACATATTTACGGTCCCTATTTACGAAGATAAAACTGAACTGTTTTTCTGTAAAAGTCACCTGTAACTAGCTTACATAGATATTCAATAGTTATTTTATATTTATGATTTATTATAAATTTATACCTTATTACTTAATGCTGGGAGTTTATAAATATACGCCCCCCCAAGACTAGTCTACCTCCTTGTAAGAGATACGTTCCGGATTCATGAGAGAATAATTCAGATGCTCCTGCCAAGTACAGGACCTACAACAGAAGAGGAATGAAGTAGACGAGGATTTCCACACATCCAGTTCCATGATCGAACTATCCTGGACAGAAGCAAACTAGCAATTAGGACATGTCGTCAACAGACTAGCGGTACCACAAGATGTGCAACACAATACATTTCCACGAGGTGTCTGAAACGTGTGTTAATGTACACTGCGAGAAAAGTTGCGGTCGATACTACGTACTCTGGTGCATAAATCAAGAAAAAAGACAGTAACTTAACTTAACGCCACAGCCTAAATACTTAACTGCACAGATTTGCGCGTTTATCTATTTATTATTACAACTTCTTTCTGGAAACGCATGCTATTCTGCATTAAATGTACACTTGTTGCGTGAACTTCACTCAAAAAAATATTATACTGAATATATATAAAACTGTTATTCTCCCAATTATATTATATGGTTGCGAAACATGACTCTCAGTTTAAGGGAAGAGAAAAGAATACGAGTATATGAGAATAAAGTTCTTAGGAACTTTTTTGGACCAAAGAGAGATGAACAGACAGGCGAATGGAGAATACTAGATAACAGTGAGCTAGAGAATCTTTGAACTTCTGGATCTAAACACAGTAGATATCTAGGACCCAAATTATATAATGAATTAATTAGATCCAATCCAGAACTAAGTAAACTAAACACAGCCAGTTTTTAAACAGCAATTAAATTAATTATACTTAATTAATTGATTAAGTGAATAAAATTAATCATTTCAATATTTTAAAATAATAAATATAAAGCATCTATTTTTTGTTTATATTATTATAAATCAATATATTACTAATTATTTTCTTCTGTATTATTGGTTATAATCCATTGTATTATATGGTTTATATTATTTTATGCAAATCATTCTCCATCCCATTAATTCATTTGTTAGAATAAATCTCATTCCCAATACATTATTTATTTTTTATTTGTATGTGTCATAATTTATGTAAAAAATGAAACTGGCCCCTGACTTTAAATGTATATATTCTATTTATATTATTCATGTAACTGAACTGGATCCGAGCACGAACACTTGCTCATTCGGGTGTCAATACTGTATATAACATTTATTTGTAAATAAAATTTATTCTTATTCTTATATGAAACCGGATTTAATAAGAACAGTTAAATCTCATAAATTTGGATGGGCAGAACGTGTGGTTGGAATGGGGAATGAAAAAGTGGCATGGAAGCTCCTTGTAGGGAAACCATAGGGAAAAGGCTCAATTGGTAGACCAAGAATAATGTGGGAGAATAATAAAACCATGATTTGAGGGAAGTAGATTATAGAGAGTGTGAATTGAAAACATTATCTCAGGATAGGGATGTGTGGAGAGCTTATGTCCGCAAAGTCACGAAACTACAGGTTTGATATTACCACTGAATTTGTTATAAAATTATAGTGTAAACCGCTAATAAAAAACTTATATTTAGCGACATCTCTAAACACGTTTAAATTAAGCGCTTGCATGGAATGCTAATATTTTAAAGATAAAATAGGAATAGGAATAATGTTTTTGTATATTAAGTTGTCTCAGAAGTAATGTCGATTTTAACGTAATGTTGGGTGCCTAGTGGAATTTTTAAGGTGTGATTCATTAGGAATATGATCCAAACGATTGGGGGAGTTATGCAATGTGAATTTTATTTTCAACAAGTGGAATGATTTTATTGAATTTTGAGGGTCGCAGTTTCAATATTAACGTGATCCCATACTGCACGAAAACCCATAACAAAATTCCAGGAATTGGGAGGACTCGAAATGTTACCACACCCAGTATATAGTCCTGACTTCGCGCCATTATATTACCATCTGTTTCGATCCAAGGCTCATTTCTTGCGTGGAATTTCTAAAACATTGAACACATTGAAGTTGTGGAAGTCAAGTAATTCTTCATATCAATTCCAGAGACTCATACCGAAGGGGATAATAAATATAGCTGAGAGATGGCTCATCCATCCGAGAGGAAGATTTGATTTAGAAATCTGTTATGGGTGGGCAACAATTTGGTAGTCCAATTAACACCATAGAAACTGATTTTTTTCTACTTTGAAGAATAGTTTAATTTACTGGCACAAAAATTCAAAATAAAATTTTATTTTTAAAAAAAGGCATTACTTATGGGAGAGCATTTTTGTATTCCAATAAAAATGAATCATTGCATTAACTTACGATTATGAATGTGCAGTAAATATATGCATTGTTACCTGTAACAAACAAATGGAATTAATTTCGATCAGAACTGTGATTAACAAAATTAATTGCCAATTGTAACTATTAAAACTACATTTTATGAAGTGAAATAGTTAATGTTATTTAATAAAATAATAATACTAATAATAATAATAATAATAATAATAATAATAATAATAACAATAATAATAATAATAATTAAGGAGCGGATTTCTATGACCTAAAAAATGGAAAATATGCATTCATTTATGACCTAAAAAAAGGTTTAAATATGACTTAAAAAGATAAAAATATCACCTTATAATTGAATGAATTCTTTACCTATACTACAGTGTGGTTATAAAGTCTCAGTACATTTTGTGGATAACGTAGCGCAAATAAAAACAAAAATTATAAGGTAGTTTCTACTATCAAGTTAGTGTTCAACATAACCTCCATCAATCTCAAAAAATGTTTCCCAACGAAGCACCGTCGCCGCCCGGAAAACATGCGCCAACTTATCCTCTGTAATCATTTAACTTATTTGGCGTATGCGTTCTTTCAGCACTTGCAGATTAGGAAACTTGGTTCTGTACACCTCTTGCTTGATGAACCCCAAAGCAAAATCCAGGGGTGCGAGGTCTGGCGAACGAGGTGCCCAGTTACGAGGAGATGCCCTTCCAATCCACCTTTTGGGAAACCTGTCATTGAGATACCCGTGTATAGCCAGAGCAAAGTGTGGTGGTGCTCCATCTTGTTGCAACACCACTGTATCAATGATACCATCTTGCTGTAACTGTGGCTGTAAGAAAAGTTGCAACATATTAAGATACACGTCTCCCGTGAGGGTTTCCGTTGGAATCAGTCTCTAACTTCTTCGTACGACTGGCCTCTTAAACGCGCAGCAACAATCTCTATCCGCTCTTCAATGGTGAACATATTTGTATCTATCGAATGGCTGTAACAGAAATACGATATGTAAGCGATTTCTTTAAAATGTACTGGGACTTTATAATCACACTGTATATTAATTGTTCATTCATGTACATTTTCACTTGTATCATAAGAAAAAGGATATATTCTTCAATTGTCCAGTGCAAACGTTTGCTACCTGTTGTACTGTGAAACTGACGATTTTATACATATACATTGTTGGTTATTTCCAATCGCCTGACGACTAGGCTATCATAAACAAAAACCCAAAATATGACAAAAAGGTGACTTTATCATAGAAATAAGCAGACGTATGACCAAATATGTGAAAAAGTGAGAAATATGACTTTTAAGACCCAATAAAAAACCACTTAATCTTAATAATAAGGCGTATATAAATGTTTTTACTTACTTGAAGCTTAGAATATAGGCTTTGGTAAAAATATATGTCATAGGAAACCGCCCCTTAATAATAATAATAATAATAATAATAATAATAATAATAGTTTTATATTATCTGGCAGAGTTAAGGTTTTAAGGTCTTATCTTAGAAAAAAATATTGGTCTTTAATCTAAATTACAATAAACGTAAATGATTATAGGTACTCGTATATCTGTAACACAATTATGATTTACAATATATATCGATTTACTCTAGATTTAACAATAAAAATAGTTTTATATTCAATGAAACATTTTTTCATTTAGACTTTCTGATATTATCTCCTGGTATTGGTGTGATTGTAACCGACTTCTGAGCTGGGGGCGCCTCGAGGTTGGGTTACGTTGCTCCAATAAAATGAGAGATGTTAATAATGGTTATAATTCGCCAAGAGTGGCCTTTATCCAAAACTAATCTAATGATGAGAATGATAATGATGACCAGATTATATTCGGGATCTTTAAGTTTTCTGACATTTGTATAACAAGTGAGGAAAAACCCCGAAAAAAGAATTTGGAGAAAATATTATCGTACTAATTTATAAGAAAGGAGATAAAACTGATTGCAACAATAACAGAGGCATCTCATTACTTTGAAGTTCTAACAAATATATTAGTATCCAGTGTTACTTCCTACAACAACGACGTAATAGGTAATATTAAATAGGTAATTAGAAGAAATATGTCTACATTACATCGAATTTCTAGTGTAAGACAGATTTTATATAAAAAAGGAAAATAATGGCACTTTGGAATAATTATATGTAGATTTCAAATATGTATTTGACTTTGTTAAGAGGGTGAAGTTATATAGTATCCTGGTGGAGTTGGGAACACCTAAAAAGTTAGACTTATTCGAATATGTCTAAATGGCACAAAGAGTAGAGTGCGTGTAGGCAAACATTTTTCGCTTGTATTTGAACTTCACTGTCGGTTAAAGCAAGGAGACGCACTATCTTTTCTACTATTTAATTTTTGTACTAGAGCATGATAATCAAAACTTTAGAGTATAAAAGGCCTAATACATAATGGTACTGTTTTTACAAAGAGACCTAAAACAAGTTTGGGGAAAAGAATCTTATATATTCAACCCAGGATTTAAAGAGAGATCAGGACTTGCTTCGTTCAGGTTAGGGGCATGGAAATTTTTAAAAATTTGCGACGATCACGATATGCGAATATGTCCAATGTGCGGCAGCTTTGAAGACGAGATACATATATTAGGAACATGTAACGATTTGGAATATTGGAGGCGTCAGTTATTACCGGAAAGATTTCTAAATTCAAATCGTGAAGGATTGGCATGCTACGAGTTATTGGTAAACCCAGAAAATTGGATAAACGTGGGTAGATTTCTGGACAAAACGCGGAAAATAAGAACAACACTCATTCATGAATAAATAAATATGTTAACAAATTGCAATACCATTAATTCTTAATAATTCTACATAACTAAGTTAATGTATAATGCAATTTTATTGTTATCTAATTGTAATATTATTGTGTTTTCTTTTTTTGTCTTAAGCATATTACTACCAAACATCAAGTTATTGCAATGGACTGTCAACAGCACGTACGGCTTACTGCCCGTGCGATCCATATTTGTAAATAACATTGTATATATCTTACGTTTAGTCTAATAAAGTCCTTATGTACTGTTACTTAATGGTATTAATAAGCTATTACATTATACTGATTATGTACCTAGTATTATTATGTCATAGCGAGGAGATGTTAAGCTCCAACGCACATATTCTAATGAGTAACCCTAAGAAACTGTGGTATAAGTATACATCAGTGAAATTAAATATATTATATAATGAACAGTGAAGGAGATTTTGATGAAGTGACTGAATTTCAAAACCTACAATAATAATTACAAATAGGATAAATGTGCACAAAGAAATTAAACATAAAATTCTTCTTCTTCTTCCTTCCAAGTATTAGGCCAAGGCCTGTTACGATCCTATAGAAAATTTTCCCTCCAGCGTTTTGATCCTTCCGGGAAATTCTCGTATAAGACTTGAAAGCATAATAATAGTCCCTTCGATTGGTTGCTGGCCAAAGGAAGGCAAGACCAGTGATGGGGCTGCCATCTTATAGCCTCTGGTCAGGCTTTTCTGGAGAAGAAAAGAAAATAAAGGAAAGAAGAAATGGAAGAAAGGAAAAACTTCCTAGCCCTCGGATGCCCTAATAGCATCGGAGTCGAAAAAAACAAGAGTTAACCAAGAGAGGTTAGATAGTAAAGTTAAAAGAGTGCAAAACACAAGTAAGTGGAAGAAATGTTTTGCTCAGCTTGGGCACCTTGTGGTCGCCATCCACATATCCCCTAGGTGAGGACCCCTGAGGGATAAACATAAAATTAATTCTAGAAATGCATGGTCTTATGCCTTACAGGGACTATTGAGGCCCCGACTTCTCTCAGAAAACATCTAACAGAAAATATATACAACTGTTATTCTCCCAGTTATATTAAAATGATGCTAAACATGGACTCCTACTTTAAGATAGGAGAAAATATTAAACTCTTTCATCATCAACAACAACAAGGATTAAGTCCAATGGCCTGTTCCGATCTCATTATAGGTCGAATTGGTCCTTCCATCTCTTCAATGGTCTTCCCAAAAATCTTCTCCCTTTTGGTTTATAATTATACATTCTTCTTGGTATGCGCTGTTCATTCATTCGTAATACGTGCTGAAGGTAAGCATTTTGATAGTACCGGTATACCATTCTTTCACAGATATTAAATATATAAGTTCTGTTCTTATATCTTCGTTTTATTTTTATCGGTCCTTTGGTATCCTACTATTGCCCTCAACATCTTCATTTCTGCAGCCTCTATTATTAAATTCTTTGAGAATAAAATTCTTAGGAACAATTATGAACCGAAGAGAGATTAACAGAAAGGTTACTTGATTGAAAAGACTAAAAAAACAGTGAGCTACATGATCTCCATGGGAAAATCAGATATAATAAGAATAGCTAAGTCTCGTAGACTGAAGTGTGCAGGACATGTGGCACGAATGGAGAATGGAAATTTCTTGTAGGAAATTGAGAGGGAAAGCGCAGGTAACTTAAGAATGTGGTGGGAATATAACATTAACCATAACTTGAGAGAAGTAGACAACACAAGGATTGATTGGAACACATTAGTTCAGGATAGAGATGTATAGAGAGCTTATGTCCTTGCGAACATGAACCTATGTTTTCGATTGTGCCGGTGAGTTAGGTAGTTAATGCAAGTGTTGTGGGAGAGATTTTTTTATTTTTCAATCTTTTTTAGTACAAGTTTCTAGGTGGGAACTTATAACATATTGTGTGCGACTAATGATACTTGCATTAACTTTTGACCTTCTTCTAGGTTTATAAAAACACTTACAGTATTTTCTTACTCATTACAGATCTGAGTAATTACTTTAAGTGTGTCTAACAAGTTACATTGCACTAATTACGAGTTCACGTATAGGATTCTGATTTATTACAGCGCATTGAGACAAATTGCGCTCATATACGGAACTCATTAAGAAATTGAATTATGTATTTAGAAACAATACCTTGATTCACAAGAGGAAATTTCACGCATCAAGACTCTATTAAAGTTTAAGCTAGAAATGTTAAGTTCTAATTATGTTCTACTGTTCATTACTGAAAGAGTTATATTAAGTTGTATCACTAGGAACAATAATTACAAAGGGGCGTGAGATGCTGAGAGAAATTCTTACAAGGGAACAGTCAACCATTGCACGTCGAAACCTACTTCAAAATTTCTCCCAGAGAAGTGCTCTGACGTACCAAGGCCATGTCCAAAACAATACATACGAAAGGAAATTTTTACAAGGAACTGTAAATCATTGCACGTCGAAACCTACTTTGAAATATCTCCCAGAGAACCATTCTGATGGTACCGAAGCCGTGTCCAAAACAGTAAATACAAACGGGCAGTTCTTATAAGGGAACTGTAAACCACTGCATGTCAGAAACTAGCTTGAAATTTCTCGCAGAGATCCGTTCTGATATACCAAAGATGTGTCAAAAAAAAGGGGGGGGGGCATGAGATGCAGAGAGAAATTCTTAGAAGGAAATTGTAAAACATTGCATGTCGAAACCTACTTTAAACTGTCTCCCAGAAGAAAAGTGTTCTGATATACGAAAAATAAAATAGAAAAAACCAAATATGTTTAGATATCTTAATGAAACCATTTCCAAGGCCGTTTCCAAAACAATACATACAAATAGGGATGAGGTGCAGAAATAAATTAATCTTACAACAGAACTGTAAACCATTGTACTTCGAAACCTACCTTGACTATTCTCCCAGAGAATCAATCTGATATGCCAAGGCCGTATTCAAAAGATTATATTCCGCTTTTAACTGCAAGGCACTAAACTCCAGCCCATAATCTATAAACCTCTCATTTAAACTACAAGGAAATTATACAACTCCTAACTTGGTGGAATGGATAACCTTAACCACATGTCTCCGCGCCGCGTCCCACCTCATTCTACTCAAGCAAGGACATCCATTTTCTTCGCACAGTGATTTGCGATTACTAAATTATGACTTCGATTTCATTAAGGGCCGATGCTCCAATTAGGATCAAACGAATATAATGATAATGATGAAATATGCAGTAAGCTTACTTGAAAGAGTGTTAAAGAAGTCACATAATCTTTATACATAAAAAATTAGTATGAGTCTGTCTGTCCTTTAAAAAATCAAAAACTACCTAACCGATTTGATTTGATTTATTTTTTCATCATTTAGCGACTTTCCTGGAACAATTAACGTATATAACATTTTATCCTACATACTATAGGACCGGAGCTAAAGACAATTTATCGGTGCACTAAAAAAAGTAACTTTTTGGACACTTGCAAGGATTAAACCTTTTTGGTTCGTTCCGGCTCCACGTATTATAACTGCTGTGTCCATCATCCCTTTTTCCTCCTCTCGGTTGATAGTTCAGACTTTTCCTAGGCAATCTGTTGGTATCCATTCTGTAGACATATTCGTACCATTTTCTGAGGGGAGCTGGGCCTCCGTCGGGCGCCTCCCCAGGTGGTGGATAGGGGGAAGCCGGCAGATATGCCAGGTACCAGGGAAATCAAATACCTGGGGCGAACCAACCAGCGCAGAGAATCGGCTGACCAGATTGGACGGCTTCTCATGGGCAGATGTAGCTCAAGAGCCGTGGAGAAGGTAATACGTCTAGAGAAGATGACTCGAATCAATTCCCGCAGTTCTGGAAGCGGTAAGATAGCAGCCCTGTCACCACGATAGTTCTGCGCTGCGCTCGTAACGCAGTAAGGGCGAAATTCCAATTACCGGCAAGCTCAAAAGAATACTATAAACATGGGGGAGTAAAAATTTGGACAGATGAACTTCAAGATTTAGTACTCAGAATTGAGTATCAAAAAAAAATCTAAAAAATGTCCGCTACAGCATATGTCTATATTTTAAGGATAACTCACAATAACCATTTTTGTCTTTCAGCTCACTGATGCCAAGATATCGGTATGAGTAGATTCCCGGGCAAGCGTACGTAGCGGGCGCACACCGATATTCTACTACGGGTAGTGAACTTCAAGATTTAGTACTCAGAATTGAGTATCAAAAAAAAATCTAAAAAATGTCCGCTACAGCATATGTCTATATTTTAAGGATAACTCACAATAACCATTTTTGTCTTTCAGTTCATTAATGCCAAGAAGATCGGGATAAGTAAATTCCCGGACAACGCCGTGCACCCTAATCAGCTACGGATATCTAAAAATAATTACGATATAAATTCTTAATTATTTTCTTCTTAGTTATTCATTAACTTTAAAGCACGTTTCATTTATTTAGGCGTAACAGCGTACGCCGGGTGTTTGCTAATATAGGATATAAAGAGGGTTGAGGAAGTAGAGAAAGATGTGCGTTTTGGAATTTTTTCTTACCAAAAGAAATTAATGTTATGTTCAACCAGACTATAGGGTCACGAGGCGAACGCACAAGAATTAATTAATGTAAATTAACACATTTAATTAGTATACTGTGAGTTTATAGGCTACTTGTTCAAGTTACTTGGGTTGAGCGGACCACTGTGCTCTGTCTGTAATTATAGGACCTAACTCTGTTATTTAGTCGAGTCCAGGGCAGAGAAGGAAAATGTTAATTATTTCTCCTTTTTTAAGTCTCCATATTTTAAATTTGCATGCATTTGCACTCTACCGTCTTGTTTGCATATGTTTTGTTGCACTTTGCATATTTCTGCATATATCGTCGACCAATTTTATGTTAACCTTTTTTGTTCATCTCACCAACTGTGTGGATATGAGTAAGAAATGCAGTATGTTCTTTCACATAATTATTTTATTTTATTTTATTTATGTTACTACGATACTAAAATCTACGAGATTTTTTAATTAGCATATTTAAAAGTGAACATTATTTTTATGTAGTAAAACTTAATTTATTACATTTAATATAGAATGGTTTTCCAAATAACATAAGTACATTTACTTAAAATTAAACGAGGCTTTTAGAATAATGATAATGATGATGATAATAATAATGATAATAATGATAATAATAATAATAATAATAATAATAATAATATATTTCTCTTTATTACGAATTTCAGCAGTTACAGCAGTTTTCCTACAAACTGTTGTAAATTTTACTCCTATATAAATTCCTATTCTCTGCATCACTCTCTGTTAATCCTCTCGATACCCTACTCCTACGCACTCCTTGAACTCACTGTTTGTTTGATTTCTCCTTTCTTCTCTTGCCCTCTGTTTGACAACCTGGACTCATTTTTGAGAACTAGTTTCTGCCTGTCAGAAGCTAGTAGAAATGGGGAGTGATGGAGTAACATCTCCTTAAAAACCAGGGTTCATCTGGTCCTGATGATAATATCCTGTGATAGCTCCTTGCCAGGATATGGCAACTGCTGCCTTGTACGGAGACGTTGGTTGGTCAAAGGCTACAGGAAGAAAACCTTGAACAATTCTAACCTACTCCTCCTGGTTGGGGGTTGCAACGGAGGGCCAGCTTCCCAACATATTTGAAAAAATGAACTGTGCTAAAAAAACCAATGTCAAGAATATATAATAATAATAATAATAATAATAATAATAATAATAATGATAACACCAACATTAAGAAATAATTCAACGAACAGTGAAGAAATGATTTTAGAAAATTAATTTGTATTAAATGTTTACTCAGTATATACTCAGTATAAATATTATAGCTCTGTTAATGAATAAAATATATAATGTTAATATAATTTATTTCTACGTAATATAAATAAAATGAAATCATGCTAATTCTCTTTGGAATTTTCTTCTTACAGTACTGTCTAGATAAGGACAGTCTTCCAAACAATTTAATTTATCTTTGATACACTTCTGATCTTCTTGGTGATAAAATCGTAAAATATAGTCAATATACCCAATTCACAAATTAATAATTAAAAGAGTCAACATGCTTGAATAGTTAAACTGTCATTTTCAAGACTAAACCACCGCTGTGGTTTCGAGGTAGCGTGCTGCCTTATCACGCAGCGGGCCCGGATTCGATCCCCGGCAGGGGAGTTTTTCTGGGTGATGTTTTTATCGAGATTTTTCCTCACCTGTCAGACAAATGTCATGAAAACTTTAAGGCCCAAACGATCCCCGAAATCATGTGATGATGATCATCATCATCCTTATCATTAACATCATCACCCTTATCATGAAAATCATCATCATTATCATCCTTCACCGGTGTGGAAAGCAACGGGAAACTACTACACCTGCAATTCCCTAGTAAAGCTGCAAGAATAGATTATTGCAATGAAGGACCTGCCATCGGGCAGAATTACTATGGATATATATATATATATATATATATATATATATACAAGAGAATAAAACGTCCAGTACAGTAATATCAAATAAAATACAATTGAAAACTAACAGTGTCTAATATAATATAAAGTGATAAAGTGATATAATAAGTGCAGTGACGTATTATTTGTAGTCGAATTTCGACCAATGGCCGAACACTAGTTTAAATATTACTATTAAATAGCAATTAGCCTAAATATAGAATATTTCGTCGAGGACAGTCACGAGAGAGAACAGATAACAGCAGGATATATAACTTTGATTTAAAAATAACAGCGATTATTCAAATTAAAAAGCTAGTGTTTTTAATATGTTCTGTATCAGACCAATTTAAAAGCTTATATTGAAAACATCAGCATTATTGAAATACCAAAAGCAGTGGATAAGTACGATGAATTGTGTCATATGGAACGAACATAGAAAAACTCCCCTACCTATGCTTGCAGCTTTACTAGGGAATTGTAGGTGTGGTAGATTCCCGTTGCTTTCCACACCGGTGAAGTATGATGATGATAAACGAAGGTTATATGATTTCGGGGACCGTTTGGGCCTTAAAGTTTTCCTGACATTTGTCTTACAGGTGAGGAAAAACCCCGATAAAAACCTCACCCAGAAAATCTGTCCCGACCGGGGATCGAACCCGGGCCCGCTGCGTGACAAGGAAGCATGCTACCTCGAGACCACAGCGGTGGACGTATAAGATATAACCAACTACAATTATATGGGCATATACGAAGAATGCAAGAAAAAAGTTTTCCCAGAAAAATATTGGAATGGTGCCCACCTGGAAGAAGAAAAAAAGGAAGACTTCGAAACTCGTGGATGCAAGAAATAAGAACTGGAATGAGAACAATAGGGCTGGAGGACAAGGGTTGGATGGATAGGGACTAGTGGAGAAGGAAAATAGAACTTTAGGCACAGAAATATTAGTAAACCTTGAAAATCTGTATATAAATAATAATAATAATAATAATAATAATAATAATAATAATAATAATAATAATAATAATAATAATAATAATAATCATGACATTATTATTTTATTATTATTACCATTATTTGAAACGGTATTGACACCTCATAAGATTGAAAGAAGTTAGAATACCAAATATGATCCTTAATTGGTAACCTAACGGAAGAAGTGGAAGAATCATACCTAGAGAACGTTGGATAGATGGGATAAGTAGAAGTATGGAAGCTAGAGATTTTAGGGAAGAAGAATGCTTTAGACAGGAACCTCTGGTGACAAATCACTTTGTTTTGAAGGAGAAACACGGTATTATGGAATATTCCTAATCAAAAATATTATTATTATTATTATTATTATTATTATTATTATTATTATTATTGTATTTTGAATTAAAATATTACTTTAATATAACTGGTGGATTAAGGGAATGAGAGAACCATTTTGCATTACGCATGCTGCGTCTTGTTTGTTTGAACCTCACTAACTCCACCTCACGTGTGCAATTGGAGTTTCCTGCACGGTACACAAGAGCTAACACACGCTGACTTTGCTGAATATGTTACTTGCTGACTAATTAGAGGGCTGATAATGTTATGTCTTACAGAGAGAAAGAGAAGGAGAATTTAACTCTCAAGAGAGAAAATTAAGTTCAAAGGCTAATGTACTGAAATACACAGAGTTTAAAAAAAATGTTGAAATTATGAAAGGGTGTTATTAAAGGTCGAAGCAGGTCCATCACGCAGGAACTGCGAAAGCTAAGCGAATTCTTCAAGAAGTCAAATTTATATTCCCATTCAATTATCTAGGAACCATGGTTACAAACAGGAATGAGATGCACAATCAAATTGAACATAGATTCAAGTCTGGAAATGCATGTTATTAGCCTATGCATTACAAGGACTTTTGTCGTCGCAATTTCTCACAAAAAAACATTAAATTGAAAATGTATAAAACTATTATTCTCCCAGTTACATTATATGGATGCGAAACATGGACTCTTTCTTTAAGGGAGGAGCAAATAATAATAGTTTTTGAGAATAAAGTTCTTAGGACAATTTTTGGATCAAAGAGAAATGACTGACAAGCGAATGGAAAAGACTACTTAACAATGAGCTGCATTATGTTTATGTGAAATCAGGTATAATAAGAACAGTTGAGTGTCGTGGTCTGCTATGAGGAGAACATGTAGTACGAATGGAGAATGATAGGTATGGAAGCTTCTTGTAGGTAAACCATAAGAAAAGTGGTAAGTAGATAAGCCAAGATTGAGGTAGGAAAATTATTTGAACTATGATTTTAGTGAAATTAACTTTACAGAGAATGATTGCAAAACATTAGCTCAGGATAGGAATGTATGAAGAGTTTATGTCCGCGCGGTCATGAAGCTACGGGTTCGATAATGCCAGTAAGTTAGATTTAGATATTAGAGACTGTTAAATTTAGACTGCGAATTTTAACATAATAGAATTCAGTGGTCTAATGAGAGAGGGAGCTATGCCACTTTGAGAAGAAATGGATATAAATTGGATTTTACCGTATAAAGCAATATGTTACGAAATTATTTGTACAATAAAGGTTTTTTTTTTCTTCTTTAACTTTCTGTTATGTAAACTATGCAAAAGGAAACATAAAAGTTTCAATATATATATATATATATATATCATTGATAATTTCCATTTCTTCTCAAAGTGGCATAGTTCTCTCTCCCACTCGAAACTTTTTTATTATATGAAATATAATACAGAATTATTATTAGCAAGTCAACCGCTGTGGTCTCGAGGTAGCGTGCTGCCTTGTCACGCAGCGGGCCCGGGTTCGATCCCCGGTCGGGGCAGTTTTTCTGGGTGGGGTTTTTATCGGGGTTTTTCCTCACCTTTAAGACAAATGTCAGGAAAACTTTAAGGCTCAAACGGTCCCCGAAATCATATGGCCATCATCATTACCATTATCATTATCATCATCATCCTTCATCGGTGTGGAAAGCAACGGGAAGCTACCACACCTACACAATTCCCTGGTAAAGCTGCAAGCATAGCATGGAAATGCTATGATTGCAGTGAAGGACCTGACTTCAGGCAGAATTACTATGGATGGATTATTAGAAACGAACTATGAATAACGAGGACAACTTGATAAAGAATTAAGACAATTTTGACAAGTTGTATTTAAATACTTTTTGAAATTAAATAAACCTGAAGATATGTACAACGAATGTTTAAGTAAAATAAGACAAGAAAAGTTGATTAGAAAGTCCGGGCCAAGACTACGTACGCATATAACGACGCTATGGCCCTAAAATGGCACTATAAAATCAATGCAAGTAGACAGAAAAATTAAAATGCAAAATAAATAATTTATACAGAAAATAAGCATCTAAAATCTCCCATTACATTAATATTTTTCGAGAAAGATGATAGAGAGAAGAGATTCAAAAATGTAACCAAAACACCATGTGAACGTTCGTCAAGTAGTACCTCAAAATAAGGTAAGTCTGTTTTGTTATCTAACAAATCTGGCTTAAAACAATTTAAAACAACAGCGTACAATTTACAGCGAATTCAGAAATTTTTAACAACCTTTTCAACAATGTCGGTCGGAACCTCAAAATTCAATACTAGATGGAGAAATAACTAGAGGTCAGTTTGCAAAACTGCCTAAAAGTACACGGAAAATTGAAGAACTTTCTTTTTTAAAAAAAATGCGTGTTTGGTTCTAGTATTTCAGCCTATAAATTTAATTTATGTTAGGAAGAAGGATATTATTTTGCCTCTACTTCAGAGGGACACGGATTCAAACTCGGCCGTGTGCGATGGATTTTCAGAATGGAAAAATTCACGAACAAGTCTTCCGGAAGGGCGTTAAGCTATACTTCCCAAGTCTGATAAATCTCAGGCTCATAAAAGAACCACAAGCTTAAATAAAAAGGCCTCTGTGCAAAATTTATCCAACGTTTCCCATCCAGTGATATCTTAGTTACCCTCTATATGTCTCATCGTGGCGCCAAGCCGATCCTCTATCCTCGCTGACATCTATGAGCAAATAAGCGTAACTAAATTAACTTGGTCTCTAAGTTCCCATTTGCCTCTGGTTCAGAGGGTCACGGGGTCAAACCTGGCCGGAGTGGATGGATTTTTTTAGGACGGAAGAATCCAAAGGACAAGTCCTCCGGGAGGGACTTTAAGCCATGGGTCCCAAGTCTGAACATTTTCAGGATTGTAAAAGTTCCTTAAGCCTGAATAAAGAGGCCTCTAAGCAAATATTTACCGACCTCAACATCCTAGTAATACCTTAGTTGCCTGTTAGATGTCTCATTGCGTCAGTGTGTTGACCTCATGCCATTCATGATATCTGAGCAAATCAATATTTTTAAAATATATTACGAAACTCCGTTGAGGTCACTGTGTTAACGAACTATTAGAAACTTCACGACTGGATTTAATGAATATTTCAGAGATTTCCTGAAGAATGAGTAAATTCAGTTTTTCAAAACACATAGTAGAAGCAGGACATCAATTCAACACAATAGACAATGCATTATCGATTCTGCGAAGGGAAAACAATATATACATCGAAAATCAACGTTCTCGAAGAGTTAGAAATTATCAAGGAAACCACAAATAAACACATGTTGAATGAGAACATACCCAGCAATATAAACCCTCTGTACAAAATAATTACCAACAACAGTCAGTACTAAAATGAAAGCAGAAGATGATACTTAAGTTACCGAAAGACCTCCTATAAAACAAATTATTGAGGACGACTGAAGTATCAGGTACTGTTTCACAATTATTAAAACGTCAACTTAGTGTCCTTTAAAACACATTAAAACTCACTCTATGTTATAACGGATGAAGAAGAAAAAGAAGAAATAGGAAGAGATTTAGGAATGGTTAATCTAGAGCTAACACAATGACTCATTAGTTTAAAATTTTCTCCTGTCAGATAAACTGAGATGTACAAGTTTGCGGAAAGAAGCAAATCATTTATAATTTTGCTTTTTCTTTCTTTATTCTTGAAAGAGACGTGATCGAGTTATATTTTTGTAATTAGTTTTTTTTCCTTAACGTCAGCGATGAATGATAATTTGTTTTGAGTTAAATTAAACTTGGAACTTGTTCTTTTATAATTCACCAGTATTAATTTCAAAGCAAGCATCTCTCCTCTCTATTTTAAAAGGCGAATTACATTTTACAACTTCACAATTCAAAACTTTTTAATTATTTACGTAAAACGAAAAATACTATTAAAATACAATAGACCTAGCATATCCATTAACACATAACTTACACATAAGAAATACATCCATCATCTCTTTGTTGTCGCGCGGGCAGCATGTCTGCGTACAAGTCAAGTTTCGAAATTTGTATCATTTAACATATAAAAAAATCAATGCTTCTTTGTTTGTTTGTGTTTTATGTGCTGCTATATAGTTCATCCGATTGTGATGGGGCTTTTTGCAAAATGTTCAGGAGCTTCCCGGGGAGGTTTTAGGCTATAAGAGAGTTGTAATACTCAACCTTTTAACACTTAAAAATCACACTTTGTACTGAAAAACGCGTTTCTCGGAACTTCGTGGACGCTTAAATTACTTACGCTGCCTACATCATAACATATACACCAAATTAATGCACTTAGAATTGAATATATCATTAAAATCTACGAAAATTCCGCTACAGCATATGTCTATCTTTTACGTATAACTCACAATAACCACCTTTGTCTTTGAGCTCATTGATGCCTAGAAGTTCGGAATAAGTAGATTCCGGGGCAACGCCGTGTAATCATAATGGTGTATATAAAAATAATTACGATATAAATTTATAATTATTTTTCTTTTTACTGATTCAACTAAACATAAAAACACATTTCATTTATTCAGACGTACCAGCACACGTCGGATATTATATAGTCAATAATAAGAACTTCAATTCAGTATTTGTTTCAGATCTTCAACTGTATTATATGCAATAATGATACTTAAAAATACCATTAACTGACAGTTCTATTACTCTATAATTTTATCATGACACGAGAATAGAACTTTCGGTCAGGACAACGTCTGCCGGGTCCGCAAGTATTTTGATAATGAGTTATTTACATAGGGAACCGTAGGGCGATGCTGTAATAGTGTGCACAAATTGAACATGACAATGGGAGCTGCTCCACCGAACAATTTGAGGTAGAGAACCCAGATTGCGTAAAACCAGTTTAAGGATATATGGTAGTGGTTCAAATATTATCTAGTCCATTTTTAATTTGTAATATCAGTTACCATTCTTAACACAATTAATGTACCATTTTGTACCTTACAACAGTTGCTCAAACTGACACTCACCTACCAAAATGGAAGCATAATATCGGGGTTCCTTAATTCGAGTCGGGATTCCCTAATACGGACCGAGTGTCCCTAATTCGGTTCAGGGTCCTAATTCGGTTCGGGGGGTCCCTAATTAGGTTAGTCGATCCATAATTCGGATTCGGGTTCCTAATGCGGTTCGTCGGTCCCTAGATCTGTTCGGGGTCCCTAATTTGGTACCGGGACATTAATTCGGTACGGGGTCTCTAATTCGGTTGGTGGTCCCTAATTCGGCTCGGTGGTCCATAATTCGGTTCGGTGGTCCCTAATTCGGTACGGGTGTCCGTAATTCGGTTCAGGTATTTTAATTCGGTTCATTGGTCCCTAATTCGGTTTGGGTAAATTCTGGTTTGGGGGTCCCTAATTCGGATTGCGGGTCCATAATTCGGTTCGTGGCTCCCTAATTCTGTTCGGGGTCCCTAATTCGGTTCGGCCTCCATAATTTGGTTCGATGACTTTAATACGGTTAGTGGGTCCTTAATTCGATGAGGGTCCCTAAATCTGTTCCTGGATCCTAATCCGGTTCTGGCGTCCCTAATTCGGTTCGATGGTCCCAAATTCTGTCCTAGTTCCTATTACGGTCCAGCGTCCCTAATATGGTTCGGGAACTTTAATTCGGCTCGGGGCCCCTATTTTAGTTGGGGATCCATAATTTGTCTCGACGGTCCCTATTCGGATCGGTGGTTCCTAGTCCGTTTCGGGGGTCCCTAATTCGGTTCGTTGGCCTCTAATTCGGTTCGGGGACTTTAATTCGGTTGGTGATCCCTAATTCGGGAGCGGTCTCTCTTTTGGTTTCGTAGGTCCTGTGATTCGGTCCGGGGCGCTCCACATCCATTAGTCAAGGACCTAAATATGGTTATTGCTCCTTGACTCTTGGTCCCGCGGATCGCGGGTTTTTTTTAAACCGGCCGGGGGTTGATAATTTTTGTAGGATGAAAAAATCCAAGGAGCAAGTCCACCAGGAGGGACTTTAAGCCGTGGGTCCCGAGTCCGAAGATTTTCAGGCTTGTAAAAGATCCTTAAATCCGAATAAAAAGTCGGTAAGCAAAATTTACCGAACGTTCCCATCCTAGTACTATCTTAGTTTTCTATATGTCACTAAGAGGCGGAACGCTGACCCCTGGGCCACTCAATGATATCTGTTTCTCCCCGTAGAGGGAGAGCGCCTAAGTCTCGTCGAGAGATGCAAGGTGTTACAAGAACAAGAATAAAAGTAATTAAATACCTTATCAAATAATATTAAATAATTTATATATATCAAATAATTATATATAATAATAATAATAAATAAGCAAAAATAAGTTACTATTTGTTTACTGTCTTAAAATATACAAATAATTAATAAAATTCAATTATTTATAAAATGTAACTAGTCCACCGATGTGGTCTCGTGGTAGCGTGCTGCCGTGTCGATCCCTGGTCGCGACAGTTTCATCTGGGTGAATTTTTATCGGGGGTCTTACTCGCCTATAAGACAAATGTCAGGAATCTTCAAGGCCTAAACGGTCCCCTAATATCATTTGACCATCGCAATCATCATTCATATTCATCTTAGATTAAGCTTAGGATTAGGGACTCTCCTGGCGCACCATTATCATCATCATCACTTATATCATCGGGGCAACGTAACCCCGCCTTTCAGGTGCCCCAACCTCAGAATAGGGTTACAATCACGCCATTGCCAGGAGAGAACACCAGAAATATCCAGAAGGACAAAACTAGGGCATTAGAAATATAATTAATACAATTTACTCTTGATCAATATAAAGTAACAACTGGCATGGCCTGTATATTTGCTCAGTGATGGTCAAAATGCTCTAGCCCAGAGCAGTTGATGAATAAATTATATACAAAAATTGAGTAATATATTTTATTTTAATGGAATTTGAACAGAAATAACAAATTGAAAATAATATTTTGATAGCAGAAACAGACATATAATAAAAGTTCAATCAACTTTCTTTTGATACTCTATGTTTACTTGCAAAACAGTTTGGATTACTCCCACAGCCCTGGATATGAAATACGCATGCGTACACCATTTCATTGTGTTCCCCACCGATGTTTAACTACATTAAAATAGAAATAGCAGTTTCCGGTAATGGAGATTGAAACAGGAACAATTGTCTCATATTCCTTGCTTGTGAAAGCTTGGCTTGCTGTTGTATATGCCAAATATTGTAATCATGAAGCAAACATTTCGATATGTTTACTCTTGTGGAAAATTTATATACCGTCATAAAATTTAACATACAAAGGTAACATTTCAAATTAGAGTTTATATCAATGAATATAGAATTTTATTTGAGAAATACATCCATAGTAACAATTTTCAAATGGTCGAGAGCTGCGTATTTCAGTAGTCATGCCATTTACATTCTCCAAAAATTATTATTAATGTTTTCCAGTGAAATATTTTAAAATCAGGATAAAAATTGAGGAAAAATAAATCATCATCATCCTTCACGGATTAGGTCCTTGCCTGTTCCGATGTCACATCTGTTCATCCCAGCGCTTTCTTGGTCTTCCATCCGATCTTCGTCCACCAGGTGTATACATCAGTGCCATCTCTGGTATCCTATCCTCTGTCAGTCTTTGCAGATTTTCTATCCAATTGTTCCTGTGTTCTTTCATTTGTTGAAGAAGTGATTGTACTTTCAGTTCCTCTCTATTATTCGCATTTCTAATATGTTATCATAAGTAAGTAATGCCACGAATGATTTGCAAATTACCGATAAATTCACGACTCATGAAGTGAGGAGTGAATTTATCTAGATAATTTGGAAATGAAGAGTGGCTTGTTAGGACTATTTAACGAATAAAATTAAGCTGTTTGCTCACAAATCATTATTTAACTATAGTTATTTTAAAATATTTATATATTTAATGTAAACGGCGATGTTTGAAAACAAATGAGAAACGTTTCGAACGCTTAATTTTCTTCCTTTGTTCATCACTGCAACCAGATCATAATATTACTTATTGCCAAAGGATCGCAATATTGTAAGAATGCACCCTAGTGGAGAAATTTATAACGAACGTTATAGGTATTAATTAATTTGATGTCCTATGATATAAATATGTCAATTATATTTTTCTGCAACGTCATTTCCTGGAAAATAATTCGTTTAAGAAAGTGCAAAGTGTTTTCTTTTTTTTTGTGGTATAATCAATTGTTACAAATGTTTTTATATTATCTATCGCATGCGCTTTTTGCTGACATTCATGCACTATGTATACAATCTGCAGAAGATGAGTTCTTATTTTCAACAGTCTTCATAGTTTTAACCACTTAACGAAGTTTCTTAAACACAAGTTTAATTTAGTTGAGGACGGACTACTATAGCAGGTACCTATTTTAATATTTTAACGTTATATCTATCAGATAATTAATGTAATACATTCTATTTAGCTTTTGCACTCATTATATACCTACGTTTTTGCTTATGAAGAGCGTTTGCTACTCACGAGAAATCTGATCCAACGGAAATCACTCTCGCTTGAATTCTACTCACGCACATGCGTTTGGTACTCCCCTCCCACTCTCCTGAACACACCATGTGACTCTGTACAAGAAACTAGACTAGGTAGCTCAGGAGCGAGATTTTCGAACGGGAGCAGTAGTGAATGTGAGACTTTACGTACTCTAGTACATTAACACAATCGATTACCGCAAACATAGTCTGAGTAATGACCTGAAATCTAAAGAAAACATTATTCATTTTAAATCATATTACAATTAAGAGTGTAATGTAGAGATATAAATAAAAGAGCTGCAATTTAATTTATAATTGTAACGTAACGTCGACTGAAGCTTAAATAATAACCTTTATGCTTGAAAATAGTTAAAATTCACTTGCTACGTTATTCAAATGGTATTAAAAAAGGGGGGGGATAGATTTTAATTGGAATCAATACATAAAACCATTAACGTTGGCTCGCTGAAGGGAACAAGCATAAATTCCCCACAAGGATCCTATGTTTCACAGCCAATAGTCTCCACCAATTCATGTACAGTGATAGCGTTTATTACAAAAACGTGAATCTGTCTGAGAATGCTGTAAACACAATAATTTGTTCTGTTATGCACATGAAGTACAGAAACGAAACAAACGAATATAGCGCTTCTGGAGAAAAAAAACACTTTCTCGTTTCATCTCAATACCAATATACTGAACGAGGATGCGAGTAATTGAGAATTAAGTTATTAGAAAAAATTTTTCGTTATTTGTATTACTAAATTTCCTTATTTAATCAATTGAGTTGGTTTGTATTTGATTTAAAAATCCAATATTAAGTAAGTAAATAAAAATAAAACGTAGTTTTATTTGATTTTTCATATTTATTATATAATTCAGTGACAGACCTCGTTTCGGAACACTGTACCTTCCTTCAGACATGGTTTAACAAATTATGAATTGTGTTCCAACTGATCGAGGCAAACAAATACAACAATATGTATTTAAATTTTTTCATTTTTTAACAAAGTGTTATTCATTCAAATCAAGTTGAGAATTTAACAGTTGTTACCACTTTTCAATGTATTTATTTCTGCAGCCTCCAAAAGATCTAACTTCTTACCCTTATCACAAACATGTAACATTTCAAAATTTGGATCGAAACAATGATTAAATTGGAATAGGTGGTTAGCATATTTTGAATATTCTAAATTTCTGTTATAAGCTCTCATGTGTTCCTTTATCCGAGAGATAAAAGGTCTACCAGTTTTTCCTATATAGACATTATCACATGTGCCACACTTCAATTTATATATAATCATTGTTTCGATCCACATTTTGAAAGTTTACATATTTGTGATAAGGGTAAGAAGTTAGATCTTTTGGAGGCTGTAGAAATAAATACATTGAAAAGTAGTAACAAACTGTTAAATTCTCAACTGATTTGAATGAATCCCCTTTGTTAAATAAAAAATTTAAATAAATATTGTTGTATTGTTGCTTAAATCAGTTGGAACACAATTCATAATTTGTTAACATGTCTGAAGAAGGTACAGTGTACCGAAACAGCTGTCACTGAATTATATAATAAATATGAAAATCAAATAACACTACGTTTATTTTTTTTTTATTAATAAATTCATTATTGTTTGCAGATGATCAAATATTTTTTGCAGGGGATGAAGATGATATGATATATATGACTATTTAACTCATGCTCCAAATGGGACTCAATGGCCAATCACGTTTCAACGATTTCTGTTTTACAACCAATCACAGTCGTGTTTCACGAAATATTTATCAGTGTTATAATTACCATATTAAAGAAAGCTCCTCCTTTTTAATATTCTGAACAGGTCTGACCATTATTTTGCAATGACTGAGCCCGTGAGAAATACGGCTACCAGATTATATATATAGTGCATGAATGTCAACACATGCCGCATGAGGGAGTTAATATAAAAACATTTGTAGCAATTGATTATACCACCAAAAAAAGAAACCACTCTTTGCACTTTCTTAAATGTATTTTTTCCCAGGTAACAATCCAGAAACATATAATTGTCATATTTACATCATACGACATCAGAAATGAATTAATATACAGTTAGATGTGTTTCATTTTTTTCTCCACTAGAGAGCATTCTTACAATATTGCGTTCCTTTTTGGCAATAAATAGTATGATCTGGTTGGCAGTGATAAACAAAAAAAGCAGATGAAGCGTACCTATCATTTCTCATTTGTTTTCAAACATCGCCGTTTACATTAAATATATAAGTATTTTAAAATAACTACAGTTACTAATGATTTGTGAGTAAATAGCTTAATTTTATTCGTTAAATAGTCCTAACAAATGCCACTCTTGATTTCCAAATTCTCTAGATAAATTCACTCCTCACTTCGTGAGTCGTGAATTTATCGATAATTTGGAAATCACTCGTGGCGTTACTTATGATAAATTACTTTTAATATTAGATTGACGAGTTAATATTTTTGTATGTAATTGGTAGTATACATGCTTTCTATGCGGTTGTGTATAAGTGTAGGCATTGTATCAATTAGGGTCTCTGGTTTGAAGATTTTCAAGTTCGTAACAGAATCTTAAGCCTGAAAAAAAAAGTTTGAAAGCAAAATTTACCAACCTTTATCATCCTACTATAACTTTAGTGTCCTAGTATATGTTTCATTGCGTCGGTATCACATGTCATTCACGACATATGTAGGGAAATAAGCATAACGAAATAAATTAGCTTGGTATAGAAAATCTTAGGGCCCTCAAGCCAATAAGTTAGACAATTTTTTAAGCAGGGATTGGCAGTATTGTACGTTGATATACCTGAAATAAAAGTATTTTCACAGTAGAGAGGCGCGACGAACGAGTTTCCCTTGGGTACACTATCACGGAAAATAAATAAACACAGCAGCAACACAATATAAATAATATTTAATTTTAGGAAGTTATATTTTGAGGTTATTTTAATTATATTATTTTTGGTCTGGACATCTTACCTCAATATTGATATTGAGGTAAGATGTCCAGACCAAAAATAATATAACAATAACAAATAATAACTGTTAAAAACCTGAGTAATTGCGATTGTAGTTTGTTTAAACAAGGAAACAACGTAACTCTAATTTTAAGGGATATAGTTGTTAAGAGAATTGAAAATATCTTGTAAATGTTATAATACCTGTTTGTAGCTTAATTATAATTACTATTTATTATTATTATTATATTATTATTATTATTATTATTATTATTATTATTATATTATATTATGCTGAAAAAGCTATTGAGAATGGAAAAAGAAATGTAAACCGATGGGAATACCACTAAATGATAATTCAACAATATATACACTCCAGTTTGCAGATGACCAATTGATATTGGCTCAAGAATTTGAAGATATAGATTAACTCACTATAAAATTAATACAAGAATATAGTTTATGGGGTTTAAAGATCAATATGGATAAATCTAGATATATTACAATAGGGGATCTTCCTCAAGATTTAATACTAAAAGAAAATTTAGGGACAATTAAATACGCTGAAGAATGTAAGTATTTGGGAATTAAAATTACTAAAGATGGAAAACAAGAAACAGAGATAAGAAACAGGATCAATATAGGAAAGTATGCTATATCTGCCCTAAATGGAATAGTATGGAACAAACATATCTTCAAAGAAACAAAAAAACTATTTTTAATACAATAATCAGAAGCATTATATATGGAGCTGATGTGTGGGCTTTAAATGCACAAATGAAAAAAAAATTACTCGCCACTGAAATGGACTACTGGAGACGTGCTGCAAGAATATCCAGGAAGGATAAAATCAGGAATGCATATATAAAAGAAAAAATGCAGGTACAATATTCAATATTAGATTTTATAAAGAAGAAACAATTAAATTGGTACGGACACATTAGAAGGATGGAAGAAGGAAGATTACCTAAGATAATCATGGATGGGAACCACAGGGAAGGAAAAAGAAGGGTAGACCAAATATTACGTGGATTCAGGGAATCAATGAAACTAAGAGGGAATGGGAAATAGAAGAAGATATATGGATGAACAGACAGGAATGGAAAAATGTGTTGAAACAAATGTGTAGTTAACTGTGAACATGGGTACCGGAAAAATGTATATTCATTGTAAAAGACGGAAATAATAAAAAAATATTATTATTATTATTATTATAAGTAAGCTTGGTACGTCACTATTCAACTAAGAGAAAATAGTAAAAGCGGTTTAGTTTTGCTCTTTAAGAGGCTTAACAGTCTATTACAAGAGTGTTTCACGTTTACCTAACTCGAATGTAAGTTCCCACTTCTATTGTACCTATAATCACTAATTAACCTAAAAGCAAATTAATTTATTAGAAGTTTCAATGGAAGTCAAGTCTCTCTTTAGTTTAACTTTTCCTACTTAACCCTTAAATTGGCAAAACACAAATTTCTTCTGTCAGTTATTTGAATGTGGCGGACCGCAGTGTAAACGGAATCTTGTGTAACTGTTATTATTAGGCATATTGTATAATTAAACATACATTTAAGTGGTTTCTTTTCGTTCGTTTTCTACCGATTTATTTAAAATATTAAATTAATTGAACCAACTGATGTATCCAAAAGGATACATTACGAATTTAAGGGTTAAGGTACGTAGATACCTCAAGCCTCTCAAATCCTACAGGTACACGTCATGTCGAGTGAGCATTTTGTACTTTGGATTACTCACACACGTTTTTTACACGCTTTATATTAGCTTGACCTGTATCTATATATGTAACGGAATCTTTCAACGCGATTTGCACCCACTTAAAAATCATTGGATCGACTTCAAACTTTCTATACTATTAACGTACCAATGGCAATACAATAATTTCATAATTGTTTTCTATAATCCTGGCCAGAATCATCAGAATACCAAAAAAAGTGTTTGTGTAATTATGTAACGGAATCTTTCAACGCGATTTTCACATACTTAAAATCATTGGATCGACTTGAAACTTTGTATACTTGTAAAGGACCAATGATAATACAATAATTTCATAATTGTGTTCTAAAATCATGGTTCAAATCCGGCACGGATGATTTTTTAGAAGAGTATTACTTTTAGCTCATACTACAATAGTATCGAATTTATATATATTTACATTTTTATCTTATTCTGTAAAATATTAAAACTAAAAAATTAAATAAATAATAGTTTAAAAAAACTAAAACAACACGCTTTATTAGAAAGCCGAACTTAAAAATGAAAAATAATTTTAACTTTTTAATTTCCAACACGCTTGGGATAAAATTAAAGTGGTCAACACAAAAAATGATCTCCAACACATATATAATAAAAATAGAGTTATCAACAAAATGAAAATCATTTTATCATCAAAAGTGTGGGGTGCTCTATATCAATTAATATATTTGATAATAAACAGATATTGGTAAAAGTAAAGTCTCTAAGAAGAAAATGTAAAAACCAT
The DNA here is from genome assembly GCA_030220185.1 of Diploptera punctata. Lineage (NCBI taxonomy): Eukaryota > Metazoa > Arthropoda > Insecta > Blattodea > Blaberidae > Diploptera > Diploptera punctata. Next base: position 4,230,898 of record JASPKZ010003847.1, on the reverse strand, counting down.
AAAAATCACCCCATGCTTTTGATGGTAATTTTTTGTTGTTGATATCTCTAGTTTTATTCTAGATGTGTTGGAGATGATATTTTTGTTGACCACTTTAATTTTATCCCAAGCGTGTTGGAAATTAAAATTATTTTTCATTACTTAGTTCGGTTTTCTAATAAAGCGTGTTGTTTTAGTTTTTTATACTATTATTTATTTTTTAACTTACAAGTGATTAACTGAATTTTTCATTCAATACCCCAGGTTATCATTTCGACTTTTCTGGTGTTCTTTCCTAGTATTGGCATAACTGTAAGCCACTTCTGAGGTTTGGACGCCTGAAACTTGTGGTTGCAGTGCCCCATTATAAGATGGATGATGATAGTGGTGCGCCAGGAGAGTCCTTAATCGCAAGCTTAATCTAAGGAAAATATGAATGATGATGATTTTGATGGCCATATGATGTTCGTGGGAACGTTTGGGCATAAAAGATTCCTGATATTTGTCTTACAGGAGGGGAAAAACTCCGAAAAAATCCTCACGCAAGAAACTTGTCCCGACCGAGTTTCGAAATCGGGCCCGCAGTTTGACAAAGCAACACGCTACCTCGAAGACTACATCGGTAGACTACACGAACATCAAGACACACAATTCATTCATACTAAACATTCATGGGAATTATTGTGATAGCCAGATGATGTTCCAACACCGTTTTGACCTTGATGATTCCAGATAATTTTATTACAAACTAGCGAGTACCCGGCGTGCGCTGCTACGCCTAAATAAATGAAAATATGAATGTGCTTTTATGTTTAGTTGAATAAGTAAAAGCAAAAATAATTATAAATTTATATTTTTTAGATATACCGTGCTGATTACCCGGTTTTGCCCGAGAATCTACTTATCTAGTTAATGTGTTTTTATGTTTAGTTAAATAAGTATGGGGAAAAAATATATAAAGTAATTATTTGTAGACACCCTGTGCTGTTTATTACCCGGCGTTGTCCGGGAATCTACTCATCCCGATCTTTTTGGCATAAATGAGCTGAAAGACAAAAATTAATGTACTTCTTATGATTAGTTGAATAAGTAAGGTGAAAAATAATTATAAATGTATATCGTAATTATTTTAAGATTCCCCGTACTGATTACCCGGTGTTGCCCGGGAATCTACTTATCTCGATTTTGTTCGCATAAATAAACTAAAAGACAAAATTCGTTATTGTGAGTTGTCCGTGAAAGAATACCGCCATGTGCTGCTATGCTGGCAAAGGAATCTACGTACCTGTTTCGATCTTCTTGACATCAATGAAAGACACAAATGGTAATTATGGGTTATCCGGTAAGAGATAAACACATGCTGTCGCGTACTTTTTTGTAGAGCTTTTTGAGATATTCAATTCTGTGTACATTAATTCTGTATATTTGTTATGGTTTAGGCAACGTAAGCCATTTATGCGTCCAAAGAGCTATTTTTTCACGTTTTCCAAATATAAAGGGCGAATTTTAAGGGCGTAGGAGTTGAGTATCACAACTCTCGTATAGCCTATGTTCATCCCGAGAATCTCCTGAACATTTTGCAAGAAGCCCTATCACAATCGGATCAACGGTAAGGCCGCGCGTAAAGTACGAACGAACAAAACAAACTAACTAACAAACCAACATACAAACATTTTTATACATTATATAAGGAAAATCCCGACGTATACCCCAGCAGGTAATTTTTAACGAATCTGCTGCCTACTAGACAACGACATAATCCAGAAATCAGAGCACTGAATTTACTCTCTAGCACTATCAAACTCAGAGGTTATGGCTGCACAAACTCCCCATACGTCTTTGTCTTAAACTAATGTTTTCCAACCAAACTCTGCATAATTGACCTCACTTAAAGCATGGCCGAACAATTACGTTAATGAACAATTGATATTGGGCAGTGTTGGTTAATAAAGAACATTCAAAATCTGATGCCAAAATATATTATTAATTTCAAAAACTTATTTAAAACTTATTTTTAAACTTCTAGGACATTTCCTTTTTTGGGTATGTGTGATATTTTAACAGTTTTTTTTTTACATAACACAAATTTGTATGACATTACCTTTTAATTGTTTTCACAGCACAACCTTCCGTGACACTTTGAAGTACATAAACATTTCAGTGCACGACATTTACACTTATTATTTCGACATTTACGAAGAGGAATCGGAAAATTATGAAATTGTCCGATTAATGATGTTTTAAACATCTTCCCCAGCTAGTTTGGACATTGTTGCCTTGAATTAACATCATCGCCATCCTAAATTAACAACGTCGTTAAGGAGGGTGATGGGTGAAATTTCTATTTTATACATTTTTTGAGCTAGAGACGTGATGTTTTTGTACAAACATTCACTGCATCATAAATAATGATTTGTTTAAGTTTCATTCTTGTGCGATATTTATTTTATGAGTTATTAAATATTATATTTTTAAAAATTTTGCATTTATTATAATTAAATAGGTTTCACATTTTTTAGTAAAATGTATTTTTTTACAAGACCCTTAAAATATTTAGAAAAAACATCATGCATTAGAATTGTTATAATTAGAATACAAAGGGAGAAAAAAATAATGTTGTACCTGATATGTGGAATTACAAAAAAAAATTAATAACTGCATACATTTTACTTTTTTATTTTTTTAAATAATACTTCAATCATGAAACCCAGGCACCACTTTGTTACTCATTGTTTTTAGAACATGCAAAATCTGAACCTTCTAGGACAAAATTTGTGAATTCCATTTAATTTTTGAATGTACAAAAATGCAGTGAAAATAAAAGTGTGAAAAAAAAGTTTAAAGATTTGCATGCAGTTTAAATACAATATATAACATACAGGCCTAATCAGCACTCTAGGACACTTAAAAGCGTTGTAGCCTCTGAAACTTTGCCAACATATACATTAGAGTACAGGCTATTTTTTAGTACAAAAAAACGAAAAATGCCAATTTTGATCTCAAATGGACAATTTTTCACCCATCACCCCCCTTTATGACCGGCCTTTTACGACATTTCTTGCATTTACTTCACTCTCCATAATAGAGAAATTCGAATGATAAATGTACGACGGAGAAGAAAGAAGACAATGGTCCGGGCACGACATTGGCTATAGTGACATTATTGATGAGGGAAAGAATATAGTGGGAAAATATTGTTAACCATGCTTCGAGAGATGTTAATTATACAGGGAATTACTGGGAAATATTAACTCGGATAAGCACGTATGGAGAGATTACGAAAGCAAGGCTTACGGAACCTCAGGTTTGATAGTGACAGTCATCATCATCATCAACAATAAGGATTAAGCTCAATGGCCTGTTCCTATCTCATTATAGGTCGAATTGGTCCTTCCATCTCTTCAATAGTCTTCCCAACATTCTTCTCCCTTTTGGTTCATAATTATACATTCTTCTCGGTATGCGCTGTTCATTCATTCGCAATACGTGCTGAAGATAAGCATTTTGAAAATATTTTATTCTTTCACAGAGATTAAATATATTAAGTTCTCTTCTTATATCTTCGTTTTTCTTTCTATCGGTCCTTTGGTATCCTGCTATTGCTCTCAACATCTTCATTTCAGCAGCCTCTATTTGTTTACTATCTGCCTTTGTTAAAGTCCAGGTTTCACATCCATAGACAAGAGATGGAAATGCCAATACTTTGTAAAACTTCAAAATAGTTTCTTTTCTAGTCTTATTCAATAATGTGCGTTCAATTGTGCCACATAGATTGAATCGTTGTATTTTAGTGTGTTTATCTAAATTTCTGTCATTGCCTAAATGACATTCCCAAATAATTAAAATTCTGAACTTGGCCTATAATTACATCGTTTATCATTATTTTTGTTCTTATTGCGCATTTTCCTTTCGGAGCTAATATTTTTGTTTTAGATGTAGATATACTTAAATTGTATTTTAGAGATATATTATTTAAAGTATAAAGGAATTGTTGTAAAGCATTTTCTGATGCTGTCATTATTACTTGATCGTCTGCAAAAAAACAGAGTTGTCAATACACTATTTATATCAATTTGTTCTTTCATTCATTTATGACATGGTCCAAGTATAAATTAAATAATACTGGTGACAATGGACACCCTTGTCTTACTCCCTGGTTTATTTCTATGATTTGTTTACTAATTTTATCTCCGCAGTCTATTTTAAAATTTGTTTCTATATATAAAATCTGAATAGTGACAGTCAATGGTTATTATTATGGGGAATGAAATAACTACATGGAAAGCGACAAGTGTAGTGAGACGGGAGAGAATAACATTAATAGTAAGTAGGTAAATGACAATCGAAAGAGCATTAAGTTTTAGTTTTATGATGTCTTTTATCAGTTCGTTCAACGATCCCGTCCACTCTTCTGCATTGTTTGCAATTTGCATCGCTTGCATTTTTGCTCACATATCTTGCATTCACACGAGTCACTCGGTTGGTGGAATTTTGTATTTTTGCACATTTTATGGTGATATCCATGTGTTGCCAAGCGTATGATTGCGTGCCTCTGTGGTTGGTTGCTTCCGGTCCACTCCGTGTTCACCATGGCATCTGAGGCGTAGAACTCTTCGTCGATCTCTTTTTCCTTCTGCTTCTTTTTTTCGGTGACTTTCTTATATGGCTCCGTTGCTGGCAGTAGTATCCTTTGTCTCAGATCCTCTAGGAAGTAGGTTTCTCTAGCTAGCATATAGACCATTTTATTTGGTGTGTATTCGCTTGCATCTAATGCCCTTTTGATGTATCTTGCTTTCACTTTTTCTTACCTCTCCAAATCGCTGGTCGATATTTTCTCCCATTCTGTTTCTATCCCGTAGGTGGCGAGCGGGGGTGATCACTGATGCTAACCATTTCATGGCTGTGTCTAATTTTGACATTAACTACTTGTTGTGCTCTACCGCATGCGCATGTTGAATCTAAAATGATGTGGAATCTGTGGAGATAAACTCTGGTTCTCCCGTGTCTTCTGATGACAACTCTGAACTGTGGTGTTGCAGATAAGTTGACTTTCATTGTTACATTTACTGAAGGGAAGAAGGGTTTGGTTACAGCACCTTTGGTTGTTGTACTCCATCTGTTTAAAGAACAACACTAATCGAAGAGATAAGTAAGAAAGGATGGAATTGACCAGTGACAAATGAGGGACACATTTCCAGTTATCTCAGAGCTTTTTATCTGTTTACTAACTAACTCATGGGCACTATCTAACCCGCTGGTTCATGAACCGCGCGTACATGAGCTCTCCATACATACCTATTCTTAGCTAATGTTTTCCAGTCATTCCCTGTATAATCTACTTCCCTCAAATCATAGTTAATTTTATTCTCCCACCTCATTCTCGGTCTACCAACTATATGTTTTCCTTCTGGTTTTCCTACAAGAAGCTTCCATGCACGTCTGTCATTCTCCATTCGTGCCACATATCCTGACCATCGCAGTCTACGAGACTTAAACTGTTCTTATTATGTCTGGCTTCCTATAAAGACCACGTAGTTCACATTCACCTATCCGTTCATCTCTCTTTGGTCGAAAAATTTTCCTAGGAACTTTATTCTCAAATACTCATAATCTCTTTCCTCCCTTAAAGCAAGAGTCCGCTTACACAATCAATAATTTATAAGAGGACATAATTAAAAAAAAATCCTGCTAGAATAATAAACTATCACTTTAATATTTTACAAATGAACTGTCAACTATTGCATGCCGAAACCTATCGTGAAATGTCTCCCGTTATCTGTAGTTTTTAACTGCAAGACACTAAAATCCAGCGCCAAAGTTACAGGGATGTAATACAACTCCTAAATTAGTGGAAAAGAATAACCCTGACTACCTACCCGGATGCGGTATCCCGCCAGACTCCAACCTTCACAATCTGCCCGCATACCTCGTCCCGCCAAACTTCATTCCGTTTTACTCACGCAGGGAGTCCATGTACTTCGCACAATGGGTTGCCATTACTAGATTCAGGCTTCAATTTCTGTGCCATGTAGTTAAAAACGGAAGATAATTTTTTGGGCACCGCCTTGGTACATCGCAATGCTTATCTGGAAGAAAATTTCGAGATAGGTTTCGGCATGCAATGGTTCACAGTTCCGTTGTCAGTAAAATATGTATAGCATAAGAACAATATAGATTAAACATAATTAAAATAAGCATAAGAATTCAAATCTGTACAATTATGTAACCGAAAGCAAGTAATATTACATTTAATGAGGTATGCTGCAAGAAAAAAAAAAGTACATTGGCCATGATTTCAGAAAGATGAATTTTTGAAGACAATGGATGGATAAAACTTTACCTAAGTAAACGGATGTATGGAAATATTGTAAACCTTGCTCAAAGCGGAATCGAATGGGACCAATTTTTTTTCACATTGGGCAAAATTCCGCATTATAAATAAAACTAAAACTTATTAATAATCTTAGATTATAGAGTACCGCCATATATCTTTTTACGTACCTTGGGTTAATTGTAGTTCCGCTGCCTTTGAAAAGTGAAGTATAGTATGTATGAGGGACTTCGAGGATAACGCGCAAAAAAGCAGTCCCATTTGGTCAGCGTTAAAATGTCTCTTAGGTGCATATCCCGAAATTTAAGTATGCAGTTTCGATTTTCGCTCATTAACTACACTTTCGTCCACATCCTTTGATTCCTCGCAAATTTGATTCCACACTACGTTGTGTCGTCTTTTAAAACTGTCCAGCCAACCTGAAGATTCCTTGAAATCGTTATTCCCTAGGGATTTAGCAAGAGCTAGAGCTTGACTTTGGAGCATCGGTCCAGAAATCTTCAGCATTATCTTGAATACAAATAAAATTCATTGTTAAAACCGTTGAGTGGTAGAGAGTCATAAAATAAAATAAGTTAAAATATGCCTTCTTAGATAAAATCCGTCGTCCTCAACTTATAAAATACGTAATCTTTATGTCTGTAGGCCTTTCAGAACAATCCGTTCTGTAGAAATATCCTTCCGTTGTGTACCGCTGTGGTCCCGAGGTAGGGTGCTGCCTTGTCGCGCAGCGGGCCCGGGTTCGATCCCCGGTAGGGACAGTTTTTTCTGGGTGAGGTTTTTATCGGGGTTTTTCCTCACCTGTAAGACAAATGTCAGGAAAATTTTAAGGCCCAAACGGTCCCTGAAATCGTATGGCCATCATCATCATCATCATCCTTCACCGGTGTGGTAAGCAACGGGAAGCTACCACACCTACAATTCCCTAGTAAAGCTGCAAGCATAGCATGAAAATGCTATGATTGCAGTGAAAGACCTGCCCTGGGGCAGAATTACTATGGATGGATGGATCCTTCCGTTTCCGCGTTGGACAAGTTCCGTTTTTATGCAACATAAATACAGAGAACATTACTATTATTTCGCCGGGATCAATAAGTTTGTTCACATTGGACAGATTTCCGCATTATTCACGTTCTGGATTAAACAAGTTTTACTGCATATGCTCACGCAGCCATTAAGCTAGGGTTCGACAATGCCAATTCCGATTGAGGTTCTTTCCACTTTTCAGCGGTTGCCCTTTTACCAGCCGGCTGCTGGCCCTTCACATCCACATGTGTCAATCACAGAGGTAGATGATCATCAGCCAGTGTAGGGGTGACATGTGGTTAGTATGTCGAGTCCGCCAGCCGTTATAGCTGGTTCCTCAACCTGGAGCCGCTACTTATAACATCCTTCAAAAACAAACTAAAGAATTATTTAATAACAAACTAACTTATACACCTCACCGATAGTATTCTTTTAGCAATATTAATATATTTAATTATTTATGTAAATAATATTAAGAATAACAAATATTTTTATTTGTTTTGTTTTAAATATTGTATAATCGTAAAATTAGTTTTCTATATCTCATTATTTTCCTGTTTTTTATATACACAAGACAGGGACAATTTAATATGTCTTGCTTGTATACATTTTATTATTAGTTTTAGTCTTAATTTTAACTAACATTAACTGGTTGTATTATAGATCGTAATATGTATATTAGATATTATCTTTTGATCAAATTTTTACTTAGTGTTTAATATTAGAGTTAATTAAGATTGTTATATTCTTATGTAGTATATGTTTGTCCTGGTGAGTGGAAGAGAAGGCCACATGGCCTTAACTCCACCAGGCTAAATAAATCTTAAATCTTAAATCTTAAAATCTTAAATCTTATTGTAGCTACCCAATTGCCTCACGATGCTGGGTGGACACCGGTCCCATACTGGCCGAAATACCATGAGAAAATTTCTTCCCCCATGGAGACTCGAACCAGCGCAAGTCCCGTAGCTCTGCGCCAAGGCTTCCTACCATAACCGCTCGGCTACAGCCAATAAATTAGTTATTAGATCACTGTTAAAAAATCTACTGAACACCAATGGGAAGAGAACACACGTGGGGAGATATCCAACCTTCCAAAGGACTAATGCACACTGTTGAAGGCAACACCCAATCCTAGCTACAATACCCAAATAATTACTTATTCTCTTTCAAATGTATCCACTCCGATATTTTCATGACAAGTCTAAAAAAAAGTGTCTTCTCTCGCTGCGTAACGCTTTGTGAATATAAGAGCGAGCAAGGAACGCTATCCATGGATGTCTGATTGCTTGAACGAAATAATTAGTGGTTGTCTACATCTCGCGAAAAAAAGAGAGAAGTGAATCGGTGGGGTGGGGGTGAGTTAAAAGGAGGAGACGAAACTGAGTCTAAATTAATTTAATTTCACAAGGAAGGTTTGCTTTCATGTAACGTACAAATTTAACGAAGGCTGGAAAATTACCTATGGATGAAGATTGGCTACCATAGACTTAGCTATATATATATCGACTTCCCTTGTATATTTTATCCTTTTCTACTCTGAAAATTGTCTTGACCTGCTTCTTTTACGATATCTACAGTCTCCATGATCATCTCAACTGCAAACGTAAAAGATGGTAAAACTAAATAGCACATTAGAAAGTTTAAAGTATCTCCCATTACTCCAATACAATTAAAATTGCTACACCTCTCGTTAATTAGTATTAGATTATATTCTCTAAAACAAGTCACTAACCAACTAATACACTATCTAAACCGTAGGTTCTACTTACATCCATATCCTGAGATGTTTTCCAATCGTCCTCTGTATAATATAGTATCCTCTAATTACACTGAGCAACGAAAAATAAACTTTTGTTTTGTCTCAGAAAGAAAAATATGGGATTCTGATATTATTTTGACTCCTGAATTCAAATATGATATCGGTTTTTCTCCGTCACGCAATGTTTCCGAGAAACAGGCATTTATAATTTCAAACAATTTAATATTTTCTACATTCGCAACTACACAATATTAGAACATTCGGACTCATCTAGAAAGTAAGAAATGACGATTTTCGGCTATATTCCGCCTGTGGAGCATCCCTCTTGATGGTCCAACAATAATCGGCCAGCATATTAGGATTCCATTTGCCTTGATATCTCTTTTCCATAGCTGAACTCATTTGAGTTAGCTCATTTAGTTTTATTTTACAATGGACAAATGGACGAAAAAAGTTTATAAAAAATAAATATTTAAATCCATTAATTGAAATTGAAATAAATAAAAAAACTGTGGGTGATGGAGAAATTCCGAATACATATTTGAAAACACGATACAAAAACTGCATTAAGTGCAACTATTGGTACTCATGAGACCAAAATCATGTTGATCTGTGTAATTGCTAATATTTCCAAAACGGGGAGCAATTAACTCATAAACCAGATATCATTTTGAACAGCAGTTATTAGTATTTAATCTAACAACATTTTATTTAATTTCTTGATAATTCAGAGCGTGTCCTCACCTTGTAAGTTGAATTGATGGGGGTTTGTAAATATATAAAAACAATAATTCCATGAGAATGAACTCTATAGTTTCATCTTTAGAAATTCGCTGAAATTCGCTGAAAATAGTTGTTAGAGCATGAAACGGGACGTTTCGACTTCACATCAAGTAAGGTACTTAAAGCTACAACAAAAGCAGAAGCTAAACTGTTTCAGTTTTGAGGGAAGTTTGGGGGACGGGAACACCGAGTCGAGTTAGAACAATTGACAGCGAGACCACCAACGCATAAGATGTGATGATCGCCCGCGAAGGGGGTCTGGTACAACTTAAGCTTACAAGAGAGCAAAAGCAAAGAGGCTACGCATGTTATTATTATCGTTGTTCATACTCTTCACACTATAACGAACAACCATCTAGCTCCCTTTTTCATCCCCTCACCCAACACTATGCAAACCAAACGGCTGTTTGAATAACCTCCAAGCTTCGATTATTAATAATGTCGCCAGTTTCATCACCAGCCCCTCCTCAAGGTCCCTTGCTTGCTGTTATTCTATCCGCCGCTTGCCTTTTCGAGAGTAAAAGTTTACAATCATGTTCTAACAGTTTTAGACGACTCCAAACACAAAACCCCTAGTAACGGGGTCCTTCGCTTTCGTCTTACACTGTAGGTGTAACTAATGTTTCAACAACTTCTAAAACCCCACCGTTTCACCTTTCTTTTCACTGGTTTGCATTCTTATAATTACACGTGAAAGAGAAGGCCCCACTATACTAATTAAAAATATTATACACATTGTGAATATAAATTGAACAATATGCTAGAAATACAAGGCATACTTTTTAAAATATTAAAATAACTACCTGATATATCAGTTGCCCTCTACTAAAATGAATTTCTGTTTTAAAAACTTCGTCAAAGTTAAAATTATTTCTTTTAAAAGAAACCGTTAGGGAAAATAAATATCTAAGGAAAGATGCTTCTTCATCTTTTCCAGGATTGGGTCAATTGTGACCTGTTCCGGTGTCAAGTCCATCGTTTGCTTGGCCGTCCCAACAAATCATTTTCCTTGTGGTTTGTAGGTGTTGATCTTTTTGGATAACCTTGTATTGTCCATTCTGTCTAAATGTTCTTCCCATTGGTATTTGTGCTCTTCTGGTTTATCGAGTATTGAAAATATCTCCAGTTCATTTCTTATTGATTCATTGTGTAATCTATCCTTGCGTGTACATCCTTTTACGGATCTTAAAATTGCATTTCAGTGGCTTGGATGTGTGAGATATTTTTGTAAGTACCCAAGATTCAGAATCATATAAAAGAACAGGAACAGTCATAATTTTATAAAACCTGAGCTGAGTTTCTCTTCGATTCTTTTCTGAGGGTTCTTCTTATGGTGCCACACATTTGATATCGGTTTAATTTATTATGTATATCCCATTCGTAGCTATATGTAATATCGTAACCGATTGAGGGTCTTTCCACTTTTCAGCGGTTGCCCTTTTACCAGCCGGCTGCTGGCCCTTCACATCCACATGTGTCAATCACAGAGGTAGATGATCAACAGCCAGTGTAGGGGTGACATGTGGTTAGCATGTCGAGTCCCCAGCCGTTATAGCTGGTTCCTCAACCTGGAGCCGCTACTTATTGTAGCTATACCCAATTGCCTCACGATGCTGGGTGGGCACCGGTCCCATACTGGCCGAAATACCATGAGAAAATTTCTTCCCCCATGGAGACTCGAACCAGCGCAAGTCCCGTAGCTCTGCGCCAAGGCTTCCTACCTTAACCGCTCGGCTACGGCGCGTAACCAAGATAGTTAAAGTGTGCTATCTGTTCTAATATTTTATTATTGATTACTATTTTTGCTCTGACTGGCACTTTACCCTGAAAAGTCATAATTTTAATATTTGAAGTTGAGACTTTGAGATTATAATAGAGCTCTAATTGATTCAACATGTAAATAGCTCTTTGTAAATCATCCTTTGACTTCTGTATAATTACCAGATCGTCTGCATACATTAAAATATTCATATACATTTCCTTATTAATTTGTATTCCTATTTGACCTTTGATTTTTTCATTTTCATATAACCTCGTCAAAATATATTAAACAATGTAGGTGATAATGTACACCCTTGTCGAACTCCTTGATTTATTAAAATTTCATCTCTGTAATAATTATCTAAATAAGGATAATTTTCGTTCCATTATAAAGACTTCTTATTCCTTCTATAAGTTGAGCCGGGTACCTTGTTGCCTTCATTATTTCCCCATTTTCTTATCACCTTAGCAAAGGATTTTTCAAGATCTACGAAAGCTAAATATGTAAATAGGTTATCAGACTACTTTGTACATATACAGCAGAAACTAGACCAGAAACAAGTGATTCTCGCCTTCTGCTGGAAGCATGTGAAATGAAAGTTTTTAGAACAATAGAAACAATAACATTAAGAGAACGCATTCAAAATGGTAAGAAGAGAAGAAAATTTACTAATAGAACAAATTTCAATTTGGATAAATAAAAGAAGGAAAGAATGGAATGAACATATAAATATAATGTAAAAAGAATAGTTAAAATAGCTAGGGATAAATTCCCAAATGGAAAAATAAATATTGGACGCCCGAAGAAAAGATGGAGAAATGCAATAATATTGAGGCAATGCATTGAGGTGGAACAGGCACCATGTCTACATTTGATGGAAGAAGAAGAAATAGTTAAAACATGTAGGACATTCAGAAACATGTTCATCTTCGGCATGTCATTTGTATGTTGGTGTATAAGTTGTATAACGTGTTCAGGTCTGTGGGTGTGTTCTCATTAACATGCATATAGTCTTTGTTTTTCTTAAATACCCAAGCCTTGTAGGACGTTAATTTCATTGTTATTGTTTCTTTGTATACAATTTACATGGTATTATCAATTTTGTTAATCTGATGACAGTTTACTGAACAGGGTGTCTCTAAAGTCACTATCCGTTCCCTTAAACACTTACCTTTTTTGCACAGAATGTTAGTTTAATGCAACATGTTTATCACTGAAGAACCGGTTGTCATTGATTGTGCACGAGTACGCTGATTGTCATATGAAGACGCCAGAGCTGAATTTACCCATACATTTCTTAAACCAGCCCACATTCGTCTGCTTGTAAACAAATTTAAGCGTATCGGCAGTGTGTGTGTGTAATCAGACACGTCACGGACGACCACGCGTATCAGCAGAATCAGTGCAGCAGGTTCAAATTTCCAGTGATAGTCCGAACGCATTAACTCGACGCCTCATTAAGGAATTGAATGCCCCTCGCAACATATTGCGAAAAATTCTACGTTTCACTCTACGAAAACGTCCTTATTACGTGTGCTTGATTTATGGAATCGTATCACAGAAGTATCAGGCTGTTTTACGATTTAAATGTTAAGGTCTACATTTCGTTTCACAGCTGAAATACGGAGTATGTGTTTTCATCTAGATCGCAGTAATGTAGAAAGGTAGTAGTACGATATGTGTAAAACTTCACATTAACTTTGATTTTTTAATCATTACCTTCCTTCATTAAATGGATAGTGACTTTAGAGTCACTCTGTATATGTTTGGCAACTCTTGATTTTTCTTCGAGTTTTATATTTCTTAAAATTAATCATCAAGAAAAATCAAGTTCTTCCAAACATATACTGGAAACGGGTCATCAGTTTAATTAAATTGGCTATTTAACTCATGCCCCAAATGGTAATCAATGACCAATTATGTTTCAATGAATTTTGTTTTACAATCAATGCCAGTTGTGTTTCACCTCGCTCTTTATCGATTTCTCTTTATAAGCTCCTGCTTTTGTGATAAACAAAACTCCTCCTTTTTAATAGTCTGAACAGCTCAGAGCATTATTTTTCTCCAAGCAATACATTGTTTATAGCAAATATATAGCAAATAATGAACATATTCCTTGATTTTACTCAGTTGCTTATTAAAAAAAATAATTAATAACCTATAATGTTGATTATAATATACCGGCACCGTTTGATGTGTGTCATTAAAGGTAAAATAAAGAGCTATTATTATTATTATTATTATTATTATTATTATTATTTCTCCGCTAGGATGCATTCTAATAATATTGCGATCCTATTTGTCAATAAATAATATGATCAAGTGGCCAGTCTCATGAGCTAGTGGTCAGTGTTTCTGACTACTGTTCATGAGGCCCCGGGTTTGATTCCCGGTCAAACCATAGGATTTTTTCCTTAAAGGAAATCATTCCAGTGGTAGTCCATGGTCTGGAATTTAGGTTAAGTTTAGGTTAAGAACTCTCCTGGCACTTCATTATCATTCATCGCCCATCATATCATCGGGATAACGTAATTCTGCCTTCTAGACGTTACAATTAAGCCAATGCTAGGATAAAACATCAGAAAAAATAATAATACGATTACGTTTCAGTGAATATACTTAACCTCATATTTCTGATTTGTTTTAAAATATCGCCGTTTACTTTAGTATATAAATATTTTAAAATACTGGTAACTATATTTAAATAATGACTTGAGTGAACAGCCTAATTTTATTCGTTAAATAGTCCTAACAAATGTCATTCTTCATTTTCAAATCCTCTAGATAAATTGAAAATCACTCGTGGAATTACTAATGACAATACCATGTCAATCTTACACAAAGAGAACTACAACAAATTAGCTTCCTAGAAGACATGGAAATGGTATAAAAGCAAAGAATACTACATGCTAAACGAGAACCCACAGACCTGAAGCCGTTAAATAACTTGTACACCGACATCAGTACCAGATAACGTGCCGAAGATGGAACTTGTTTCTGAAAAATCTACACGGTTTTAACTCTTTGACGAAGTTTTTTTAAACAGATTGATTTAGTTGAGGGCATCTGATATATCAGCGACCGTACTTGTTTTAATATATTAAAATCTTAGATAACATCAACCATGATTTACAATCATAATCTGCCTATCATAATCATTATATACGCCATGTTTAGTATGAATGTGTGAGTGGATGGTGTGTTTCATCTTCACGTTGTGTTGTCTCGGAGGAGGGCGCGACATTGAGCTGGTCACTCATCCGGGGAGGCCCTCCATGTCCTTATGTTGTAAAAATAAATATATGTGATCGAGAGTTTAAAATCCTCTCCTGATTGGTCGTGTCCTTGCAAAGAGATGGGGGGTGAGGAGAATGTAAGAGAACATACAAAGAGACAGGATAAAGGTAAAAGAAGTGAGAGTAACTTTTGAACGGAGTCATATTAATACAATTTATTGTAGTGGAAGAAATTAATGATACACAAATTGGAATAAAAGTGCTTTGGACGATCAGAAAGAGAAGCGAGTAGAGTGTTGATTTTTGTATATTGTTTGACGAGAGATTAAAAATAAACAGTCTATGAGGTCAGTTCTTTCACTAGTAAATTGAATGCGTTTTTAATTAAAAAACCATCACAATGCACGCTACACCGAATATCTAAAAAAAAAAATACTTTGAAAAGCATATGACAAATTTCATACTATGTAGTTAAAACATTGAGAAAGAGAAAATAATATGAACTGAATACATGTTTTGAAAAACACTTCAATTTTAAACAGTGAATGATAGAAAATAAAGAACAATAAAAGAGAAAGTTAGAAGGTATACGAAGAAGGAATGTTATACGGTAATGACTTACTAATTCCTATGTACGATGGCGAAAACTGGGCATTAAATGGTAGTGACAAACGAAAAATAGAAAAGCCGAATTGCGATTCTTAAGAAAAACAACAATGTAGACATTAAAGGACGAAAAAGGGAATGAATTAAACAGAAACGAACATGGAATATTTAAAATTGTCCAATAGATAGAAGGAAGAAGTGGTATACACATTTACAAGGAATGGAACCATACAGAACTGCTAGGCAGGCATATGAATATAGACCTATAGGACGCCGTGATATTAGACGTCCGAGGAAAAGATGGATAAATGATTTGGATCCTATATGAGCGGAACGGATCTAAATATGAAAATGAATAATATTTCGACAAGGATGCCACGGCTTAAAAACCTTCTCGGAGGTCTAGGCCCTTATATTTTTGCATCCTAAAATTAATCGATCTCGGCCGGGTTTGTACCCACAACTCTCGGGACTAGAGGCAAGGAACGGAACTATTAGATCGCCACGTAGAATAGCCAATACGAATAAATTTGAATGATGGCTGAGTTAGTGAAACCAGTACAAAATACACGCGACTTAAACCGTTATTTAAAAAAACAAGTTGGCTAATAATATATACGAGGGTTGGAATTTTAGTAATGGCAACACTGTTGTAGAGACGTCATGCGTCGGAACCTAATGATGTCGCTGGTAGCACAGTCAGTTACATACTCACCTTACCTCAGAACATATGGACTCTCCCTTCCCCCACCACGCGAAGTGAACTTGCCATCCTGTTGGCTGGCAGTCCAATGTTTTCGAATCAGGAACAACGGAGTTGGATGAATATTGAATGTGCCAGAGGTCTTATAGCACGGCAGTGTCATCAAGGATTTCAAGAGGCTTGTGAAAAATCTACATTTCCTTACAGAACAGTGGCACGGTGGATGGTCAGAACAGTGGCATGTTGGATGGTTTATCGTCTTCGTACCACTGTTCGGTAAGGCAATGCAGATTCCCTGTAAGTCTCTTGAAGACCTTGATGACACTAGCACATTTAATCGTTATCCAACTACGCTGGTTGTTTTGAAAACATCGTGACAACACTACATTAGGGCCAGCAGCATCAACCATCATACTGGATGTTGTAGCGAAGAGGGACCTGCTGAATATGGAACGGACGTTCTGAAAGGGCCTACAGGCATAAAGATTACTTATTTTATAAGTTGAGGACGACGGATATTACCTAAGAAGGTATATTTTAACTTATTTTATTTTATGACTCTCCACCTCAACGGTTTTAACAATGCATTTTATTAGTATTGATCCGTTTGATGTGGTAAGGGAGAGTTTATATGATCTGAAGTAAGGTAGGTATATAACTGACTTGTGATATCAGTGGCATTATTAGGTTCCGTCGCATGGCGTCTTTGCAGTAGTATTCCCATTATTAAAGTTCTTTCCCTCATTTATGTAGTCCACCGCTGTGGTCTCGAGGTAGTGTGCTGCCTTACCACGCATCGGGCCCGGGGGCGATTTCGCAGTCGGGACAAGCTTCCTGGGTGAGATTTTTCTTCAGGGGTTTTCCTGACCTGCAAGACAAATGTCTGGATGCTTTGAGGCCCATCATCTGGCCATAATCATAATCTTCATCCTTATCATCCATGGTGTGGAAAGCAATGGGAAGCTATTACACCTATAATTTCCTAGTAAAGCTGCAAAGCATAGCATGAAAATACTATGATTGCAGTGAAAGATCTGCCCTAGAAAGAACACTACAATAAATAAATAATATACATGTATGCTTTTGTGTGTGTGTGTGTGTGTGTGTGTTTTAATTCTAGGTGTGCAAAATTTCCTAATGCTCATTTTGATAAAAAAAAGGTCATCGCGATCTTCTTGGTATCAATGGGCTGAAAGATAAAAATAGCTATTGTGAAATATCCGTAAAAGATAAACATATGTTGTCGCGGACGTTTTTGTGGATTGTTTTGAGATATTCAATTCTTTGTACATTAATTTGGTGTATATGTTATGGTTTAGGCAGCGCAAATCATTTAAGCGTCCAAAAAGTTCCGAAAAACACGTTTTTCACTACAAAGGGTGAATTTTAAGTGTGAAGGAGTTGAGTATTACAACTCTCTTATAGCCTAACATCCTTGCCGGGAAACTCCTGATCATTTAGGAAAAAAAACACAATTGGATGAATGGTGTAGTAATGCATAAAGGACAAACAGACATACATACATTCGTTTATATATATATATATATTATCATTAAATGTTTAACATTGAGCAATGCAAGCTTAATATAGCATGATAAGAAAAATAAATGCCTGGATGGGATTCGAACCCGGAACTCTGAGTCTGTACCTCAGCGTGTTATCCATTACACCACCAGACGAATCCAATTCAAATACTTATCTTTCTTATATATGTATTATATTCTCCATTATTACTAGATGTCGCGAGAACTAGGTCATTTAATGATAACATCGATAAAGCGTCACTGCTATAAAGTAAAAATATTCTCTTAATTTGCTTACTTGTTATGGTCAGCTACTAGATGGCAGTGAAGAGTATTTGAATTGGATTCGTCTGGTGGTGTAATGGATAACACGCTGAGGTACAGACTCAGAGTTCCGGGTTCGATTCCCATCCAGGCATTTATTTTTCTTATCATGCCATATATATATATATATATATATATATATATATATATAGTTACGAAACATGGACTCCTACTTTAAGAAGGAAAAAAAGATTACGAGTATTTGATAGTAAAGTTCTTGATAACAATTTCTGTTCAAAGAGAAAAGAACGGCAGGTGAACGGAGAAGACTATATATGAGCCATATGATCTTTACAATTATGAAACCCTGAGTAATAAGAACAGTTAAGTCTCGTAAACTTGCGATGGATAGGACATGTGTCACGAATTGGGAATGGAAGAATTACATGGAAACTCCTTGTAGGAAAACAAGAGGAAACGCGCCCAGAAGGTGCACCAAGAATGAGGTGAGGAAATAACTTTAACATGATTTGAGGGAGGGTAAATTTTACATCGGATGACTGGAACAACATTAGTTCTGGATGGAAATTTAAGGAGAGTTTATTTCCACGTGGCCATGAAACTCTTGGTTCTACGATGCCAGAGAGTTAGTTATTTCTAGACTTGAACCTATGTTTAATTTCTTTCTGCACTTCATTCCTGTTTGTAACTATTCTTTTTAGTTATTAATTGAATAAAAATAAAACTTAGTTTTATTTGATTTTCATATTTATTAAGATATCATTTAGTGACAGCTGTTTCGGTACACTGTACCTTCCTCAGACATGTTAAATTATGAATTGTGTTATTATAGTACATATCAACTGATCTAAGCAACAATACAACAATAATTTATTTAAATTTTTAAATTTTACAAAGGCGATTCATTCAAATCAAGTTGAGAATTTAACAGTTTATTACTACTTTTCAATTTATTTCTACAGCCTCTGAAAGGTCCAACTTCTTACCCTTATCACAAACATGTAAAATTTCAAAATTTGGATCGAAACAATGATTAAATTGGAATAGGTGGTTAGTATATTTTGAATATTCTAAATTTCTGTTATATGCTCTCATGTGTTCCTTTACCCGAGAGATAAGAGGTCTACCAGTTTGTCCTATATATCCGAGAGATAAAATGTCTACCAGTTTGTCCTCTATAGACATTGTCACATGTGCCGCACTTCAATTTATATACACCTGATAATTTATCTGGTTTTGTGTAAACACCAACTCAATTGATTATTCTTCTTAGGTTTTATTCACCTGAATGAAATAATTATTGTAGAAAAATAAAATAATGTTGGCTGCACTGTACTTAGGTTAAGTAGGAAATGGTGCCATGTAACAGATCTAGGTGTGGCTGAGGTTGGAAAAGAGGAAAGCTCGGCGTATATTGATCCTCCCTCTTTCCCACACACAACTATCTCTTTTCCTCATATATCCAACAGTGCTGACTTA
The DNA here is from genome assembly GCA_030220185.1 of Diploptera punctata. Lineage (NCBI taxonomy): Eukaryota > Metazoa > Arthropoda > Insecta > Blattodea > Blaberidae > Diploptera > Diploptera punctata. Next base: position 4,211,423 of record JASPKZ010003847.1, on the reverse strand, counting down.
GCACAAAACGTTAGTATACAGTACAAGTTTTAGATCATTCACGAATGAACATAATTTATTATAAACTAGCGAATACCCTTCGTTCGCTGCTACGCCTAAATAAATGAAATATGTGTTTTTATTTTCAGTTCGAATCAATAACTCACAAACAGAATGGACCGAAATTAATAGGGGTGTAAGACAAGGATGTGGCCTCTCGCCCTTGCTCTTTATCATATACATGGATAGAATACTTCAAGATTGGCGACAGATGAGACACAGTTCCATCCAAATTAATAGAAACCATAAAATAGACTATTTGCTTTTTGCAGATTATTTGGTATTAATAGCTCCAACAGAAACAGTTTTACAGTATTCTATACACAATTTTAATATAATTGCAAAAAGTTACAATATGGAAATCAATACAAAGAAAAGTAAAGTGATGGCCTTTTGTGGGAAATACCCTATACCTAGCAAATTTATTTTGGATGATGAAATTTTAGAACGAGTAAACGAATTTAATTATTTGGGTCATAATTTAACATTTCAAGATGAAGCTGATATATCAAAGAAAATCACAACTTTTACAAAAACATCGGGGATAATTAACAGTAAAATGAAACCATCTTTAGTACAGAAGAACACAAGATTACGGCTTTATGAGGTTCTCGCAAGACCAGTATTAAGATATTGGTAGTGAAGCATGGACAGTACGAAGAGGAGATGAAAGTGAATAGAATAACAGCAAAATGATATGCGATTTATGCGCCGTACAGCAGGCTACACAAAGTGGGACCATAAAAGAAATGAGGAAATTATGGAAGAGTTGGATGTAGAACCCATTTCTTCACCATATACAAAACTACCAGAACAACTGGAAAGCCCATTTTCAACGAATACCGTCTCATAGAATTCCAAAAGCCAAAATTCGCTACTGTCCCCAAGGCAAAAGATCTCTGGGACGTCCAAAAAAGCGCTGGATGGAAAATTCCTCTTTGAGACCGTAACAGGCCACACGGCCTAATACGTGCATGGATGGTGATGAAGAAGATGATTTTTAGTTGAATTAAGTTAAAAGAAAATTATGGGTTATTTATATTACATGGTATATTGTGACGATAGAAACATAACAGTTGCTGGAGTAGTTTATTATTTCGGATTTCAGATAAACCCCCACTTATAATAGTCTAATTTTACTGATTTTCGAAAAATATTTTTTTATTGTGAATATTCCACAACACAGTGTCTCTACTTCAACCTAAAGAGATTTGTCGCCAGAGGTTCCTGCCTAAGGCATCTTCTTCTCTCAAATCTCTACCTTCCATACTACCTCTCACTCCATCTATCCAACGTTCTCTAAAGTCTACCTCTTCTACCTCTTCCATTAGCTATAATGAAATAACGCGTGTATTGGAATGTAACATAGTGCCAAAATTTCATATGGTACTGTCAGTGAACAATGTATCTAAAACTATAAAATTGTATACATTTCAACATTACTCAAATATATATTTGACCAAGCAAATATTATTAAGATTATTTTAAAAACCATCAGGTGTTTATGCCCACCCTGTATGACGATTTATTGATCACCGTTTGTCCCACGTCGGGACATGGGTACTTCCCTCATTGTAAGTTTCTTAACCACGCTAATTTTGTTAGGCTTATTTTCCTTACAGATGTCAGTGAGAGTCATTTGGTTTGCACATCCCCTCGAGGGGACATTTAATAAGAAACTAAGGTATTACTACGATGGATGAGGAACGATTAAATTTTGCTGAGATATCAATTTACTCAGACTTGAGGTTCTTATACGAATATTCACATGGTAATCGCAAATTAATTATTGTTTATTTGTTTTTAATTAAATCTGACTCCAATTGGCTTCCAGCACAGATAACATGAGAATGCAATTCATTTTGCACAGTGGATAAGATTGTAAACCGAATAAAATAAACACGAATCCCATCACGAGGTAACTTCAGAAACTAAACAAATTCCTCAGAAAGTCGAAGTTTTGATGTGATAAATGAATGTAAAAAGGTATTGTACGGTTAAACGTTATTTTATTAAACTTAAAAATATTGCCAATCGATAAACATAATTACCTGGGCTAGGATTTATACGCAGGTTGTCATTATCCATTTCAATGAAGGAAGGCAACGATTGAAAAATCAATGTTATTGTGAAGTTTTACACATATTTTACTGCCTTTCTACATGACCGCCATCTATGTGAAAATACATACTCCATCTTTTAGTTGTGAAACGAAATGTAGACCTAAACATTTAAACAGTAAAGAAGCCTGCTACTTCTGTGATACAATTCCGTAAATCAAGCAGACGTGATAAGAACGTTCTCATAGAGTGTAAGTAGAATTTTGCACACTGTATTGCGCGGGGCATTCAACTCCCCATTGAGGCGTTGAGTAGATGCGTTCGGACTGTCACTAGTAATTTGAACCTGCTATACTCTTTCTGCTGATACGTATGGTCGTGAATTATGTGACAGCGACGCTACTCCGAGACCACAGATGTAAGCATATTTAAAAGAAAATATTTATGTAAAATATGTGATAATTTCTTAAACATATAAAAAAAATATGTACTATCCTCTGAAATATAGACAAATATGGACAAACAAATATGTCTTAAATCACTACAAATGCCCTAATTCCAAAACATATAACGAAACTTTAAATTTAACTAAAGTAAAAAATATGCCATTTATATAGAAATTACAACCCTGTAATTAGTATAAAATATATTTTTCATTATGTTGCATGGAATTTTTAACATTAATAAACAAAAATAGTTACTTTCCACGCTATACGAACCATGAAAATAAATATGAAAATATGACCACTATTCTGCGGGTAAGAAGTTAGTAGAATAATGCCCTCCTTTGCGTTATAGACTTCACAATGTACACAGTACCAAATCCAGCAGCGCAATCAGTACAGTTGCGCAGATTATAAAAAAAACAAATGATTCAGAAAATAATAGAGAAAACAGAAGAAGAACCTAAAATAATTTGCAAAATAATTGCAAATCAGTATCAGAGATATCGAAAGTGACTTCACAGTTCGTAAATTAGTTTTCTATATTTCGTTATTTTTCTTTGTTTTTTATATACATTAGACAGGGACAATTTAATATGTCTTGCTTGTATACGTTTTGTTATTCGCTTTAGTCTTAATTTTAACTAACATTAACTGGTTGCATTATAGATCATAATATAATAGATATTATCTTTTTGATCAAATTTTTATTCAGTATTTAATATTAGAGTTAATTCAGATTGTTATATTCTGATGTAATATATGTTTATCCTGGTGAGTGGAAGAGAAGGCCACATGGCCTTAACTCCACCAGGCTAAATAAATCTAATCTAATCTAATCTAATTACACGCTTTATATTAGCTTGACCTGTATCTATCTTATCTTTTTATCTATGTAATGGAATCTTTCAACGCGATTTTCACCTAGTTAAAATCATTGGGTCGGTTTGAAACTTTGTATAATTGTAAAAGATCCGTGACAATACAATAATTTCATATTTTGTTTCTAAAATCATGGCCAATATCATCAGAAAATAAGAAAAAGTGTCTTTGTAATTATGTAACGAAATTTTTGAACACGATTTTCACCCACTTAGAAACATTGGATCGACTTGAAACTTTGTATACTTATAAAAGACCCGTGACAATACAGTAATTTCATATTTTGTTTCTATAATCCTGGCCAGAATAATCAGAAAATAAAAAAAAATTAAAAGTGGTATAATAGGTTGCGGACTTGTCGACTTTTTAGCCAATCGTTGTAAGAGCTCAGTTGGTAGCGCGGTGAACTCTAGTGGTATATAATTTCAGTAATCCATTGTGTCGCTGGTTCAAATCCGGCTGGGAGGTTTTTTTAGATGTGTATTACTTTTAACTCATACTACAATAGTATCAAATTTAATGATATTTACATTTTTATCTTATTATGTAAAATATTAAAACTGAAAAATAAAAAATAATTAATAGTTTTAAAAAACTAAAACAACACGCTTTATTAGAAAACCGAACTAAAAAATGAAAAATTATTTTCATTTCCAACACGCTTGGGATAAATAATTTTACCATCAAAAGCGTGGGGTTGTTTTTATGAGTTTTACATTTTCTTCTTACAGACTTTACTTATACCAATATCTGTTTATTACTAAATATATTAATTGATAAAGAGCACCCCACGCTTTTGATGGTAAAATTATTTATCCCAAGCATGTTGGAAATTAAAATAATTTTTCATTTTATAGTTCGGTTTTCTAATAACGCGTGTTGTTTTAGTTTTTTAAAAATATTATTTATTTCATGTTACAAAATGGTTGCCATGGAAGAGTGGTCAGTAAAAGAGAAATAAATAAATACACTGTACGATATTTTTGCACTCACTGCATAAACAAAACATGAAACTATTTTAAGGAATAATACTGCGCCAGTATAAAATTTTTTAGTCGATATAATAACCACGTCAGCTTACTTCACCTTGCAAGTAGTTTTCTTCCTACATCCAGTCCACTTTGTAAACATTACTGGTAAAATAAGTTCCCTTGAGTCCATAGACACGACCGCAACACATTTCTTATGGCCAATGTTTTCTACGTTCAGCGACGTGCAGTTCCTAATATTTAAAGGCAGTAAATTCAAAATATAATATGAATTAATTCACCATCATAATCTTCATTAACATCAAGGTTTTGATCTTAAGATCTGTTCCGATCTCATGTTACAATTGGTCTATCCATCTTTTACTGGTCCACCGCTGTGGTCTCGAGGTAGCGTGCTGCCTTGTCACGCAGCGGGCCCGGATTCGATCCCCGGTCTGGGCAGTTTTTCTGGGTGAGCTTTTCATCGGGTTTTTTTCCTCATCTGTAAGACAAATGTCAGGAAACCTTTAAGGCCCGAACGGTCCCCGAAAACCATATGGCTCCCATCATCCTTATCATATCATTCACCGGTCACCGGTGGAAAGCAACGGGAAGCTACCACACCTAATTCCCTAGTAAAACTGCAAGAATGGCATGAAAATGCTATGATTGCAGTGAAAGACGTGCCCTCGGTCAGAATTACTATGGATGAGATGGATGGAATGTAACATCCAATAAGTGCATCCTATATGGAACAAGGACTCTCCATCATTTGAGTTCTTCAACGAAGTTAATTTAAAAATTAAAATTACATAATTGTACCTGAAATCGCAGTCGTCTGTCATCGAATTGAGGACTAACGTCAATTACAAATGCAGCAAACATATCTGCAGCTCAGATGATAGGGTAACCAACTGATTATATATATTGAAATCTCCAGTCTGTCCTGTCCACATTTCTGGTATTCTCTCCTGGCATTAGCGTATTTGAAACCAATTTCTGAGGTTGTAGCGCCTGTGAAGGCGGTGTTACGCTACCCCAATGAGTTGAGAGGTAATGATAATGATATGACAGGAGAGGCCCTAATCCTAAACTTAATCTAATGATGTAATTGATGATGATGATGGCCAGATAATGTTCGGGGACTTCTAGGCCTTAGAGTTTCTCAAAATGTGTCCTATAGATGATGAAAATACCTGAAAAACCTCACCCAGGAAACCTGTCCTGACCGAGGATCGAACTTTGGCCCGCTGCGTAACAAGGCAGCACTCTACAACCGGACTACAGCGGGGCACACCTTTGGATTTGGTATTTACTTATTTTCTTCAATTGATAATTAAACTAGTTTACGTTTGTTCCTTGTTTAATAAATGTCAAATGCAACTAAATTGAGATTACAAAATGTAACTGTAAAATGAGGACTGAAATATAATACCGAAAATTGGATACTAAACCTCAAAATGAAATGAAAATTACAAGCGGCGCAGATGAAATTTATACGTCCATTCCTAGATTTGACAAAAATGGACAAGCAAAGAAACACAGATATACGCGATACATTAAAAGTTCAAAATGGAGTTGAAAGAAACACAGATTAATCAAAGCACTTGTTTACAACATGTCCAAAGAAATTAGCATTACATTATTAATCAAAAAGACCTTGAGATGAAAGGAGAACCAGAATTATGATGGACTGACGAATCACATCTCAGATCTCATAGGAGAGTCTCAAACTAAAGAAGTTCATGATGATGATGATGATGATGATGATGATGATGATGATGATGACTTTACTCATAATGACATGTGAATTAATCTAGTTTCAAACTCAATATCTGAACACTACTCTACCATGGACGCCACATTAAGTTGGACATTTTTTTTTGTTTCACCGTATAATGTTGAAATTAGACACATTTTACTGTATAGTCTACCAAGACTACGATGCATGGAGTTGAGAAGGACTTGAGAAATGGATCCTGGCTGGCTGTCATGTGAAGCCTGGAAAAGAGTTCTAAGGAAAGCTGTGACTCAAGGTGGACTTTTTTTTTATTAAGAGCCCCATCACCATCCTTCTGGGTTTCCTCGGGCTTAATGCCCATATCCCCAGGTCTGCTCTTGTCCCTAATTATCATCTGTTGTTTTTTTTGTTATTTTGTTCTTAACACTATATATATATATATATATATATATATAATATATATATATATATATATATTTATAATTATCTATATATACAAGCGTTACTGCTATAAAGTAAATATTCTCTTTAATAATTTGCTTAACTGTTATGTTAGCCGCTAGATGGCAGTCGGAAGATCTTTCCGCTACCTCTTGTGTGAATTGAGAATACTACATGTATAAGAAAATTGTATGTTTGTCTTGGAATTCTTGGGTAGCCTCAGTTGGTTAGAGCGCTAAAGGTACAGACTTTAGAGACTCGAGTTCAAATCCCGACTCAAGCATTCTTTTTTCTTTTCATATCATATATATATAATATATATATATATATATATATATATATATATATATATAGTTACGTTTGCATATTAATCCCTAACCTAAATCTTAAATTTAGTGCCTAATCCAGTAATATTTACATGGAATTGTTTAACCTAAGATTTTAAAACTAATACTTAATTTACTAACTTACAACTAACTTATTGTTAGATTACATCTAATCCCTTATTCTTTGCCTGCGGATGCCCTCTTCTTGGCGTTTGAGTAAAGACCCATCCGACGAACTTTCTCACTGCTTGATATGGTCTTTTTTATCCAAAACCGGTAGAGGAGGCGGCCCAGTTTATATAATCGTTTAGTACAGCCCCACGTAAATTCCCCCCCCCCCCCCCCCTCTTCCTCTGGTCTCAATCGTCAGAGTACAGACTCAAGGTGGACTATTGTGCTGATGATTATATTGATCACTACAAGTTATGACGCTTGAAAAAGAAATGCTATGAATTTGGTAGGAAGACTGCCTGCACGTCACTGTAGAGAGAACAACATTAGATGGTCTGCTAGACTAAGCTTATCCTGCATTGTTATTTGTTCATGCCGTTTTCTTGCTGCCATATTCTTTCTACTTACTTTCTACCCTACTTTCTACTTTCTACCCTACTTGCAGCTTCAGCAGGTAAGTGTGCCAGAACACTGCACAAAGTGCACCCCGCACCACCGATTCTGTCCAAATAGCGCAGATCACGATCATTTACATTATGTTCATTGTGCTAAAAATATTGTTTTTCTGTATTCAAAAGTGTAAAAAACCATTAATATATATATAGATATATATACATATATATCCATCCATAGTAATTCTGACGCATTACAGGTCTTTCTCACTGCATGCACATAGGCATTTTCTTGCTATACTTAGCAGCTTTGCTAGGGAATTGTGGGTGTGGTAGCTTCCCGTTGCTTTCCCCACCGGTAAAGGATGATGATGATGATGGATGATAAGGAATGATGATGATAGCCGGATGATTTTCGGGGACCGTTGGGGCCCTAAGCTTCCCTGACATATGTTCTACAGGGAGGAAGAACCCCGAAAAAAACTTCACCCAGAGCCCTGTCCGGACCGGAATCGAACCATGGCCCGCTGCGTGACAAGGCAGCACGCTACCTCGAGACCACAGCGTGTGAACTTTATATATATATATATATATATATATATATATATATATATATATGACATAAAAATAAAACTCTGAACCTGAATTTGAACCCAGGATCTATAACTTGATACGTCGTGCACTGCCAGTTACGCTATCCAGACATCCAAAACAAACATTTATGTCCTTTATATATATATATATATATGTGTGTGTGTGTGTGTGTGTGTTCACTATCATGAGAAGTAGCGGTAACTGTCTCACTACCCTCTCGTGGCTATTACAAGTAAAGAAATTAAAGAGAATTTTTACTTTATAGCAGTGGAGCTTCTTTATTTCGATGTTATAATCATCATCATCTATGAGTGAGAACATTTGGCGCTTAGCTGCATGATGAAATATTTAGATTAGCATGTACGAAGATCTGGTTTCATAGCCGTTTGTTGCAAAACATAGAATATCTGATAGGACTGAGGCGATTACATTTTTCTTCAATAATACGGCAGTATCTGAAGATTTGACGCTAAAAGTGTTCGTAACTTACTTCATGAGCCTTGCAACAGATGACATCAAAATATAATTTTTTATCGACGCTTAGCCGGTTGATGCATAATATTGTCCAACTGGTAGCCAAGCAAAACAAGATTTTTTTTTTCCAAAATGCCCCAGGTTGTCTTTCGACATTCCTGGTTTCTCTCCTAGCATGGCGTATTTGTAACCCACTTCTGAGGTTGGGGCGCCTGGAAGGCGGGGTTACGTTGCCCCGATGATATGATGGGTGATGATGATGATGATGGTGCGCCAGGAGAGTCCCTAATCCTAAACTTACCTAACATGAATATGAATGATGATGATTGCGATGGCCATATGATTTCGGGGACCGTTTGGGCCTTAAAGTTTTCCTGACATTTGTCTTACAGGTGAGGAAAAAGCCCGATAAAAACCTCACCCAGAAAAACTGTCTAGACCGGGGATCGAACCCGGCACGCTGCGTTACAAGGCAGCACGCTACCCCGAGACCACAGCGGTGGACAGGAATAAATTAAATGACTTAATTGTTTTATTCGTTGAATGAATTGTAAATTGTGACTATTGGATTATTGGACGGGTATTAAATAACATAACTCTAATCTCATTAACCATGAAGCAATTATGAACTGAAATTCAGGCGTTTGATATGTTATATGTAGAGATCCGTGAAATTCGCAAGTCGCGATAACGCGAAATGCTCTAATTTTGTCATTTTCTTGTACCAAATCTTTACTCCACTTTCCATAACTTCAATGAAAGTATTTATGAATCGCGAAATCTTACGATAACGTGAAATAACACCGACATTTAAACTTTCAACGAATTTCGGAGATTTTTTTGGTTCTATTCGCGAAATTTCCATAATGCATTTTTTAAAACACTGTCTTCGGATTCCATCTTCTTTTAACTGCCATGTCTTATGGCGCCATATCTGCTTCCTCCATGCATAGGGAAATGGTTGCAACGCAGTTCACAACATAGAGGTAATATTTTCTGTCCTTCTCATGCTCAAATATGGTCTCTCCATAGATTTATGTTTTATGGCCAATATGTATTCTAAGAAATACGAATTATATTAAAGTGTAGGATAAGTTTTCTCCCCCTAAATTTTTGCAGACATGATTATCATTTTATATAAATCATTATTAATAATATTATGTTGAAATACGAAGAAAACATATATATTTAGGTATAAGCAGTAACCTGACAATAATGCAAGAACTGCCAAATTTGAATATGCCAACAATGGACCATGAATAATTACTCAATTTTTTTAAAGAATGACACCGCCAAATTCTCAATAACATCGAAATCTTGAAGTTTTAAAACGAATTTTCCCAAAAAATAAAACCACTTTCACGGATCTCTAGTTAGAGGTGATAAGTTTTAATTTTTGTCATGAAATGAGGGGCTCAGTGCAAACATGGACTAACAAGGAAACTATCAAACATTACATGCCGAAACTTACCCTGAAATTTCTCTCATCTCAGAGAAGGGTTGTGATTTACCAAGACCGTGTCCAAAAAAGTATGTTGGCTACCTTTTTTTAACTGCAGCACAGAAATGAAAGCCAGAATCCAACAATGGTGACCCACTGTGCGAAGGAGATAAACTCCCTCCATGCGTAGAGTGTTATGCCGTGAAGCGGGACGCGGGGCGGATGGCAGGTTCCGAGTATTATCAAATCTGCCAATTCTGAAGTTGTTTTAGTTACAAGAGTTTAAATGAGAGATTTGGCGCTGGATGTTAGTATCTTGCAGTAACGGCAGATTTTTTTTTTTGCGCGTTCCTAGTTCATCACAACGCTTCTCTGTGAGAAATTTCAAGGTAGGTTTTAGCATGTAATGGTTGACAGTTCCCTTGTATAAGTCTAAATATTGAAAATCCTAGTCATATTTGAATTTGGGTTCAAAAATCAATAATTCTACACAGCAACAAGTATACTAAGAATCGTATTTCTTCTTTTTCACTCTAAGAAAAAACTTTATGTTTAATTGTATATCTGCAATTAAATGTATCTTTTAAACTTTATATCAGTTTTTCTCAAAAAATAAATGTGGACTTGGTCGACTTTTACTCTGTAACTCATATTTATATAAGACTGGATGGAACCCCTGTATGACCTTCGACACGCTGTGACAAGACTAGCGACGCACGGTTTCCACTTCAAAGTGTGTAAGACCAAGACATATCACCAACCGACGAACGAGTGTAAGTGCGAGTGGTGCGGGAAAAAGTGTGACAGATACCACGCCATATGGTGCGAGAACAGACAATCATCCCTGACCCAACTGAGTGACAAGTGAGCAAGATAAACTATTTACTAATAATGCATATTTTGTGCTTTACACTTATTAATTAATTAATATTTATATTATACTTATTTACAGTACTTAACGCTCTAGCGACCACATTTTCTCGGCATACAGCAACCAATAAAAAGAAGGTGGAGTTTGAAATATCTGACAATTAGGAAAGCGGGTTCATCGCTAGAAATGTTTGCACTTCAGCAACGAATTCGGTATGTTTCATTGAAATAAAACAGGAAAGTAATTGTCAATAAACCAGCGAAATCGGACTATCAAGAGTGGAAGTTTACTTGAAAACCATAGTTTGACAATCATTATGGCGGTAGCCAAGTTTATTTAATCGCAACATAACTGACAAAATAATGATACATTCTATAAACTAAAAAAGTACACGATAAATTCGAGTTGCTCATGAATTCGATTAGTATAAGCAGCTCCTGTGTCTGAGGCTATTTTTTACACGCTTTATATTAGCTTGACCTGTATCTATCTATCTATGTAACGGAATCTTTCAACGCGATTTTCACCCACTTAAAATCATCGGATCGACTTGAAACTTTGTATACTTGTAGAGGACCCGTGACAATACAATAATTTCATATTTATTTTCTAAAATCCTGGCCATAATCATCAGAAAATAAAAAAACGTGTTTTTGTATCAATGTAACGGAATCTTTCAACGCGATTTTCACCCACTTAGAAACATTGGATCGACTTGAAACTTTGTATACTTGTAGAGGACCCGTGACAATACAATAATTTCATATTTATTTTCTAAAATCCTGGCCATAATCATCAGAAAATCAAAAAAAAGTGTTTTTGTATCAATGTAACGGAATCTTTCAACGCGATTTTCACCCACTTAGAAACATTGGATCGACTTGAAACTTTGTATACGTGTAGAGGACCCGTGACAATACAATAATTTCATATTTTGTTTCAAAAATCCTGGCCAGAATCATCCGAAAATAAAAAAAAAGAAAACTGGTATAATAGGTTGCGGACTTGTCGAGATTTTAGTCAATCGTTGTAAGAGCTCAGTTGGTAGAGCAGTGAACTCTTAGTGGTATATAATTTCAGTAATCCATACGTCGCTGGTTCAAATCCGGCTGGGAGGGTTTTTTTTTATAGAAGAGTATTACTTTTAGCTCATACTACAATAGTATCGAATTTAAAGATATTTACATTTTTATCTTATTCTGTAAAATATTAAAACTAAAAAATAAAAAATAAATAATAGTTTTAAAAAACTAAAAGAACACGCTTTATTAGAAAACTAAAAAATGAAAAATAATTTTAATTTCCAATACGCTTGGGATAAAATAAAGTGGTCAACAAAAAAATCATCTCCAACACATATAGAATAAAATTAGAGTTATCAACAAAAAGAAAATAATTTTACCATCAAAAGCGTGGGGTGCTTTTTATGATTTTTACATTTTCTTCTTAGAGAGCTTACTTTTACCAATATCTGTTTATAATCAAATATATTAATTGATATAGAGCACCCCACGCTTTTGATGGTAAAATTATTTTCTTTTTGTTGATAACTCTAATTTTATTCTATATGTGTTGGAGATGATTTTTTTGTTGACCACTTTATTTTATCCCAAGCGTACTGGAAATTAAAATTATTTTTCATTTTTTAGTTTTCTAATAAAGCGTGTTCTTTTAGTTTTTTTAAAACTATTATTTATTTAGGAAGCAGTCCACTCTTGTGTATGATATTAGATCCTACAATTCGTTTTGAGAATCATAGTGGCCAACCTGAGGAAGTTGACTCTGAAACGAAAGCCATATATGAACTAACAGTTGACTGTTACAAATATTTTTAGTATAAGTGTAACAGGATTATTGATCGGGTGAAGAAGTACTACACCAGAATTCTTAGCTAAGTTTTGGGAATTTCCTAGATTTGGATAGAGTGATATTTCTAAATTGACATTGATGCCATTAGAAGAATAATTTCAATTTTAAGAAATCATATTTACAAAATTTCTACTTTATAGAATATACTTCAATTACAATTTGAAAATTTTAATGTATTTACATCAATTTCGAAAATTAATTGTCTGTATCACTTGTCCTTGTGACAATCCTCTAATGAGGAAAGTTGTTTATAATAAAAATACATTATTAAAGTAAGTTTATTCATATTTAAAAATAATAATAATAATAATAATAATAATAATAATAATAATAATAGCTTTATTTTACCTGGCAGAGTTAAGGCCTTAAGGCCTTGTCTACCACTCAACCAGGTTTAAAAAAAATACAAACAAAAAAAATAGTCTTAAATCTAAATTACAATATATATATATATATATATATATATATATATATATATATATATAAACGATTACAAGTTATGAATACAATACAATTAATATTTATAATGTATTTTGATTTACTCTAAATTTAACGAATTAAATATATAATATGTACAATATATATAAAAAACGAGGAAAAGATTAATGACATAGTATAAAATTAAATAAATAGAGAAAAATTAATTATTAGACAACAGGTAACTGTATAAGCGTGACTTAAAGGTACCAAGTGTGCGGCAACCCCTGATATCTTGAGGAAGGAGATTCCAGGAGCGGGCAGAGGCTACTGTGAAGGAAGTAGAATAGGAGGAAGTGCTATGAAGAGGAATTGTTAGCAGACTGCTATCTTGTGATCTAGTGTCAATATTGTGGTAAGAGGATAACTTCTCAAATCTAGACGCCAGGTAAGTAGGGATGTAGGAATTCAGAAGCTTGAAAAGTAGTGAAAGAGAGTGCAATTTACGTCTGTCAGTAAGACGGAGCCAAGAGAGGTTATTAAAGTGTTCGGAAATATGGTCATAACGGCGGATATTGAAAATGAATCGAACGCAAGCATTATGAACACGCTGCAGTCTCTGCGACAAGTCATAGTTTAGATCATTATATATAATGTCACAATAATCGAAGTGTGGTAACACAAGATTCTGCACAAGGATTTGTTTTAACGAAACTGGGAGAAAATTCTTTAAACGTCTAAGATAATGTAAGATGGAGAAAGTCTTTTTACATATGTGTTTCACTTGTGTTTGCCAGGTTAAATTTGCGTCTAGATGTAGTCCAAGATCTATTACTGAAGAAGAATAAGGGATAATTATATTATTTATAGTAATGTTTGGTAGTGTAGATATGTCAAAGGTTGTAAGCAGTCTTTGTTGTCCCATTAGAATTACTTGTGACTAAGCTATTAATCACTTAAAATTTGTGTACAGAAAACTTCAACAATGTAACGAGCACAAGGACTTGCTCTGATGAAGCCGCATCATAAAGATGTCTATGATTTATTTGACACATTTTATGTTCCATATAACAGCTACCAACCTCGTCTCATAAAAATTTCCAAGATATTATTTCATCGGATATATCAGTCTACAAACATTACACCTAACAGATACGAAAATTGGAACCTAAATACATTATTAAAGTAAGTTTATTCATATTTAAAAATAAGCTATTAATCACTTAAAATTTGTGTACAGAAAACTTCAACAAGTAACGAGCACAAGGACTTGCTCTGATGAAGCCGCATCATAAAGATGTCTATGATTTATTTGACACATTTTATGTTCCATATAACAGAGCTACCAACCTCGTCTCATAAAAATTTCCAAGATATTATTTCATCGGATATATCAGTCTACAAACAATTACACCTAACAGATACGAAAATGGAACCTAAATACATTATTAAAGTAAGTTTTTCATATTTAAAAATAAGCTATTAATCACTTAAAATTTGTGTACAGAAAACTTCAACAATGTAACGAGCACAAGGACTTGCTCTGATGAAGCCGCATCATAAAGATGTCTATGATTTATTTGACACATTTTATGTTCCATATAACAGCTACCAACCTAGTCTCATAAAAATTTCCAAGATATTATTTCATCGGATATATCAGTCTACAAACATTACACCTAACAGATACGAAAATTGGAACCTAAATACATTATTAAAGTAAGTTTATTCATATTTAAAAATAAGCTATTAATCACTTAAAATTTGTGTACAGAAAAACTTCAACAATGTAACGAGCACAAGGACTTGCTCTGATGAAGCCGCATCATAAAGATGTCTATGATTTATTTGACACATTTTATGTTCCATATAACAGCTACCAACCTCGTCTCATAAAAATTTCCAAGATATTATTTCATCGGATATATCAGTCTACAAACATTACACCTAACAGATACGAAAATTGGAACCTAAATACATTATTAAAGTAAGTTTATTCATATTTAAAAATAAGCTATTAATCACTTAAAATTTGTGTACAGAAAACTTCAACAATGTAACGAGCACAAGGACTTGCTCTGATGAAGCCGCATCATAAAGATGTCTATGATTTATTTGACACATTTTATGTTCCATATAACAGCTACCAACCTCGTCTCATAAAAATTTCCAAGATATTATTTCATCGGATATATCAGTCTACAAACATTACACCTAACAGATACGAAAATTGGAACCTAATTATATTTTACTCTTTCGCATACAACCCACTATTAAAACGCTCTAACTGCAGATTAGTCCTTTTTCAGCGAATTCCGAAGGATTGAAGTTGTTGAGAATGTTTTCATGAAAATAGTTTTAAAAAATATTTACAGATCTTTACCGATCCTAACTAGCAGACACTGGATAGGGCCGTAACCAACATTTTTTGTTTGTCTATGTACATTACATCGAAATGAAGAAGCATTACTATTATAAAGTGAATATTTAATTAATATCTATGGATTTTCATCAAGTAAACACCAACTCAATTCATTATTTTTTAAGTGCTTATTTGTTATAAAAACCACGATATGGCAGTGTGACCAATGTATCGCTGTCTCTCATGATAGAGAAGCCTATAAAGAAGAAAAATGTATTTACTAACTGCTGAGCATCGCAGTTGGTAGCGCACTAAGGTATAAAGTTAGAGGTCTCGGGTTGAATTACCGGTAGAGGTGTTTAATGTTCTTCTCATGTATTTTATATAGGCATATATATATATATATATATATATCTTATGAAGGGCTTAGGGCAGTAACATGATAAGGCACATTCTGTTAAGAAATGTTATTTATTACAATGATAACAAATAGATGTAATGAAATATCCATAAAACCATTTGTAAGTGCGCCCGTGATGAGTTAAAACATATAGACACACAATGATTAACAACAATACTGCCCAATTAGTATTTATAATTTTTTTCAAACAAAATAAATTATCTCAGTAACAACAATATGTGGATAATAATGATATAGCCCTTCATATATAATTCTATGTTACAATTAAATTTTGACGTCATAGTAACGAAAGCCATATAAAAAACATAAACAAATCAATGCTTAAACCAGGATATGAACCCGGATTCTAATATCGGTCCAAGCATTATTTTTTTTATAAAATTCCATCTGGTTAGCATGTCCAGCCCCCATCCGTTATAATTGGTTTTCTCTACCAGTAGTAGCTACTTATTGTAGCTACCCAAATTCCTCACGATGCTGGATGAGACCGGTCCCATACTGGTCAAAATTCCATGAGAAAATTTCTTCCCCCATGGAGACTCGAACCTGCGCAATTTCCGTAGCTCTGCGTCAAGGCATCTTGCCTTAACCACTCAGCTATGACGCAGGACTTTACCTTTTCATGATATATATATATATATATAATGAAAATTTAAAATCAATTTTTGATATTTCACAACTGAACTCGGTATACGCTATTAAGATAAACCGAGGAAGGTAATCTAATAAGAATCAGCAAAATGGAAGTTCATCTGAAACACGAAGTGAAAAATCAACAACCGCCATGTTTGGTTCGTCACATGGTACACCATTCAATTTAATTAACCGTTAAATTGGGAAAGTATTCTATAACAGTTGAGTTTAATTTGTGTAATTTTTTTAAATAAAGGAAATGTCAAATGAATCGGTTGATATTATTTAAATTGGTGTTAAATTATACAAAAATTTCCAATACGTAATAACTTATGGATACGCATGATTTACAATCCGATACTTTTTCAATAAGCTGCCATCAGTAATTGGGTTTCTCCAATTTAACGAAATAAATAAAACTATAGTGCGTGGTATAATGGGCTTAAGTAAAAAAAAAAGTTTTCAGGACAAGCAAAATAAACTTCAAGATGATCTCTAAAAATAAGTATGTTCGTCTAAATTTTTTTGTTTTGGAATATACTTACTTACTCACTGGCACTATCGAACCCGTAGGTTCATGGCCGCGCAGACATAAGCTCTCCATACATCCCTATCCTGAGCTAATGTTTTCCATGCATTCCCTGTATAATCTACTTCCCTCAAATCATAGTTAATGCTATTCTCTCACCTCATTCTTGGTCTACCAACTGGGCGCTTTCCCTCTGGCTTTCCTACAAGAAGCTTTCATTTCCCATACGTGCAACATGTCCTGCCCATCGCAGTCTGCGAGACTTAACTGTTCTTATTATATCTGGCTTCCTATAAGGACCATGTAGTTCATTGTTAAGTAGTCTTCTCCATTCACCTGTCTGTTCATCTCTCTTTGGTCCAAAAATTTTCCTAAGTACTTTATTCTCAAATACTTGTAATCTCCTTTCCTCCCTTAAATCTCCACCAGGCTAAATAAATCTAAAGTAAGAGTCCATGTTTCGCATCCATATAATATAACTGGTAGAATAATAGTTTTATATATTTTCAGTTTAACGTTTTTTGAAAGGAGTTGGGACATCAAGAGTCTCTGCAACGCAAAATAGCACGTATTTCCAGAATTGAGCCTATGTTTAATTTCTTTGTGCATCTCATTCATATTTGAGAATAAAGTTCTTAGGAAAATTTTTGGACCAAAGAGAGATGAACAGACAGGTGAATGGAGAAGACTACATAACAATGAATTACATGGTCTTTATAGGAAGCCAGATATAATAAGAACAATTAAGTCTCATAGACTGCGATGGGCAGGACATGTTGCACGTATGGGGAATGAAAGACGTGCATGGAAACTTCTTGTAGGAAAGCCAGAAGGAAAACGCCCAGTTGGTAGACCAAGAATGAGGTGGGAGAACAACATTAACTATGATTTGAGGGATGTAGAATATACAGGGAATGATTGGAAAGTATTGGCTCAGGATAGGGATGTATGGAGAGCTTATGTCCGCGCGGCCATGAACCTACGGGTTCGATAGTGCCAGTGAGTAAGTAAGTAAGTAAGTATCTCATTCATATTTGTGATTATCGTTCCTAGGTATTTGAATTCATCCACTTCCTCAAAATTTCCCTCATTTGTCATTAGCTGTCCATTTCCATTATATAATGAATTTCTACGTGTGATCATATATTTACTTTTATTGATATTTACTCCCAATCCTAATTTCTTAGTGTTACTCAACAGTGTGTTCGTATTGTCCTTTAGTACTCGTATCTCCTCGCTATCGGCCAACAATACTACATCATCAGCATAAACTAACAGCTTATTAATACCATTCAGTTGTAAGCCTTCCTCAATCTCTAAAGAATTAATGGCATGCTCTAGTACAAAATTAAATAGTAGAGGAGATAGTGCATCTCCTTGCTTCAACCCATTCTGTATTTCAAAAGTATCTGAAATGTGTTTGCCTATACGCACCCTACTCTTTGTGCCATTTAGACACATTCGTATAAGTCTAACTAACTTTTTAGGAATTCCGAACTCCAGCAGGATACTATATAACTTCTCCCTCTTAATTGAATCATCTGCTTTTTTGAAGTCTACATATAGTTAATGTACAGTTCCATTATATTCCCATTTCTTTGCTAAAATCTGTCTTATACTAAAAATCTGATCTGTTGTAGACCTATTTCTTCTAAATGCATATTGATGATCTCCTAGAACGTCATCAATATAGGGACTAAGTCTGCTTACTAATATATTTGTTAGAATTTTGTACGAAGTTGAAAGTAATGAGATGCCCCTGTAGTTGTTGCAGTCAGTTTTATCTCCTTTCTTATAAGTTGGTAAAAAAAAAATATTGTACAATACAGAATATCTAGTAGAACATACTTTTTTTTAAATATCACCTTGAAGATTATTTTGCTTGCCCTAAAAAGTTTGTTTTTCACTTAAGTCTATTATACCGCGCACCATATATATATATATATATATATATATATATATATATATATTCCGTGTACCATCATAATGTGAACGTAAATTCCTCTTACTGAGGAACTAGCATAGTATACGCAGTTCCTGCGTCACTGATTTTTATTGCTTTAAAAAGTGAGGTAATCTGACGAAGTGGTACATACATTGAAAATATGCCACATTAAAGACATCTATCTGCTCAGCGCAGACCCGAAGAACAAAAAAATGTTGTAGGTGGGATTAGAAAACACACACATTTATATCACTGATTGTAATTATTTTATATCCAAATGTGTAAAATAACTTATTAATAATATTGTAACGAAATGTATCACGAATTGGGAATAAAAGAGCCGCATGAAAATTCGTAGGAAAACCACAGGGGAGGCCCCTAGCAGGCAGACCAAGAATGCGGCGGGAGAATAACATTAACCACTATTTAAAGGAAGTAGATTTGACAGGGGACGATTGGGAAACAGTAGCTCAAGATAGGATTGTATGGAGATCTTATGTCCATGCTGCCATTAACCAACGGGTTCAATAATGCCAGAGAGTTAGTTATAATATTATAATGACTGCGTTGTAGCCGAGTAGTTTAAGACATTATGCCTTGTTACAGAACTACAGAACTTGCGATTGTTTGAGCGCCCATGGGAAGATATTTTTTCATGGAATTTTTTTTATACAAATGCCCCAGGTTGTCTTTCGACATTCCTGGTTTCTCTCCTGGCATGGAGTATTTGTAACCCACTTCTGTGTTTGGGGCGCCTGGAAGGCGGGATTACGTTGCCCCGATGATATGATGGGTGATGATGATGATGATAGTGGTGCGCCAGGAGATTCCCTAATCCTAAGCTTAATCTAAGAAGAATATCAATGATGATGCTTGCGATGGCCATATGATTTCGGAGACCGTTTGGGCCTTAAAGTTTTCCTGACATTTGTCTTACAGGTGAGGAAAAACCCCGATTAAAACCTCACCCAGAAAAACTGTCCCGACCGGGGATCGAACCCGGACCCGCTGCGTGACGAGGCAGCACTCTACCTCGAGACCACAGCGGTGGACTTTCATGGAAATGTTATCAGTGAGGAATTTAGATAGCTACAATAAATAGCGGCTCCAGATTGAAGAAACCAGCTATAACGGCTGGAGGGTTTGACATGTTGACCAGATATCACACCTATACAGAGTAGATGATCATCTAATTTAGGTAAATGTCAAGTAGATGTGAGGTCAGCAGCCGGATGGTAGGCCAAGGCTCTTCAACTCTGTCGCGCCATGGAGTTTAACATTGCAACGCAGAGTAAATTCTATTTACTTTGAATTAGAAAACAGTGTTTGTATGAGATTTTCGAGGCGTGCATAACAGAGTTTGTTGGTTAGCTCGCAGGCTACACGGCTACAGTTCTGTACTTGTTCTTACTATTGTTAGAGAATATATTCCAGGTCGTCTCTGAGAGAGAAGGCTGAATTCGGAGACTGTAGAATAAGTAAGATAACCTCTGGCGTGGTGTGTGACGTAGAATTGGTGTTTCATGAGCCGTAAACCAGATGTCGCCAAATACGAAATGTAAGGAGATTTCCAAAGCTTTCATGGTCATGTGTTACTCAATTTACATGCGAGCTACAGTGGTATATAGCCAGATGGGTATTAAATGCAATAAAATATAGATTGTGGTCTCATTAAAATATATAGGCCTATATGTATATAAGCGAACACTCGTAAATATCTAGAAACATGTCTCCTTCACTGTTCTTTAACTATTTAAGACGATTGGTGGTATGTGCGGTGTATTTTCACTATTTAACAGTGCATTACCTCGTGAATCACAGCTTTAGCTTTTCGAGCATGCAGTGGGAAATAACAAGGATTGCTTTTTGAAGAGGCTCATTCTTTTTGTCGCTAAGAGTACATGTTATATTTAAATCGGTATGCGGCTTTATCCATTACGTTCAATTCATGTTTTTATTACAACAATAAATTTCATAAACTTCTTTGACAAAATGCTTTACGTAGTTGCATAGTGATAATTACAATGATGACGTAATATATCGCACGTTACTAAGAAACGTCAGTGAATGTGAAACTGAAAAAAATATTTATAAATTATTTTAATCAGGGATGAAAAACATTAATATTTCACAGGTTAGTTATTACTATTTGTATTATGTAATCATGAACTTTAATGGTTCTGGCCAGTAGCATCGGATTTCAAATCTGGGCGAGAATGGAAAGATATTTTGCTCACAAGACTCTTTCCACAGAGTTGAGATTAATTTACGTAAAATAAATATGCGATAAGGGGCCCCAACTTTACTTCCATCGAACCGGAGCAATACACCACTAGGCCACCAGGACAATTCACAGTTTAAAGAAAACAGTTTCATACAGACCCTATTATATAAAGTCTATGTGAATTATAATTATTTAGATTTCGTTTATCAGATATCCATGGTATAGTTCCCCTCACAAATTATATATATATATATATATATATATATATATATATATATATACATATATACACATATTTATTTATTTACTCATTTATAAATGGGTACATATCTTCATTCAACTTAATATAACTTCTTCCTTGTATGTACTTTTTATACGTCCCACACCACTTTGCGGGTTCAAACCCGGCCGTGGGCGATGGATTTTTAGAATGTGAAAATCCAAGGGACAAGTATTCCGGAAGGGACTATAAACCGTGGGGTCAAGAGGCAAAGATTATCAGGCACGTAAAGATCCGAGTATTTGGGCTCCGAATATTTGGGCTCCGAGTATTTGGGCTCCGAGTATTTGAGACTAAATACTTAGGAACGTTTTTGGACCGAAGAGAGGCAAACAGATAGGTGAATGGAGAAAACTTCGTATCAGGAAGCTAGATGATCTTTATGGTAAATCAGATATATAAGGAAAAGTTACGTATCGCATACTGTATGGGCAGAACATATGCCATGAATGGGGGTCGGAAACATCATATAGGTAAATCAGAGAGAAATAGGCCTAGTAGGTAGGTATGTGGGATGATAGTATATTACAACGAGAGACTGGGAAGTGGTAGTAGTACTGGTGCTTGTGGCAGTAGTATTAGCAATAGTAATATTAGTGGTTGTGGTGGTGGTTGTGGTGGTGGTGTTGATGGTAGTGATGGTGGTGGTAATGGCGTTAGCGGCAAAGGAAGTGGCTGTGGTAGTGGGTGGGGTAGGGTTTAGGTAGTATTAGTAATAGTGGTATTGATTGTAGTCGTAGTTGGTGGTGGTGTGGTTCTAGTTTTAGTGGTATAGTTGGTGGAAGTGTTATTGGTGGAGTTGTTGGTAGTGGTGGTTGTGGTGTTGGTAGTGGAGGTGGCGGTCGTGGTAGTGGTAGAAGGAGTGGTAGAAATTGTAGTGATGGTGTTAGGTGTAGTATTATTAGCGGTGCTAATTTTAGTAGTAGTAGTGATGAAGGTAGTGGTAGTAGTAGTAGTAGTAGTAGTAGTAGTTGTTGTTATGATGGAATTGGTAGTAGTTTATTTTACAACCAATTTTCATCAGTAAATTATACACCCGAAGTAGTACGTACCCTCCTCACTTCAAAATAATTCCAGCCAAAATTATTGAACCTCTTACCGGCGCCTCAACATAAGGTAGTGGTGATGGTGGTGGTAGTATTGATGGTGGTGGTATAGCAGTGGTGGTCTTGGTGGTGATGTTATTGGTAGTGATGATGGTAGTGGCAGTATTGTTGGTGGTAGCTGTAGTGGCAGTGATAGTAATAGTATGTTGGTTGTGTTACTGGTAGCGGTAGTAGTGATAATGGTGGAATTGTTGGTAGTTGTATTATTTTTGTGGTGGTAAATGTAGTAGTGGTAGTAGCAGTAGTAGTAGTAGTAGTAAATTATGTTAGTAGAGATAGTAGTAGTTGTTGTGGTGCTGGTGGTAGTAGCGGTGGTAGTATTAGTAGTGGTAGTTGTAGTAGTAATATTATGAGTAATTGTGGTGGAAATAGTAATAGCGGCAGTAGTGTTAGCTGTAGTAGTGGTAGTATTAGAGTTAGCAGTGTTAGTGTTGGACGTAATAGATGAAGCAAAAGTAATTTCAGTAGTAATAGAAGTAGTATTGGATGTAGTAATAGTAGTGGTAACATTATTAGTAGCAGTATGGTAGTGATAGTAGAAGTAGTAGTGATGTTAGTGGTAGTAGTAGTAATGGTAGTTAAAGCAATAGAACCAATATTAGTAGTAGTGATCACAGTATTAATAATAAAATTATTAGTAGTTGTATTAGTAGTGGTCGTGGTATTGGTTTTGGTAGTAGTAGTAGAAATAATAGTAATGGAAGTAGTTGAACTTGTAGTAGTAGTTTTAGTAGTGGTATTATTAGTAATGGAAGTTGTAATTGTATTAGTAGTAGTAGTGGTGGTGATGGTGGTGGTGGTATTTACAGTAGTATTAGTAATGGTGGCGGTTGTGATGGTGGTGGCAATAGTAACAGTAGTGGTGGTGGGTTGTGGTGTTGGTGGTGGTGGTGGTGGTGGTATTTACAGTAGTATTAGTAATGGTGGCGGTTGTGATGGTGGTGGCAATAGTAACAGTAGTGGTGGTGGGTTGTGGTGTTGGTGATGGTAATGGTGGTGGTAGTGGCATTATTATTAGTAGTGGAATTGGTGGTGGTGGTGGTGGCGATGGTGTAGAGGTGATGGTGGTGGTGGTGGTGGTGAAGATAATTGTGGTGGTGGTGTTATTAGTGACACTATTATTAGTAGTAATGGTTGTGCTGGTAGTGGTGTTGGTGGTAATGGTAATGGCTGTAGTGAAGGTGGTGGTACTAATGGTGATGGTTGTAATGTTGGTGCTAATGTTGGTGTTGGTGGTGGCAATAGTATTAGTAGTAGTGGTGCTGGTGGTGGTTGTGGTGGTGGAAGAAGTTGTATTTAGCAGTGGTGGTGGTAGTGAGAGTAGTAATAGTAGTGATGTTAGTAGTGTTGGTGGATATGGTAGTGTCGGTAGTATTAGTAGTGGTATGGTAGTTATAGTGGTGGTAGTACAAATGGTAATGGCAGTAATATCAGTAGTGGTGGTAGCGATGGTGGTGGTAGTGGTGATGGTGATAACGGTGTTAGAGTTGGTGGTTGTGGTAGTAGTGGTGGTGGAAATAGTGGTGGTAGTGGCAGTAGTATTATAGTAGTGGTGGTAGTGGCAGCAGTATTATAGTAGTGGCGGTAGTGGCAGTAGTATTAAGTAGTGGCGGAAGTGGCAGTAGTATTATAGTAGTGGCGGTGGTGGTGGTACTGGTTGTGGTGTTAGTGGTAGAGGCAGTAGTACTAGTTGTGGTGGTGGTAGTGGAGATGGTATTGACAGTAGTATTAGCAGTGGTGGTGGTGGTGGTTGTAGTGGTTGCGACTGTACTGGCAGTGGTATTAGTAATGAAGGTGTTAGTAGTTTTAGTGATTGTGATAGTGGGAGCAGTATTATATAGTGGTGGAGGTATTAGTAGTGACAGTAGTATTAGTAGTGATGGTGATAGATGTGTTGGTGGTAGTAGTGGCAGGAGTATTAGTAGTGGTGTTAGTGGTGGAGGTGTTGGTGATGGTGGATGTAGTGGTGGTAGCTGTGTAGTGGTAGTAGTATTTGTAGTGGTGGTGATCGATAGTAGTGTTGGTGGTGGTGGTGGTGGTGGTAATGTAGTGGCAGTAGTATTAGGAGTGTTGAAGCTAATAATAGTGGTGATAGTGGTGGAAGTGGCTCTAGTATTATTAATAGTAGTAGTAGTGGGTGGTGGTGGTGGTGGTAATGGCAGCAGTATTAGTAATAGTGGTGGTGCTGGTGGTAGTGGTGTTGGTGGTAGTGGCAGTAGTATTAATTGTGGTGGTGCTAATGTTAGTACTAGTGATAGTGATAGTTGTAGTGGTGGTGGTAGTAGTAGTATTATTGGCGCTGGTGATAGTGGCAGTAGTGTTAGTAGTGGTGGTGGTAATGGTAGTAGTAGTGGTGGTGTAGGTAGTGGTGGTGGTAGTAGTAATAGTAGTATTTGTTGTAGTAGGTGTTCTGCTGTTTGCAGTGCTATTAGTAGTAGTGTTGGTAGTTGTAAGAGTAGTAATAGTAGTAGTAGTAGGTGGAAGTGGTAGTAGTAGTTAGTAGTGTGATGCTGGTGGTGATAATAGAATTAGTAGTAGTAATTGTGGTGGTCGTGATAGTAGTGATAATAGTAACAGTGGTGGTAGTCATAGAAGTAGTAGTAGTAGTAGTAGTAGTGATGGTGCTGGTAGTGGTAGTAAAAGTAGTAATGATGGTAGTGGTTGTAGTAGTAGTAGTGGTGGTAACTGCATTAGTAATTATAATAGTATAAGTAGTATTAATTTAGCAATATTAGTGGCGGTAGTAATGATAGTAGTGGTGATAGTGGTTGTGTTGATACTTGTAGTACTAGTAGTGGTATGGTAGTTGTATTAGTGGTAACAGTTGTAATAATACTAGTAGTAGTAGAGGTAGTGGTTGTAGTATTAGTAGTAATAGTAATAGTAGTAGTAGTGGTAGTAGTATTCGTAGTAGCAATGGTAATTACAGTAGTAGTAGTATTTGTGTTTGTAGTAGTAGTAATGGAAGTGGTAGTATTTGTGGTAGTGATAGTCGTGGTAATAGAAGTAGAAGTATTTTAGGAGGTGGTACCTATACTACTATTAGTGGTGGTAGTGTTAGCAGTAATAGTGGTGGTAGTGTTAGTAGTAATAGTGGTGGTAGTGTTAGTAGTAATAGTGATGGTAGTAGTAGTAACAGGGGGCACGCCGTAGCGTAGTGGTTAAGGCACTGAGCTACAAGCCGGAGGGTCGAGCGTTCAAGTCCCGTTGGGGTCAGGATTTTTAAACTGACCCAAACGCTCTGGCGGCACTAAGTCCCTGGGGTCGACTCAGCTTCTAACTGAAATGAGTACCAGACGCAGGGCTGACAACCCGGCTGACATAAAGTGCCCATTGTCTAGAAAAAGTGGGAGCCTTAACCTCCTACTACCCCAAGGGCCTCCTGAGGCCTGTTGTGGGATCACTTTACTTTACTTTACTTAGTAGTAGTAACAGTACTGGTTGTAGTAGCAGTAGTGGCAGCAGGAATAGTAGTAGTAGTATTGTTAGTAGTAGTGGTACTTGTGGTAGAGGTAATACTATCAGTTGTAGCAGTAGTATTAATATTAGCATTAGTATTAATAGTAGTAGTAGTAGTAGAGGTAGTGGTAGTAGTATTACTTACTTACTCACTGGCACTATCGAACCCGTAGGTTCATGGCCGCGCGGACATAAGCTCTCCACACATCCCTATCCTGAGCTAATGCTTTCCAATCATTCCCTGTATAATCTACTTCCCTCAAATCATAGTTAATGTTATTCTCCCACCTCATTAGTAGTAGTAATGGTAGTAGTAGTGACAATAGTAGTAGTAATATTGGTGGTAGTGATACTAGAACAAGTAGTGATAGCCGTAGCAGTTGAAATAGTAATAGTAGTGGCAGCAGTAGTAGTAGTAATAGTAGTAGTAGTAGTGGCAGCAGTAGTAGTAATAGTAGTAGTAGTAATGGTGGTGGTAGTATATACTACTATTAGTGGTAGCAGTACTAATAATAATAATAGTAATAGCAGCAAGTGGTAGCAGTAGCAACAGTAGTAGATCTAGTAGTAGAGATAGTCAGAGTAGTATTAGTGGTAGCAGTATTATTAGTGGTGGTAGTGATACTAGTAGAAGTTGTGGTTGTAATAGTAGTATTGGTGATATCAGTAGTAATGGTAATAGAAGTGGTGGTAATGGTAGTATTAGTAGTCGTAACGGTGGTAGTAGTAATAATAATGGTAGAGACAGTAGTAATGGTAGTAACAGTAGTGGTAGTAGTGGTGATGTAGTAAAAGTAGTAGCGGTACTGGTTATAATAGTAGTAGTGGTGATGGTGGTGTCAGTAGTAGTATCAGTGATATTAGTAATAATAGTAGTGGTAGTAATATACGTAGTACTATTAGTGGTGTTGGTGTTGGTGGTGGTAATGGGAGAATAATAATATATATTCTTCGGAGGAAGTAGATTATACTGGGGATGTATGGGGAGCTTATTTCCGCGCGGCCATGAACCTTCGTATTCGATAGTGCAAGTGAGTTTGATAGTTAGTGGTAGTAGTATTAGTAATAGTAGTTGTTATGGTAGTAATAGTAGAAATAGTAGATGTAGTAGTAGTAGTAGTAGTGCGTGCGGTAGTAGCAGTATTGGTAGTAGTATTAGTAGTAGTGTTAGTAGTTGTGGTTGTGGTAGTTTTGGTATTAGTAATAGTAATAGTAGTGCAGTGGTTGCAGTTGCAGCGGCAGTAGTAGTATTTGCGCTAGAATTGTTGTTGGTGTTAGTAGTAGTAGTAGTAATAGTAGTAGTAGTGGTGGTGGTAGTGATAGTATTAGTAGTAATAGTAGTCGTAGTAGTATTAGTAGTGGAAGGAGTGGTAGTAGTAATGTTAGTAGCAGTAATAGTAGTAGTAGTGGTAGAAATGTTAGTAACAGTAGTAATTGTGGTGGTGGTAGTAGTAGTAGTATTAGTAATATAATAGTAGTAGTATTATTTGAAATATTAGTAGTAGTGGTAGCATTGGTGGGGTAGTATATGTAGTGGTGGTATCACTACTAATAGTGGCAATAATATTAGCAGTTCCGGTAGTTGTAGTAGTAGTGGGGCAGTAGAAGTAGTCGGTTTAGTAGTAATAGTATTAGTAGTTTGGTGGTAGTATTGGCGGTGGTGGTAGTAGTAGTAGTAGTAGTAGTAGTAAAAAATAGTTAGTAGCAATGCTAGCCAGTGGTATCGGTGTTAGTGGCAGTGATGGTGGTGGTTGTAGGGTCAGTAGTAGTAGCAGTATAGTGGTAGCAGTAAGTGGTATTATTAATAATGGTAGGATTAGCAGTAGGAATATCTTTTTTTTGAAGTAGTAGTTTTAGTGGTTGTGTTAGTAGAAATAGTAGTTGTAGTAGTAGTGGTAATAGTAGCAGTATTAGTGGTGGTAGCAGTAGTAGTAGAAGTAATAACATTGGTCGTAAGGGTAGTAAGAGTAGTAGTAGCATTAGTAGTAGTAGTGGTAGTAGTAGTAGAGGTGGTAGTAGTAACAGTGGAAGAGGTAGTAGTAGTAGTAATAATAATAGTAGTAGTAATTTTAGTTGTAGTGGTAGTAGTACTTATGATAGTAGTAATAGTAGTAGTAGTAAGAATAACAGTAGTAATAGTTGTTGATGTAGTGTTGGTAGTAGCAGTGGTGGTAGTAGTAGTAATAGTAGTAAGAGTAGTAATGGTAGTGGTGGTGGTAATGTTATTATTAGTAGTAGTAGTAGTTGTTGTAATGTTATTATTAGTAGTAGTAGTTGTTGTAATGGCAGTAATAATTGTAATAATAGTAGTAGTGGTAGAATTAGTGGAAGTAATATTAGCTTTATAGTAGTACTAATAGTAGGGGTAGTAGTAGAAGTAATAACATTGGTCGTAAGGGTAGTAAGAGTAGTAGTAGCATTAGTAGTAGTAGTGGTAGTAGTAGAGGTGGTAGTAGTAACAGTGGAAGAGGAAGTAGTAGTAGTAATAATAGTAGTAGTAATTTTAGTTGTAGTGGTAGTAGTACTAATGATAGTAGTAGTAGTAGTAAGAATAACAGTAGTAATAGTTGTTGATGTAGTGTTGGTAGTAGCAGTGGTGGTAGTAGTAGTAAGAGGAATAACGGTAGTGGTGGTGGTAATGTTATTATTAGTAGTAGTTGTTGTAAATATTATTAGTAGTAGTAGTTGTTGTAATGGCAGTAATAGTTGTAGTAATAGTAGTAGTGGTAGAATTAGTGGTAGTAATATTAGCTTTATAGTAGTAATAATAGTAGGGGTAGTAGTAGTAGTAGTAAGAGTAGGAGTAGTGATAGTACTAGCAGTAGTAGTATATTTGTATTGGTAGTAGAGTAGTAGTAGTGTGGTAGTGGTAGTGGTGGTGGAATTAGTAGTGGTAGTCTTTATTGTTGATTTATATTAAAATTGCAATGTATAAGCCAAGAATCAATGTTACCTTTTAATGGCATGCATTCTCTATCAACTGAACATCAAAATTAAGATATTCTTCATTTGAATTTATATTCCAATCAATGAGTAGTAGATGTCATTATCAATTATAATTAATCGTTACAGACTCAACTTCATTCAACTCTTCCATCCATCAATTAGTTCTTCCATACTTCTTACTGGCTTTCTTTATTACCCAACCTCTAGAAATTCAACTTCAATGAAACAATTATGTTTATAAAATAATTTAAGGTAATTTTGTAGAATCCAGTACTTATTACGAATATTCGGCATATATATATATATATATATATATATATATGTGTGTGTGTGTGTGTGTGTGTGTGTGTGTGTGTGTGTCTTTACAGGTATAAAGTGAGGAAATAATAATATTTATAGCTGTTAACTAAAGGCCTTGTTGGGCTAGAGTTTAAGTTATTTCCTTCTGGTCCCGAGGATCGATAATCAAGTGGGGTGGTCGGTGGATTATTTAGAATGTCAAAATCCAAGGGATAAGTTCTCCTAAAATAAATTTAAGCCGTTGGTCCTGAGTCTTCAAACATTCTGGATCCTAAATGATCCTCTTGTCTAAATTACAGCTTCTGCGCAAAATATAATCGGCCTCTCCCATCCAAGTCATACATTAGTTGTCTGCAAGATTTTTTTAAGAGAATTTGCTAACCACGGGCCTCAATCTGATATAAGCGTAACTAAATTAGCTTGTTAGGCAGTACGCTTCTCTCATGTGAGGATGTCTGGGTATAGATTTCTATTAACTACAGCTATCAGCTACGTTTCAGTAATTATGATTTCCACAGGTGTTAACCTTAAACTTATAAAAGTCCGTCAAACAGGACAACTGAGTGCATTTCCGCAGAAGTCCAAGTAATGGTCTGATTTTGACGGTTTAAATGTATTGCTATATGCCAAAAATATGGTTCCGACAAGATAAAAATTCAGGCCGCTAGAAAGTTAACACACACACAGATATATATGTATTTTATTTTTCCACCGCTATGATCTTAAGGTAGCATGCTAGTTTGTCACGCAGCGGGCCTGGGTTCCATTCCCGGTCGGGAAAATGTCCTGCGTGAGCTATTTCTCGGTGTTTTTCCTCCTCTATGAAACAAATGTCAGGGAGCTTAGGGTCCAACGGCCCCCGAAAATCATTCGGCCATCATCATCATCCTTACCATCACCCTTCACCTGTGTGAGAAACAACACCTATAATTCCGTAGTAAATCTGCAAATCAGCATGAAACTGCTTGAATGCAGTGAAAGATCTGCCCTCGGGAAGAACTAATATGGATGAACTGATTTGCTAGAAAGTGTTTATCTAAGCTCCAATTTTGCCCTATATCAATTTCCTCACTTCATCAAAAAATTTTCCTGTTTTCGTCGCGCTTGACTCACCCTTTTAAGTATCCCAAAACGCATTCTACCACCATCGACCTGAGCAATCTCTCTGGTAGTAAATGTAATCTAAGTAGTTGTGTCACTTTGCAAAATGACATAATATGTCGCCAGTTTTTCCGAACACTTCAAAGCAGACATAACTTAATGCCTTTCTCGCTTGTTAAATTATTGGCATCCATACAGCCAAGGTGAACTGTGCAATTGCACTTGTACCATCCCCACCCAATGTGGCATTGTATCCCTGTTCCCCAGGATAATATTACTTCTGATTCTAGGGTGAGGGATATTTTTTTTGTCACCGCTGATACATAAATATCGCATTAAATTATTACATAGTGATTGGCTTCACAGGCTCCAGTTA
Organism: Diploptera punctata; assembly: GCA_030220185.1. Classification (NCBI taxonomy): domain Eukaryota; kingdom Metazoa; phylum Arthropoda; class Insecta; order Blattodea; family Blaberidae; genus Diploptera; species Diploptera punctata. The sequence goes on along the minus strand of JASPKZ010003847.1, from coordinate 4,180,612 downwards.
TCAGATTCTAGAGTCATCTTCAATGACAGCACATGACAACTTAAGACAACAAACACATAGACCTGCCCATATGAAGTTAGAAAATGTATGTGTTTAACTAATAGCAATCATAAGTAATCACCCTCCACATAGGAACTGCATAACTTTGAAGTTGGTGGAAGGTGTGTGTGTGTGTGTGTGTGTGGTGTGTGTTGTTGTGTGTGTGTTGTGTGTGTGTGTGTGTGTGTGTGTGTGTGTGTGTGTGTGTGTGTGCACATCAAAGCCCGAAAGTCTAAATCCAAAGTAGATTAACTATTGTCAACCCCTCATTACTGGACAAACTTTTGGCGAGAAACCTGACAAAAAAACAATGCGGAAGATGATAAAAAGCAACAATGCAGGTTAGGAAATTTGAATTTCCAACGGCAGAGAGAAGAGAAATTAAGAGGTAAGCGAAATTGCTTTGCTGTAGAGAGGATAAAGCTTCTACGGGAGAAAACCCTAAAAAATATTTTAATTTGGGGATTGTAAATTATGCTGGTATCCTTAGAGTTCTTACAAACGAAACTCGGTTAATTAGGAAAGGTATAGATGATAAAGTCAGTTTTCAATCAATGTTATGTTATTATTTATATTTAACGACGATTTTTTAATAGCTGGGATCAATAGCGCTGCAAATTAAATTTGTGCAAGAGAGACTCAAATTCATTCGCTCATTTTTTTTTTCAAGTTTGAGGTTCCATTATATGCCGGATACGCATACAGGAGATCCACTTATTTAGTACATTCCGAAAGAACTCGCATGAGCACTGTTGTTCTATGGGATTTTGAAAATATATCAGGTAAGTTAAAGTAAACTTTTTCCAGGATTTTAACAGCCTATAACACCAATTGACTCCAGCCGCTTTTAAACCGGTGAACATTGGAACCAGAGACCAGATGGTAACTGGTAGTCCACCAGGATCGACTGCAGCGCCCAAAGAAATAAGGTAAAGACAAATAAAAATTGCTGTAACTAAATGTATAATAAATGTTTAATCTAAAAATATGTTTAAAAAAAATTAATTTATCGTAACTTCTTTTAAGATAAAACTGTACATACTCTTCTGATTTACTTACTTAAACAGGGAATTCCACGAGAAATCTAGATGTACATCCTTTATTTAAATCCGTATGCGGCTATATCCACTAAGTTCAATTCATGTTTTATTAAAAAAATAAATTTAATAAACTTTCTTGACAAAATATTTTTATTTGCATAGCGATAACTACAATGAAGACGCAATAAATCACACGTTACTAAGAAACGTCAGTGAATGTGAAACTAAAAAAAAGTTGATTCTAAATTATTTTTTACACGCTTTATATTAACTTGACCTGTATCTATCTATCTATCTATCTATGTAACTGAACCTTTAACGCGATTTTCGCCCACTTAAAATCATTGGATCGACTTGAAACTTTGTATACGTGTAAAGGACCCGTGGCAATACAATAAATTCATATTTATTTTCTAAAATCCTGGCCAGAATCATCAGAAAATAAAAAAAAGTGTCTTTTTATCTATGTAACGGAATTTTTGAACACGATTTTCACCCACTTAGAAACATTGGATCGACTTGAAATTTTGTGTACTTGTAAAGGATCCGTGACAATACAATAATTTCATATTTTGTTTGTAAAATCCTGGCCAGAATCATCAGAAAATCAAAAAAATAAAAACTGGTATAATAGGTTGCGGACTTGTCGACTTTTAAGTCAATCGTTGTAACAGCTCAGATGGTAGAGCGGTGAACTCTAATGGTATATAATTTCAGTAATCCATAGGTCGCTGTTTCAAATCCGGCTGGGAGTTTTTTTAGAAGATTATTACTTTTAGCTCATACTACAATAGTAGCCTATCGAACTTACAATATTTACATTTTTATCTTATTCTGTAAAATATTAAAACTAAAAAATAAATAATAGTTTTAAAAAACTAAAACAACACGCTTTATTAGAAAACTGAACTAAAAAATTGAAAAATAATTTTAATTTCCAACACGCTTGGGATAAATAATTTTACCATCAAAAGCGTGGGGTGCTGTTTACCAATTGATATATTTCATAATAAACAGATATTGATAAAAGTAAAGTCTCTAAGAATAAAATGTAAAACTCATAAAAAGCACCCCAAGCTTTTGATGGTTAAATTATTTATCCCAAGCGTGTTGGAAATTAAAATTATTTTTCAATTTTTTAGTTCAGTTTTCTAATAAAGCGTGTTGTTTTAGTTTTTTAAAACTATTATTTATTATCAGGAATTAAGAACTTTAATATTTCACAGGTTAGTTATTACTGTTATTACATTATGTAATCATGAACTTTAATGGTCTGACCAGTAGCATCGGAATTCAAATCTGGGCGAGAATGGGACTGCATACTTTACTTGCAAGTCTCTTTCCATAGGGTTGAGAATAATTTACGTGAAATAAACTTTACTTCATTTCCGTACAAAATACGTCTCAAGATTTTTACGCCCAAAAATCCATCAACACCGGAACCAGACACCACTAGGCTACCAGGACAATTCACAGTTTAAACAAAGCAGTTTCATACAGACTCTATAATGTAGGGTCTATATGAATTATAATTTATATAGATTATGTTTTTCAGATATCCAAGGTATAGCTCCTCTCACAAATAATATATATATATATATATATATATATATTTATTTATGTATTTATTTATTTATGAGCATATATCTTCAACTTAATATAACCACTTCTTCGTTTGTACTTTTTTATGTCCCTCACCACATTTCGGGTTCAAACCTGCCGTGGGCGATCGATTTTTTAGGATGACAAAATCCAAGGGAAAAGTATTCCAGGAGGGACTATAAACCGTGGAAGCAAAGTCAAAGATTTTCAGGCTCATAAAAGAACCGAGTATTTGGGTATCGAGTGTTTGAGACTAAATACTCGTACTTATGAAAATTTTAGGACCAAAGAGAGGCAAACAGACAGGTGAATGGAGAAAACTTCATATCAGGAAGCTAGATGGTCTTTATGGTAAGTCAGAATTAACAGAAAAAGTTACGTGTTGTACTGTATGGGCAGAACAAATGCCATGAATGGAGGATCGGAAACATCATATAGGTAAATCAGAAAGAAATAGTCCAGTAGGTAGGCCAGAAAATATGTGGGATGATAGTATATAATGCGAGGCTGGGAAGTGGTTTTTACAGAAGCGAGAAAAATGTTTATAAACCGATCGATAGCGTGGTTTCTAAATTCCGAGACTCTGTAAAAAAACATCACGAACGTGCGTTGTACCTAATTTGTTGAGCGGTGATGTTTTCAAAATAATAAGTAATAGTAATATATTAACAAATCAATTGAGTTGGTGTTTACTTGATGAAAATCCATATTTATTAATTAACATCTTTGTTCGAAATATTTGCGTTCATTATAAACAAATGACAAACGTTAACAGTGTGACCAATGTTTATTAGGTGAAAATGCAGGAGGCCGTGACATGAGTAGTTATAAAATGGCGGCAATTACGTATTTGTAGTTTTATATTGTTTCGAATAAAGTGCAGTTGACTTAAAAATGTAGTGATTTGTTTCGTATAATGTATATTTACACTACATTTTGGATATAATTTTGTACATTCATTGTACGTAGTATACATAGAGGGCAGTGGTTTTACTTCCCAGACGTGGTTTAGTATATTTTAGATAGTTATATACGTTGCAACCCCGAAATATAGAAGTTAAACTTTCAATCATGGTCGCCATTGCTGTAAGTACTACAATACGCATTATCGCGCCGCAAAAAATAACATTTGGGGGAGAGAATTACAAAGGGAATGATTGAAAAACGATATTCAAGGTTGGGATGTATCGAGAGCGTAGGTCCGCGCGGTTTTAAACCACCGGGTATAGTACCAGCTAGTTAGTTTTTAAAAACGATTGTTCTTGTCCTATCTCGAACTATAATTTATAAGTCCCTTTAAGATGACCAATAGTGATTCAAATGAAGTACATAGGGTAAAATTGCCTAATTATGAGATATTTCATTTTCTGTAAGAATAATATTTTACATAAATGTGACAAAATATGAATACAGTAATGTACAGTGCGATCAGTATAACACTGGACAGCAGACTCGAGGATTTCACTATATACTGCTGACGCACTGGCGGCGGGGAACGGACAGCGAAGGATCGCGCTGATAAACCTCTCATATATTCGTAACTATTTTATAAATTCACGTACTTGCCAACTTGATGGGGGTCCGGTTCTTGGGCCCCAGCTGTGCTCACAACAGCAACAGGGCGCGTCCGCGGGTGGCGGATAGGGGAACGGTCGGTGGTTTGCTTTGCATTCCTGCCGGCTAGGTCCAGACCGGTCCCGCGGGCCATTTGTGAGGTCGTCAGGACTCTAGCGACCTGACATACTACATAGCTCGTGCTGCGCCCACTTCAGCAGCCAAACGCGTCCCCTCGGTGGCTTAGTGGGGATAAGGTCGATGGATCTGCTAGTCAATCCTCCATGCCAAGTCCGATGGACTCGCGGACCATAAGTGGGGTCAACAGGGGGACGATGAGCGACCTGTAGTCAAAGCTCACATATCCTGGCCCACAGCAGGATCAGCGACCGCCGTGGCGAAGTGGTGGGAGACTTGAAATCAGAAGCTCCTTTCTCTTGGTTCAATTAACCCGAGGACATCTGTGGGGGCACCATGGGCGATGAGCACCCGGAATGCTTACATTGCTCAGTGAGCTGGACTCTCGGCAGCGGCACTACTAGGCCTAGTCTTGCGAACGGGCTGTTTGGGACAATACCGGGCATAATGCTGGGAATTACTACCAGGTCAGAAAGCTCGGAAAAGGAGGAAGCGCGGTCTTTTGGGTGTGGGATTAGCGCCGACTCTGTGACCGAGTGACACAAGGTCAATCTGTGAGGTCGTCAGGAGTTGAGCAACCTGACGTACTAATGCTCAGGCTGGACCCACTTCAGCAACAAAACACGTCCCCAGGTGGTGTACTGGGGGAAAGGGTCTGTTGATCTGCTAGACAGTCATCCCGGCTAAGTCCAAGGGACTCGTGAACCATTATTGGGGTCGGCAGGAGTTGAGCGCCTTGTCGTACTATTGCTCATCTGTTGGAGCTTGCGAGCTCTGTGCTAGACCACAACTGCAGTAAGACACGTCCCTGGGGGCACACCAGGGCACGGGTCGGACCAGTGCAGAGGGGAGCAACTGTGCTGGAACCCGGCTAAGCCTACTGGCTCGTGGACAAGCCGTGGGGTCACCAGGAGATGAGCGCCTGGATGTACTAAAGTCTCACACTACGGGGCTTGAGGATTCAAGTCCTAGCCGGTCTCACGACGGCTGCACGATGCGTCCCTTGAGGTAGAACAGGGGAACGGTCGGTGGATCTGCGACAGCAGTCCTCCCGTCTAGGCTCGAGGAGCCCGTGGACCAACTGTGGGGTCGTCAGGAATGAGCGACCTGGCGTACTATGTAGCTCAGCAATTTCCCTGAAGTTGCGACTTCAACACTTTCTCCCTGAGGTGTTGGTTTAAGACAGAGAACTTGAACGTGGACGCGAATAGATAGGGAGGACAAGATACTGGGAATTCGAAGTATGGGATTTGACCGAGGTATCCCAAGGGGTGAAGCCATGGGCCCCAGATGAAGCAGGTGCTGGAATTAATCATGTACGTATTGTCTACACATTTTACAATGGTATTGAAGGTGGTAATGATTAGTGATAGTGGTAGTGATAGTGGTTATGTGGCAGTGATGGTGGTGGTAGTGGTGGGGTAGTGGTGGTGGTGGTAGTGATATAGTTGGTAGTTGTGGAGGTAGCGGTAGAGTTGGTAGTGTTGGTGGTACTGGTAGAGTTGGTGGAGGTTGTGGTGGTGGTGGTGCTGGTAGTGGTGGTGGTGGTGGTGCTCGTGGTGGTGGTGCTCGTTGTTGATGTAGTGGTAGTGGTAGTGTTGGCGGTCGTGGTAGAGATAGTACTGGAGGTGGTGGTGGTAGTGGTAGGGAGTGGTGCTAGCAGTTCTGGTGGTGGAAGTGTTTGCGGTGGAAGTGGTTTTGGTGGTGGTGGTGTTGGTGGAAATGGTGGTGGTGGTGGTGTTGGTGGAAGTGGTGGTAGTTGGTAGTGGTGGTGGTAGTGGTAGAGTTGGTAGTGGTTGTGGTAACTGTAGAGTTGGTAGTGGTGGTTCTAAAGGTAAAGATGGTGGAGATTGTGGTGGTGGTGGTGCTCGTGGTTGTGGTAGTGGTAGTGTTGGCTGTCGTGGTAGAGGTAGTACTGGAGGTGGTGGTGGTGGTAGGATTGGTGCTGGCAGTTCTAGTGGTGGAAGTGGTTGCGGTGGAAGTGCTTGCTGTGGAAGTGGTTGCGGTGGAAGTGGTTGCTGTGGAAGTGGTTGCAGTGAAAGTGTTGTTGGTGGAAGTGGTGGTAGTGGTGTTGGTGGAAGTGGTAGTGTTGGTGGAAGTGGTAGTGTTGGTGGAAGTGGTGGTGGTGTTGGTCGAAGTGATGGTGGTGGTGGTGGTGGTGTTGTTGGTGGAACTGGTGGAGGTGGTGTTTGTGGAAGTGGTGGTGGTGTTGGTGGAAGTAGTGGTGATGATGGTGGTGTTGTGTTTGAAGTGATGTGGTGGTGGTGGTGTGGAAGGTGGTGGTGGTGGTGGTGGTTGTTTGGTGGAGAGGTGGGTGGTGGTGTGGAATGGTGGTGGTGGTGGTTGCTTGTTGGGGTGTTGGTCTGTGGTGGCAGTGTGGTGGTGTTGGTGCCGAAGTGGTGGTGGTGTTTGTTGAAGTTCGCCGTTGTGGTTGTGGTGTTGGTGTGAAGTTGTGGTGGGGTCGTGGTGGTTGTTGTTTTGGTGTCCGTGTGTTGGTGTTGGTGGCTGTTGTGGTGGTTGTTAGTTGGTGGGATGGTGGTGGTTGTGGGAGTGTTGGTGAGTTGGTGTTGGTGTGGATGTGGTGGTGGTGGTGTTTGGTGGAAGGTGGTGGTGTGGGGTTGGTGAAGTGGACGTTGTTGATGGTGGTAGGTTTTGTGTGGAAGTGGTGGTGGTGGGTTGGTGGTTGGCGGTGAGTGGTGGTGGTGGAACGGTGGTGGTGGTGGTGGAAGTGGTGTGTTGGTTGGAAGTGGTGGTGGTTGTGGTGGTGGTTGGTGGTGGTTGGTGGTGGTGGCATTGGAGTGATGGTAGTTGGTAGTGGGTGGGTGATGGTAATGGTTAGAGATGGTGGAGGGTTGTGGTGGTGGTGCTCGTGGTTGTTGGTAATTGGTAGGGTTGGTGGTGCTCGTGGTTGTGGTAATGGTTATGGGAGGGTTGGCTGTTGGTCGGTAGTGATAGTACTGGAGGTGGTGGTGGCAGTGGTTAGGGATGGTGCTGGGAGTTTCTGGTGGTGGAACTGATTGCGGTGGATGTGTTGTGGGTGGAATTGGTGATAGTGGTGGTGGTGTTGGTGGAAGTGGTGGTGGTGGTGGTGGTGGTGTGGTAAAGGTGATAGTGATAGAGTTGATAGTGGTGGTGTGGGTAGTGGTAGAATTGGTGGAACTTGTGGTGGTGGTCGTAGTAGTGATAGTGGTAGTGGTCGTGATAGAGGTGGTACTAGTAGGTGTGGTGGTGGCAGTTCTGGTGGTGGAAGTGGCTGTGGTGGAAGTGATGTTGGGGAGGTGGTGGTGGTGGCGGTGGCGGTAGTGGTAATGGTGGTGGTATTAGTTATGGTGCTAATGGTGGTGGTAGTAGTGATAGTCGTGGTGGTAATGTTAGTGGTAGAATTAATGGTGGTGGTGGTGGTGGTGGTGGTATTAGTGCTAGTGGTAGTGGAGATATGTTGGTGGTGGCATTGGTAGAGATGGTAATGGTGGTGGTGGTGGTGATGGTGGTAGTTATGGTGGTGTTAGTGGTGGTAGTGGTGGTGGTAGTGGTTCTAGTGTTGTTAGTGGAGGTAGTGGTAGTAGTAGTATGGTGGTTTTAGTTGTGGTATTGTATTAGTTGTAGTGGTGGTAATATTTTCAGTTGTCGTAGATGTGGTCATGGTAATGGTAGTAATGGTAGTAGTAGTAAAAGTGGTAATAGTATCGGTAGTAGTAGTAGTGGTGGTGGTGGTGATGGTAGTGGTACTAGTGGTGCTAGTATTAATAGTGGAAGTTGTAATAGTATTGGTAATAGTGGTTGAGATAGTAGTGGCGGCAGTGGTATCAGCGGTAGTAGTAGTAGTAGTAGTAGTAGTAGTAGTAGTAGTACCGTTAGATCTAGTAGTGATAGTGTTGGAACTAGTGGCGGTAGCAGTAGTAATAGTAGTAGTAATAGAAGTAGTCGGAGTAGTAGTAGTAGTAGTAGTGGTTGTAGTAATAGTGGTGGTAACAGAAGTAGTTGTATTGATGGTGGTACTGATAGTATTACTAGTGGTAGTAGTAGTGATGTTACTGGAATTAGTAGTAGTAATGGTAGTAATAGTAATAGTACTAATAGTAGTAGTAGTGATAGCAGTAGTAGTAATTACATTATTATTAGTAGTTGTAGTAGTGTTAGTGGTGGTGGTAGTCGTAGTAGTAGTAGTAGTATAAATGGTGGTGGTAGTAGAAATAATAGATTTGGTAGTAGTGGAAATTGTAGCAGTAGTGTTGGTAGTGGTATTAGCTGTAGTAGGAGTAGTAGTAATAGTAGTAGTGTTAGCAAAGGTTGCACTACTAGATTTTGTAGTGGTAGCAGTGGTAGTAGTATTGGAACTAATGGTATTAAGAGTGGTAGTGTCAATAGTGGTAGTAGTTGTATTTGTAGCGGTGGTAGTAATAATAGTAGTAATAGTGGTGGTTGTAGGTGGTGGGTATGGATTAATAGTAGAAAAGTGAAAGTAGTAGTTGTGTAGATAGTAGCGGTAGTTGTGGTAATATTAGTAATCGTGGTAGAAGTAGTAGTAATAATAGTACTACTAGCAGTAGTAGTTGTAGTGGTAATGCTAGAAATAGTAAAATTAATAGCTGCAGTTATAGTAGTAGTGGCATAAATGGTGGTATTAGTCGTTGTAGTGGAAATAATTGTAACAGTTGTATAAAGAGAAGTATGATTGTAATGGTAGTAGTGGTGGTAGTAGTAATAGTAGTAGTTGTGATGGTAGTAATGTCGGTACTGCTAGTAGTATTATATGTACTGGCAGTAATGATAGTAATGTTGTAGAAGTGGTAGTAGTATTAGTACTAGTAGTAGTGTAGTAGTGATGTTTGTGATAGTTGTAGTAGTAGTAATAGTGGTATTGGTAATGGTAGTTGTAGTAGTGCTAGTAGTATTGGCAGTAATATTAGACCAGGTAATAGAGTGGATATAATGACAGCATTAGGGTAGTAGTTGTACCATTAGTGGTGGTGGTGGTAGTAGTAGTAGTAGTAGTGGTAGTAGTAGTGGTAGTAATAGTAGTAATGTTTGTGATAGTAGTAGTAGTAGTAGTAATAGTGGTATTGGTAACGGTAGTTGTAGTAGTGTTAGTAGTATTGGCAGTAATATTAGAGCAGGTAATAGAGTGGATGTAATGACAGCATTAGGGTAGTAGTTGTACCATTAGTGGTGGTAGTGGTAGTAGTAAAAGTAGTAGTAGTAGTTGGTGTGGTAGTGGTAGTAATACTAGCAGTGGTAGTAATAGTGGTAGTGGTGGTAGTTGTAGTAGTAATAGTTGTTGTGGTAGTAGTAGTGGTGGTGGTAAAATTAGTAGTAGTGATAACAGTAGTGATACTAGCATTAACCGTAGTAGTGGTAGTAATAATAGTGTTAGTGGTAGTAGTAATGGTGGCATTATTTGCAGAGGTAGTAGTAATATTAGAAGTGGTGATGGTGGTAGTATTAATAGCGATAGTAGTGGTAGTAGTAGTAGAAGTAGTAGTTATAGTTGTAGTAATGTTGGTTGAAATAGTAGCAGTGATGATATTAGTAGTGATATATTTGTAGGGATGGTAGTAGTAATACCAGTCGTGATATTAGCGATAGTAGTAGAGGTAGTTGTGTTAATAGTAGTAGTAGTGGTCGTAGTAGTAAAAGTAGTAGTAGCGGAGGTAGTGGTAGTAGTAGTGGTAGCTGTGGTTTTAGTAGTAATAGTATTGTTGAATAGTAGCAGTAGATGTAGTAATGCTGTTAGTTGGAACTGGTAGTAATATAGTGGTAGTAGTTGCAGTATTAATAGTAGTAGAGGTGGTGGTAGTGGAAGTAGTATTGGTGGTGGTAGTATTACTAGTTATTGCGGTATTGGTATTGATACTGGTAGTGATACAGATAGTGGTAGTAGTAGTAGTAATAATAGTAGTAATAATAATAGTTGTAGTAGTAATAGTGGTTATAGTAGTAGTAGAAATAGTAGTAGTAATCATAGTACGTAGTATCAGTAGTATTAGAGTTGGTGATAGTACTAATATTAGTATTAGTAGTAGTAGTAGTAGTAGTAGTAGTAGTCGTTGTAGTTTTATATTAAGATCTTTAAAGCCAAGAAACAATTTTACCTTTTAATGGCGTAACTTCTCTATCATACTGAACATCAAAATTAAAATATTCTTCATTCGAAATTAAATTCTACGCAAAGAGTAATAGATGCCATTATCTATTATAATTCATCGTTACAGACTCAACTTCAGTCAACTCTTCTATCCATCCATTATTTCTTCCTTACTTCTTCCTGGCTTCCTTAATACCCAACCTCTGGAAATTCCACTTGAATGAAATAATTAGGTTTACAAAATAATTTAAGTTAATTTCCTGCATTCGGTACTTGTTACAAATATTCTGCACTGTACTATATATTTATATTATTTACTGGTATAAAGTGAGAAAATAATAATACGTACTTATAGCTATTAACTAACGGCCTTGTTGGGCTAGAGTTTTAGTTCCCTGCCTGTGGTCCCGAGGGTCGGCAATTCAAGCTCGGGCGATCGTTGAATTTTTTAATATATTAGAATCCAAGGGATAAGTTCTCCGAGAGTGAATTTAAGCCGTGGGTCCCGAGTGTCAAAACTTTCGGGGTCGTGAAAGATCCTATAGTCTAAATTAGGGCTTCTGGTCAAAATTTAATCGGTCTTTCCCATCCAAGTTATACATTAGTTGTCTGCTAGATATTTTGAGAGGATGTGCTTACCTCATGACACTAGCTGGCATCTGTAGGAAAATAAGCGTAAATAAATTAGCTCTGCATGAACCTCCTGTTAGGGAGCACCTTTCTCTCATATGAGGATGTATGGATATAGATTTCTATTAATTACAGCTATTAGCTACGTATCTGTAATTATAATTTGGCACAGTTGTTAATCTTAAACTCATATAAGTCCATCACACAGGAAAACTAAGTGAGTAAACTGCGTGGTCTGATTGTTAAAATTTATTGCTATATGCCAGGAGTTAGGTTTCGACAAAACAAAAATTGAGGCCGCTAGAGCGTTAAACACACACACACACACATATATAGATATATATTGTATCTGTCCACTGCTCAGGTCTCAAGGTAGTGTGCAGCTTTAACACGCAGTGGGCCTTGGTTCGATTTCTGGTCGGGACAGTCTCCAGGGCGAGGTTTTTTCGGGATTGTTCCTCGCCTATGAAATAAATGTCAGAATCGTAGGGCCCAACGGTCCCTGAGAATCATCCGGCCATCATCATTATCATCATTATCCTTCACTGGTGTGGAATGCAACGGGAAGTTACCACACCTATATTTCCATTGTAAAGCTGCAAATCATAGCATGAAAATGCTATAAATGCAGTGAAAGACCTGCCCTCGGGAAGAACTACTATGGATGGATGGATTGCTAGAAGTTCTTTCTCGAAGCTCCAATTTTGTCCTCTCACAATTTTCTCACTGCATCCAAAAACGTCCCAGTTTTTTCTTCGCGTTCGCCACCCCCAATAGATCCCAAAACGCCATTCTACAACCATCGACCTGAGAAATCTCTCTGACAGTTACTGTAATCTAAGTAGTTCTGTCACATTGCAAAATGACATAATATGTCGCCAGTTGTTCCGCATTTCATGCAAAGCGGACATAATTTAATACGGTCCTCGGTTGTTAAATTTTGAGTATCCAAACAGCCAAGCGTCTACTGTTGTGGTCTCGAGGTAGCATGCTGCCTTGTCACACAGGGGGACCGGGTTCGATTCCCATTCGGGACAGGCTCCTGGCTAATGATTTTTTCGGGGTTTTTCCTCACCTCTAATAAAAATATCAGGAAGCTTAGGGCCCAACAGTCCCCTAAAAGCATCCGGCAATCATCATCATCCTTATCATAATCATCACCATCCTTCACCAGTGTGCAAAGTAACGGGAAGTTAGCACGCCTATAATTCCCTAGTAAAGCTGCAAAGCATAGCATGAAAATGCTTATGATTGCAGTGAAAGACCTCCCCTCGAGCAGAATTACTATGGATGGATGGATGGATGCAGCCAAGTGGACCCATGCAATAGCACTTTTATCATCCCCACCCAAAATGTCAATTAATCTCTGCTCCCCAGGATAATTTAATTTCTTATTCAAGAGTAAGAGACATTTTTGTCACCGCTTCTGTTTAAATATCGCATTAAATTAGTACATAGAGATTGACTTCGCAGCTTCCATTTATCAGATACAAGAGTCAACTTCAATGACAGCAATTGACAAATTAAGAGACCTGCCCAGACGAAGTTAGAGAAAGTATCTCTTTGACTAATAGCAATCGTATGTAAACAGCCTCCACATAGGAATTGCATAATTTTGAAGTTGGTAGAAGGTGTTTGTGTACAACTAAGTCCCAATGACTAAATCAGAAGTAGATTATCTATTGTCAATCCCCTCCTTGTTGGGCAACCTTTTGGCGAGAAACCAGAGAAAGAAGCAATCCTGAAGAATTTTAAAAAGCATCAAATGGTGAGAACATTTCACTTTTCAATGGCATAGAGGAGATAAATTAAGAGATAAGAGAAATTGAAAGATCTTTACATCAATTTAATATAAATGCCAGAAAATACAATATGGAAATTAACACGAATAAAACAAAATGCTCTACAATATCAAGAGAACCAGTAAGATGTAAATTAGAAGTGGAATGAAAAATTATAGAAGAAGTGTCAGAATTTAATTATTTCGGTGTATTAATAACAAACACTAAACATTTAATAAAATAAGTAAAGAAACAAGCTGACAAAGCAGCACAAATATTAGGGTATATGAAAGATTTAATTTGGCGCAACAAACATTTGTCAATAGAAAGCAAAACCCGCTTACACAAAACGATAGTTCGACCAGTTATCGTATATGAAGCACAAACTAGGGCTGATACAACAAAAACTAAACAAATAATAAGCACATGCGAAATGAAAATCTTAAGAACTATTCTGGGGAAAACATTATTTGATAAAATACACAACACAGAAATTAGGGACAAATGCCATATTGAAGACATAACCAAATTTATTATAGATAGACGAAAATATTGGAAGAGTCATATAGAAAGAATGGAAGAAAGCCGGCTTGCAAAAAGAGCTAAAGAAGATAGACCAATGGACGGGAGAAGAACAAGAGGAAGACCAGCCAAGAGATGGATAGACAGTGAATACACATCCAATACGTCTTCCTCCGAGGAGTGATTTTGGAAATAAACAGGATGAAAATCCTACAAATTAAGTTTAAGAAGAAGAAGAAGAAGAATTGCTTTGCTGTAGAGAAGATAAACCTTCTATGGGAGAAACCCTAAAAAAAATATTTCAATTTTGGGGTTGGTAATTAGACCGGTATCCATAAAATTTCTTACAAAAGAAACTTAATTATGTAATAGTAAGGAAAAGTATAGTTCATAAAGTCAAACTGTTCTATCAGTGTTACGTTATTATTTATATTTAACGACGCTTTTTCATAGTTAGGATCAATAGCTGAGCAAATAAAATCTGGGCAAAAGAGACACAAAATAATTAGCTGATATGTTTTCAAGCTCGAGGTTCCAATATATGCCGGATACGCATAACCACGTATTTACTTCCTTGCGAAAGAATTTGTAATGAGAATTTAAACAGCCTGTAACATCAATTAACTCCTACAGCCACTTTTAAACTGGTGCACATTGGAACCAGAGACCAGATGGTAACTAGTAATCCACCACGATCGACTGCAGCGCCAAAAAAAAAAAAAAAAAAAAAAAAAAAAAAAAAAAAAAAAAAGATAAAGAAGATGAAAAATTCTGTAACGGAATGTATATTAAATGTCTAATATAAATATATATTTAAAAAAATAGCTTACTGTAACTTTTTAAAGATAAAACTGTATATATGAATAACTTACTTAAACAGCAAATTCCACGAGAAATCCAGATGTTACTTATTTTATTTAAATCGGTATGCAGCTTTATGTATTACGTTCAATTCATGTTTTATTACAAAAATTAATTTCATAAACTTTCTTGACAAAATTCTTCTAGTTGCATAGCAATAATTATAATGACGTAATAATTCGCACATTACGAAAAAAACGTCAGTGAATATGAAATTGAGAAAAATTGTCTCTAAATTATTTTAAACAGGTATTAAAAACATTAATATTTCACAGGTTAGTTATTACTCTTAGTACATTATTTAATCATGAACTCTAAATATTCAGGCCAGTAGCATCGGAATTCAAATCTGGGCGACAAATGGGACGACATACTTTGCTTACAAGTCTCTTTCCACAGGGTTAATATTTATTTACATGAAATAAATATGCGGTAAGATGCCTACAACTTTAATTCATTTCCATACAAAATACTTCTCAGGATTTTTACGCCGAAAAAAACTTCAACGCCGGAACCAGACACCACTAGGCCACCAGGACAATTCACAGTGTAAACAAAACAGTTTCATACAGAGCCTATATATTTTATATAGATTACGTTTATCAGATATCCAAGGTACAGCTCCTCTCGCAAATAATATATATATATATATATATATGGGAAGGACCCCATACAAAGTAAAATCTGTCTCCAGAATAAAATTTTAGAGAGATATAATCAATTTAAATATCTTGGATATTATCTCTCTATCTGGGATGAAAAGAATATCCCTGAAAAAGTTACTAGTTTTAATAAAAGTTTAGGAATTATTAATCAAGTTATGAAACCATCCCTTGTACAAAAAAACACCAGATTACGTTTATATAACACTTTGGCTAGACCAGTGTTGACCTATGGTAGTGAAGCATGGACACTAAAAAAACAACATGAAAGCAGAATAACGGCTTGTGAAATGAGATTCATGCGCAGAACAGCGGGTTACACCAGATGGGATCGGAAAAGGAACACCGATATCTTAAAAGAATTGAAGACTATGCCAATTTTGGAATATATTAAACAGTACCAACTAAATTGGAAACACCATCTTGAAAGAATGAGTTCAAATCGGATCCCCAAAGCTGTTTATAATTATATACCAAGAGGACGAAGATCACTGGGCCGTCCTATGAAACGCTGGAGGGAAAAGTTTCTATAGGATCGTAACAGGCCTTGGCCTAATACTTGGAAGGAAGAAGATATATATATATATATATATATATATATATATATATGAGTATATATCTTCAACTTAATATAACCTCTTCTTTTTATGTAATTTTTATATGCCCCACACCACATTGGGGGGTTCAAACTCGGCCGTGGTCAATGGATTTTAGTCTTCCGGGACGGACTATAAGCCGTGAGTCCAGAGTCAAAGACTTTCAGGCTTGTAAAAGAACCGAGTATTTGGGTTCCGAGTACTTGAGACTAAATACTTAGGAAAATATTTGGATCGAAGAGAGGCAAACATACAGGTGAATGGAGAAAACTTCATAACAGGAAGCTAGACGATCTTTATGGTAAATAAGGTATAATAGGAACGTTATGTATCGCTGACTGTATGGGCACAACATATGCCATGAGTGGGGAATGAATGGGGGGGCTATTGAAATTGTCTCATGTGTGTGGCACTATCATAATGGTATAAACACTAAGGCTCACGCCGAGAACAAAGTCATTGATGTAATATTCTACAGCGACAACTGTATAGGTCAAAATAAAAACAAAGGTATTCTCGCCTTGTACATGTTCGCCATTATAAAATTATCAAATATACAATCAGTGACCCATAAATACTTAATAACTGGGCATACCCAGAATAAAGGTGATACTGCTCATTCAGTGATTGAACGACATATCAAGAAATTCAAAAAATCTGTTCGAATCCATGTTCCTGAACAGTATGAGACACTCATGAGGCAAGCAAAGGAAAATAGCCAGCCGTATTCAGTAGAAGAAATGTGTTATGAAGATTTTTTCGAATTAAAAAAAAAAAACTTGTTGAAGAGATGGGCATCAGTGATACATTAAAAAATTCTACAGGCGAAGTATTTAAAATCACAGTCATGAAAATGTGGATGATAAAGAACGATCAGGTCGGGAAAAATCTTATATAAAAGTTATTACTTTCAGGAGGAATTCTATACTGCAAATATTGTGAACTTAAGGCGCCAGAAAACAGACTTTAATTTTCTTAAACTAAATAGAGCTTATAAACTGGAATTACCTATTTCAGAAACAAAGATAAATGGAATACTCACCTTGATAGATAAAAATGTTCTTCCCCGATATTATTATGAGTTTTATAAAAAAATATAATAATATATGATAATGTTGTTCTCGCAAAATTTATGTTTACTTAAAATAAGGTTTTAATTTTATTTCCTTGATAGGTAATAAGTTATTCCTAGATATTAAGACTTTTATACAAATTTATAATAATGTACGGTTGTCATTTGAATTCTTGATAGATGAAAATGTCGTTATTGACATTATTGAGAGTTTTATAAAAATTACGATTGAGTATTATTATTATTATTAATAATAATAATAATAATAAATAATAATAATAATAATAATAATAGTAATAATAATAATAACTTAATTTTACCTGGCAGAGTAAAGCCTTAAGGCCTTGTCTGCCACTCAACCAGGTTTTTTAAAAAATACAAAATACAAAAAAAATAGTCTTACAACTACATAAACAATTACATGTTATAAAACAATACAATACAATCAACATTTATAATCTATTTTGATTTACTCTAAGAGTTAAATATATAATACGTACAAGATATAAAAAAACGAGAAAAAATATTAATGACATAGTATAAATTTAAATAAATAAATAAAGAGAAATTAATTATTAGACAAATGTAGTTGTTCTGACAAAAGTTTTAATTTTGTATCTTTAAATTTTTATCGGCCGCGGAGTAGTGGTTATGCTCCTTGCCTCTGGTCCCAAGGGTCGCGGGTTCAAACCCGGTCGGGGTCGATGGATTCTTTAGGATGGAAAAATCCAAGGAGCAAGTCCTCCGGGAGGGACTTTAAGCCGTGGGTCCCGAGTCTGAAGATTTTGAGGCTCGTAAAAAATCCTTAAGCCTGAATGAAAAGGCCTCTAAGCAAAATTTACAGAATTTTCCCGTCCTAGTACTCCCTTGGTTTCCTAGATGTCAGTGTGAGGTGGAACGCTGACCACGGACCACTCAAAATGACATCTATACGAAAACAAGTGTAACTAAATTAGAATGGTTTAATTTATTCCCTGTAGGGAAGAGCGCCTAAATCTCTGTAAAGGGAAAACATGGGCTTACAATACAAAAATAATCTTTAAATTTATTTCAGAAGCAACTAAATAACCATTACTAATTCAAAAATATGAAAAATTATTTTGAGCAAGATTGTCAAACCTTTGAAAAAATGGGTAAAATAGGGGTTGAATTTGTACAAAAGTATAAATCTGTAGATTTACAATGCAGCTTAAATTGTCTGGACGCCACCTGTACCGATTATCGTTTCTAATTATTTCATGACACCGAGCTCTGAGGCCCTTTTATCAAGTAAAATGTTTTAATGCTTCCTCTGAAAATTTGTTAATTTTGAGTTATGACAGTTTTCTTCCAAGTCGACGATACATACTTTTTTGTATCCACATACACTTCCATTTAAGTGCGGTAAATTATATAAGGCATATGTCCATGCACACTGTCTCGGCAGGCGGTTACTCGGTTATGACGTCTGTGATCTCAATTCGTGGCGTCTTGGAATGGCCTCTCAAATCTTGTGACCTTACTCCATGTGACTTCTTTTTATGGGGTTGTGTGAAGTCTAAAGTCTAATTGAACAATTCACAAACAGTTCTCCAACTTGCGGAAGAAATTAAACGTATGAACGACATCAACAGAATTGTCTGTGAAAGGGTCATCACGAAATTCATAGACTAAGTAACTATCTTCCCAGACAGTGGAGGTAGACATACGTTTGATATAATTTTCCGCGCTTGAATGGGAGTGTATATAGATAAAAAATATATATATATTTAGTTGTTATATCTATATTTTTGACATTTGGAATGAAGGCAAACGTAGAACGCTCAACGTACAGAGTTTAGAGGCTCGGGTTCAAATCCCAATTCAGGCATTTATTTTTTTTCATTATATATATATATATATATATATATATATATACATATATTTTTGACTGTTTACTGCATTTTTAAAAATTGTGTAATATATGAAAGACCCTATATTTACTTACTACTCACTGGCACTATATAACCCGTAGGTTCAAGTTCTTCATACATCCTTATCCAGACATAATGCTTTCCAATCATTCCCTGTATAATTTACTTCCCTCAAATCATAGTTAATGTTATTCTCCCACCTCATTCATGGTCTACCAACTGGAAGTTTTCCCTCTCGTTTTTCTACAAGAAGCTTCCACGCACGTCTTTCATTCCCCATACGTGCCACATGTCCTGCCCATTGCAGTCTACCGACTTAACTATTCTTATTATATATAGCTTCCTATAAAGACCATTTAGTTCATTGTTATGTAGTCTTCTACATTCACCTGTCTGTACGTCTCTCTTTGGTCCAAAACTTTTCCTGAGAACTTTATTCTCAAATACTCGTAATCTCCTTTCCTCCCTTAATGTAAGACTCCATGTTTCGCATCCATATTATATCCATCCATATTCATTCTGACCGAAGGCAGGTCCTTCACTGCAATCATAGAATTTTCATGCTATGCTTGCAGCTTTACTAGGGAATTATAAGTGTGGTAGCTTCCCATTGCTTTCCACACCGATGAAGGATGATGATGATGATGATAATGATAAGGATGATGATGATGATGATGGCCATATGATTTCGGGGACCGCTAGGGCCTTAACGTTTTCCTGAAATTTGTCTTACAGGTGAGGAAAAACCCCGATAAAAACCTCACCCAGAAAAACTGCTCCGACCGGGGATCGAACCCGGGCACGCTGCGTGACAAGGCAGCACGCTACCTCGAGACCACAGCGGTGGACCCATATAATATAACTGGTAGATTAATAGTTTGATATATTTTCAGTTTAACGGTTTTTGAAAGGAGTTAGGACATCAAAAATTTCTGTAATGCATAAGAGCACGCATTTCCAGAATTGAGCCTATGTTTAATTTCTTTGTGCATGAACACTTCAGGTAATTATGCATTAAATGGTACAATTACTTTGTGTTTATATTTTTGTTTTTTATTTGAATTTATATAGACTGCCACTTTCCATAAGACTTCCTATAAGCGAATTATGAAACAATATTGTGATTATAGACATGCAGATTTTTTATCTCACTTTTATAGAATATTCATCTAGGCCTATGTGATCTAAAGGTAACGTGGGTGTCTCAGATGCAGGGAAAACAATCCGCTGTGGCAGTTATTTCCAAGTACATTCACAATGTAATGCTAATACTGAAACACTGATCACGTCCCAGTATTGGAAGCAAGTTTCTCCAGTTTCAGGAGGAGTTATGACTCTTCCAGTTTCTTGTGAAGTTTCCACGTGAACTCATGCATACAAGACAAGTAAGTCAATCGGTTTTATACACATTAGCATTCTAATCCACTCTCTCTTATAACTTTATCTGACGTCCTAATGATTCAAGAACATTCACTACTATAACTGGTGTCACATCATTTCATTACATTAGAAAGTCATGATAAACCAACCAATAAAATCTTTAATCAACATTTATAGTCTTATGAGTAGGGAAGGGATTTTGAGGTGCGGCAACGTTTCCAAAAACATGGCTGTTTTAATATCAATAGTTCAATATATGTATTTGGAGGATGAAATGATGCGAAATGAACAAGACTTGTTGCACTTTTTTGCACATTTTCGTGAGATTACTACATTTCGCCCCTTTTCCTTCTTTTTTATGCTTCAGCACCTTTTACCCCGCGTTTTTAAAAGATAGGACAGAAAAATGTATAATTGTTCTTCTTGGATAGCTTTTTAAAATCTCAGTCAGATGTCAACTATATTAAATAAATATAAAATATAATTTATGTAATTTATACCCCAGAAACAATAGCCAATATGCTGTGTGAAGTCAACAATAATATATATATATATATATATATATATATATATTTAATGCCCCAGTTGTCCTTTTTGGACATTTCTGGTGTTCTCTCCTGGGCATTGGCTCCTGGAAGGCGGGGTTACGTTAACCCGATGATATGATGGGTGGTGATGATGATGATGACGATGATCATGGTGCGCCAGGAGAGTCCCTAATCCTAAGCTTAATCTAAGATGAATGTGAATGATGATGATGATGATGATGATGCGGTGGTCATATGATGTTTGGGGACGGTTTGCGCCTTAAGGTTTCCCGAGAGGTGAGGAAAAACTAGATAAAAACCTCACCCAGGAAATTGTCCCGACCAGGGATCGAACCCAGGCCCGCTGCGTGACAAGGCAGCACGCTACCTCGAGACCACAGCGGTGGACTAAACAATAAATATTAAATAATATATTTTTATTCGGTGTCCCAGGTTGTCATTTCCACATTTCTGGGGATATTAAAATATAATTTATGTAAACCACCGGTAATTTACATTCCAGCACGAATGGCCAATCAGTAGCTGTGAAGTCATATTTAAATTTCAACAGTGTTGCTGTAACAGTTTAAAATAATGTTCAATTAGTACTGGCAATAATTTAACAGTCTTCTATCTACTGAAATCTCCTTACTTTTCGTATTTGGCGAGATATTTTCTTGGTCTTCCCAAACTTCTTCTTCCTCGTGGTGAATAGTTGTATGCTATTTTAGGTATTATATTATCAGTCATCCTTGCTAAGTGCTCTTTCCAGCTTGTTCTGTATTTCACTATTCATCCATTCATAGTAATTCTGCCAGAGGGCAGGTCTTTCACTGCAATCATAGCATTTTCATGCTATGCTTGGAGCTTTACTAGGGAATTATATGTGTGGTAGCTTCCCGTTGCTTTCCACACCGGTGAAGGATAATGATGATGATAATGATAAGGAGGATGATGCTGATGATGATGATGATGATGGCCATATGATTTCGGGGACCGTTTGGGCCTTAACGTTTTCCTGACATTTGTCTTACAGGTGAGGAAAAACCCCGATATAAACCTCACCCAGAAAAATTGCCCCGACCGGGGAACGAACCCGGGCCCGCTGCGTGACAAGGCAGCATGCTACGTCGAGACCACAGCGGTGGACATTTCACTATTGTTGTGTTTAATTCCTCTACTTTTAGTTTTTGTCTTATTTCTGTGTTGTATTTATTGCCTATTTTTTATATCCTGCCATTGGTCCGAGGAATTTCATTTCAGCAGATTGTAATTCTAGCAGACTGTTGTGTTGTCACTGTCCAAGTTTCGGATTCGTAAGTAATAATAGGAACTGCCATTGTCTTGTATAATTTCATTATAGAGTCTTTTCAGGCTTCATTTTTTTCAAATTTCGTTTTAGTGTTCCTGTTATATAATTACAATTATTTTGTTTGTCATTTATTATTCCGTTTACGTTGTGTATGATATTTCACAACCTAGGAAGTTATATATTACCACTTGTTTTATTCACAACCTAGGAAGTTATATATTACCACTTGTTTTATTCACAACCTAGGAAGTTATATATTACCACTTGTTTTATTCACAACCTAGGAAGTTATATATTACCACTTGTTTTATTCACAACCTAGGAAGTTATATATTACCACTTGTTTTATTCACAACCTAGGAAGTTATATATTACCACTTGTTTATTCACAACCTAGGAAGTTATATATTACCACTTGTTTTATTCAAACCTAGGAAGTTTATATATTACCACTTGTTTTATTCACAACCTAGGAAGTTATATATTACCACTTGTTTTATTCACAACCTAGGAAGTTATATATTACCACTTGTTTTATTCACAACCTAGGAAGTTATATATTACCACTTGTTTTATTCACAACCTAGGAAGTTATATATTACCACTTGTTTTATTCACAACCTAGGAAGTTATATATTACCACTTGTTTTATTCACAACCTAGGAAGTTATATATTACCACTTGTTTTATTCACAAACCTAGGAAGTTATATATTACCACTTGTTTTATTCACAAACCTAGGAAGTTATATATTACCACTTGTTTTATTCACAACCTAGGAAGTTATATATTACCACTTGTTTTATTCACAACCTAGGAAGTTATATATTACCACTTGTTTTATTCACAACCTAGGAAGTTATATATTACCACTTGTTTTATTCACAACCTAGGAAGTTATATATTACCACTTGTTTTATTCACAACCTAGGAAGTTATATATTACCACTTGTTTTATTCACAACCTAGGAAGTTTATATATTACCACTTGTTTTATTCACAACCTAGGAAGTTATATATTACCACTTGTTTTATTCACAACCTAGGAAGTTATATATTACCACTTGTTTTATTCACAACCTAGGAAGTTATATATTACCACTTGTTTTATTCACAACCTAGGAAGTTATATATTACCACTTGTTTTTATTCACAACCTAGGAAGTTATATATTACCACTTGTTTTTATTCACAACCTAGGAAGTTATATATTACCACTTGTTTTATTCACAACCTAGGAAGTTATATATTACCACTTGTTTATTCACAACCTAGGAAGTTATATATTACCACTTGTTTTATTCACAAACCTAGGAAGTTATATATTACCACTTGTTTTATTCACAACCTAGAAGTTATATATTACCACTTGTTTTATTCACACCTAGGAAGTTATATATTACCACTTGTTTTATTCACAACCTAGGATTATATATTACCACTTGTTTAATTCACAACCTACGAAGTTATATATTACCACTTGTTTTTATTCACAACCTAGGAAGTTATATATTACCACTTGTTGTATTCACAACCTAGGAAGTTATATATTACCCACTTGTTTTATTCACAACCTAGGAAGTTATATATTACCACTTGTTTTATTCACAACCTAGGAAGTTATATATTACCACTTGTTTTTATCACAACCTAGGAAGTTATATATTACCACTTGTTTTATTCACAACCTAGGAAGTTATATATTACCACTTGTTGTATTCACAACCTAGGAAGTTATATATTACCACTTGTTTTTATTCACAACCTAGGAGTTATATATTACCACTTGTTTAATTCCACAACCTAGGAAGTTATATATTACCACTTGTTTTATTCACAACCTAGGAAGTTATATATTACCACTTGTTTTATTCACAACCTAGGAAGTTATATATTACCACTTGTTTTATTCACAACCTAGGAAGTTATATATTACCACTTGTTTTTATTCACAACCTAGGAAGTTATATATTACCATTGTTTTTATTCACAACCTAGGAAGTTATATATTACCACTTGTTTTATTACACAACCTAGGAAGTTATATATTACCACTTGTTTTATTCACAACCTAGGAAGTTATATATTACCACTTGTTTTATTCACAACCTAGGAAGTTATATATTACCACTTTGTTTTATTCACAACCTAGGAAGTTTATATTACCACTTGTTTTATTCACAACCTAGGAAGTTATATATTACCACTTGTTTTTATTCACAACCTAGGAAGTTATATATTACCACTTGTTGTATTCACAACCTAGGAAGTTATATATTACCACTTGTTTTATTCACAACCTAGGAAGTTATATATTACCACTTGTTTTATTCACAACCTAGGAAGTTATATATTACCACTTGTTTTATTCACAACCTAGGAAGTTATATATTACCACTTGTTTTATTGGTTTATTTTCTAAGATTTCCTTTGTCCGAACTGGATGAGCGCCCTTGAAAGCCATTTTTTTTATTTTTCTGATGATATTTCCATATTGTACTTTTCTGATATTTCATTTAGTTTATATAGCATTCTTTATAATTCGTCTTCTGTTTCGCTATTAAAATCTGGTCATTTGCATACTAAGTTAAGTGAGTTATTTTCGCTAATTTAAATTATTCTCCTGGGGCTGTATTCAAATATGTGAATAGGCTAATTCAACCTGCTGATTTTAGAAATGAACTCATGTTTCCTCCATTACATATCAAACTTTCTCAATAAGATGACGATTGATTCCCGTTCGTCCCGCTGTGGGACGGATGCTCCCAATTGGGAAGTCTCTTAACCAGACTAATTTAGTAACCATTTTTTTCCTACAGTTGTCATCAAGGGCCACATAATCATTTTATCGTCTCGAGTAGACATATGTCGGTAAAACTAATATATTAATCTTATGGATAAAAGTCGGTTAAATTTTATCAGAGGTCTTCTTATTCTGACTTGAAGCGATTTTGGGAGAGCGAAAATTTTCAGATAGGAACCCACAGCTTAAAGTCCCTCCTAAAGGAATTGTCCCTTAGATTATTCCTCCTTAAAAATTATTTGACCACGGCTGGGTTTGAATTTGTGGCCCTAGGGATTAGATGAAAAGAACTCAACTACTAAATCACAGCGCCCGATTTCACAACACGAGAAATATTAAAATGTACTGTGTCACTTTCGGTTCTATCAAATTCATATTATCATTAATTGAAAGTTATTATACGCAACACACTTAATCATTAATTAATATTAGGCCACTTTCTTAATTAATCACGTATATTTGAGGCGTTTAGAAGCAAATCGGTTCAAATGCAAGTTTTGCAGTATTGATAACATCTGATTTAAATTTGAAGTTATTCCGGAAAATCATGGGTAATTTAATATGTTTACTGAACTCATGTCCCAAATGCGAGTCAATGACCAATCACGTTTCAATGAATTTTGTTTTACAACCAATGACAGTCGTGTTTCAGCTCACTCTTTACCGAATTTTCTTAACAAACTCTTGCTTTTCTGATAAAGAAAGCTCCTTTTTTTTAATATTCTGAAGAGGTCAAAGCATTATTTTGCAGTCACTGACTCTCCAACAAAGCCGCCAGGTTTGAATGTATAAAATGGCAGAGACAAGATTTGGCTGCGCTTCAAATGAAGATATAGACGAAATAATACAGCAATCTAAGCCTCAAAACACTCAAAGTAATAGTAAACACGTAGTCCTACTGTGTGGTTTACTAAAAAAATAATTAATAACCTATAATATTGTTTATAATATGCAGTTAGTATGTTTAATTTTTCCTCCACTAGGTTGCATTCTTACAATATTTTGATCCTATTTGAAGTTGTCAACGCCAGATGGCAAATAATAATAATATATGATCAATTGCACTGGATAAACAAATTAAACATAACCACATAATTCTGATTTGTTTTCAAACATCGTCGTTTACATTAAATATATACATATTTTAATAGAACTGTATTTAAATAAAGACTTTGAGTAAACAGCTTACTTACTTACTTACTCACTGGCACTATCGAACCCGTAGGTTCATGGCCGCGCGGACATAAGCTCTCCATACATCCCTATCCTGAGCTAATGCTTTCCAATCATTCCCTGTATAATCTACTTCCTTCAAATCATAGTTAATGTTGTTCTCCCACCTCATTCTTGGTCTACCAACTGGGCGTTTTCCCTCTGGCTTTCCTACAAGAAGCTTCCATGCACGTCTTTCATTCCCCATACGTGCAACATGTCCTGCCCATCGCAGTCTACGAGACTTTACTGTTCTTATTATATCTGGCTTCCTATAAAGACCATGTAGTTCATTGTTATGTAGTCTCCTCCATTCACCTGTCTGTTCATCTCTCTTTGGTCCAAAAATTTTCCTAAGAACTTTATTCTCAAATACTCGTAATCTCCTTTCCTCCCGTAAAGTAAGAGTCCATGTTTCGCACCCATATAATATAACTGGTAGAATAATAGTTTTATATATTTTCAGCTTAACGTTTTTTGAAAGGAGTTGGGACATCAAAAGTCTCTGCAATGCATAATAGCATGCATTTCCAGAATTGAGCCTATGTTTAATTTCTTTGTGCGTCTCATTCCTATTGTGATTATTGTTCCTAGGTATTTGAATTCAGCCACTTCCTCAAAATTTCCCTCATTTGTCATTAGCTGTCCATTTCCATAATATTTACTGAATTTCTACCTGTGACCATATATTTAGTTTTACTGATATTTACTTCCAGTCGTAATTTCATAGTGTTACTCAATAGTGTGTGCGTGTTGGCCTTTAGTATCTCCTCGCTATCGGCCAATAGTACTACATCATCAGCATAAACTAACAGCTTATTAATACCATTCAGTTGTAAGCCTTCCTCATTCTCTAAAGATTTAATGGCATGCTCTAGTACAAAATTAAATAGTAGAGGAGATAGTGCATCTCCTTGCTTCAACCCATTCTGGATTTCAAAAGTGTCTGAAAACTGTTTGCCTACACGCACCCTACTCGTTGAGCCATTTAGACACATTCGTATAAGTCTAACTAACTTTTTAGGAATTCCGAACTCCAGCAGGATACTATATAACTTCTCCCTCTTAATTGAATCATATGCTTTTTTGAAGTCTACATATAGTTGATGTACAGTGCCATTATATTCCCATTTCTTTTCTAAAATCTGTCTTATACTAAAAATCTGATCTGTTGTAGACCTGTTTCTTCTAAATGCACATTGATGATCTCCTAGAATGTCATCAATGTAGGGAGTAAGTCTGCTTACTAATATATTTGTAAGAATTTTGTATGAAGTTGAAAGTAATGAGATGCCCCTGTAGTTGTTGCAATCAGTTTTATCTCCTTTCTTATAAATTGGTACGATAATTGATTCCTTCCATTCATCTGGAAGAGCTTCTTTTTCCCAAATCATACTAAGCAACCAGCGTATTTTGTCTATCAATTTTTCTCCTCCTGATTTTATGAGTTCTGCTGGGATCTCATCTGAACCTGATGCTTTATACATCTTCAATTTTTCAATCGCCATTTCGACCTCTAATGCACTTGGCTCTGCGACTAGCATTTCTGCTGTCTGTAACTTATCCTCCTCAATGTCCTGTTCTGTATGTACATTTAATAGCTGATTAAAGTAACTTTTCCATCTATTTAATATACTCCTAGAATCTGCAATCATATCCCCATTTTCATTTCGAATTATGTTTGTTCTAGCCTGAAACCCTTTCTTCTCTATACTAATTCCCTGATATAATTCTCTAATGTTCCTATTTTTTGCATTCATTTCAAGATCATTAATCTTCTCTCTCAAATATTCCCTCTTTTTACTCTTTAGTAACTTAGTGGTTTCCCGTCTAATACTACACAATTGCTCTAAATTTACCTCATTTGGCTCGTGTAACCATTTAATTTTTGCTAGTTTTCTTTTCTTTACAATGTCGGCACATTCCTCATCAAACCATTTCTTGTTTTGCCTCTTTTTTAAACAACCAATGCTTTCTGATGCTGACAATTTAATAGTATCTCTTATAGCCTCCCATTCTTTATTTATACCAGTTTCTTCTTCGTTTGCCACATTGTCATCTGAAGATTCCAGTACTTCAAATCTATTAGCAATTTTGATATGGTATTCTTGCCGCATTTCATCATTTCTCAAGTTTTTTAATTCATATTTTACAGAATCATCTTTAGCATTCGTTCCTCTCATAAGCGATAGCCGTTGTCTGATTTTCACTCTGACCAGATGATGATCCGAATTGCAGTCTGTCCCTCTAACTGATCTAACATCAATGATGCTACTGTGCCAGCGTTTATCCACTAATACATGATCTATCTGGTTCCGAGTTTCTCCATCTGGGGATGTCCAGGTGTATTTATGAATATCCTTATGCTGAAATGTTGTGCTCTTAACAATGAGATTCTTTGATGTGGCAAATGTGACTAATCTAACCCCGTTGTCGTTACTATCTTCATGAAGACTGAATTTGCCTATTGTTGGTTTGAATATATCTTCCCGCCCCACTTTGCATTAAAATCCCCTAAGACAATTTTCATATGATATCGTGAAAGGCTATCAAATAAGCATTCTAATTCTTCATAGAACTCATCCTTGATCTTGTCATCTTTATCTTCTGTGGGGGCATGTACATTTACAATTATAAAATCATGCCGTTTACCCTTTAGAATTATGTATGATATCCTATCATTAACAAACTTAATATCTCGGATAGCGGATAGGATCCTCCTTCTGACTAAAAAACCCGTTCCAAATGCAGGTCTTTCTGCACCCCCATAGAATAATGCAAAGGTTCCTGATTCCTGACTACCTTCTCCTGGCCACCTAATTTCCTGTAAAGCGACTATATCCAAGGGCGATTTATCTAGTTCCCGCGTTAATATCTCTAGTGCCCCACTATTGTATAAAGTCCTAACATTCCATGTTCCTAGGAACATGTCCCTGTGTTTGAGCCTTTGGCATGGGTTCCCTGAAGTAGTCCCCGCCCGGAGAACCGAATGGGGGACTATTTGACCTCCGGAAAATTTTACCCCAGATGAACCCATGTCCGCATTTCTTGACGGTTGTATTTTTACGGTGAAAGATCGTCACTCTTTCGCCCAAGGTACTTTTTTCGTCTGGCTTATCACCTTCGACCAGTCCGGCATGGGTAACCCTATCGGCAGCAATGCTACCGCCGGCATAGCTCTCAGGATCATTTAAGCACGCAAGCCACTCCACCACGACAAGGTAAAGATACCATGGAGGGGAGTAAACAGCTTAATTTTATTAATTAAATATTCCTAAAAAATGTCACTCTTGATTTCCAAATCCTCTAGATGTGACTTAGTGAATATATCGATGATTTGGAAATACTCCTCACATTACTTATGGGTATTTAACTCGTGTCCCAAATGGGAGTCAATGACAAATCACATTTCAATGATTTTTTATTTACAACAAATCACAGTCGTGTTTCGCCTCGAATTTATCAACCGAAGTTTATCATATTAAAGAAAGCACCTCCTTTTTAAACATTCTGAATAGGACATAGCATTATTTTGCAGTGACTGACCCTCTAAAAAATACGCCTACCAGATTGTATACATAGTGCATGAATGTCAGCAGAAAGCGCATGCGGGATATAATATAAAAACATTTGTAGCAATTGATTGTACCACACGTTGTTATACGAATTATTTTCCAGGAAATGACGTTCTAGACAAATATAATTGACATATTTACATCATAGGACATCAGAAATTAATTAATACCTATAATGTTGGTTATAAATTTCTCCACTGGGGTGCATTCTTACAATATTGAGATCATTTGGCAATAAATAATGTGATTTGGTAGCAGTGATCGAACAAAAGAAGCGTATCGATCGTTTCGCATTTGTTTTCTAAACATCGCCGTTTACGTTAAATATATAAACATTTTAAAATAACTATATTTAAATAATTATTATGTCTAATCCTATAAAAACCTCAAAGGGATTGAAACAAGGGTGCAGTCTATCACCAATTTTATTTAATATTTATGTAGAATTTATATTAACGAAATGGAAACAAAGCTGCAAAGGTATGGGGATCCCAATAGGCAACAGATTATTGCTGACATTACAATTTGCCGATGATCAACTGGTTTTAGCACAAGACAAATTTGATATGGAATTCATGATAAAAAGGTTGAAAAACACATATGAATCATGGGGTCTCACAGTAAATTTACAAAAAACAGAATATCTGGCAATAAATAGCAATGAAAGAGAAAATTTAATATTGGAAGAAGGAATCCAAATAAAGCAAGTGAAACAAACTAAATATGTGGGAATGATTATGGATAACATCGAAGGGATAGGCAAAGAGAACATAAAACATAGAATTGAATTGAGTAGCAAAATAATATCATCATTAAATTCCATATGGTGGGATAAGCATATTTGGAAAGACACAAAAAATATATTGGTAAAACATTGGTGGAATCTGTTGCAATGTACGGAAGTGAGGTATGGACAATCAATAAGTACTTCAAGAATAGACTAATAGCTCTAGAAATTGATTATTTACGAAGAAGTGCCAGAAAGTCTAAATTAGAATGTGTCACAAATAAGGAAATTAGAAACATAATGGAAGCAGAAGAAAGCATAATTGAAAGAATTGAGGAGAAGGAATTAAAGTGGTTAGGACATGTTTTAAGAATGGAAGATGAGCGATGGCCGAAGCAACTATATGAATGGCATCCGAATAGAAAGAAGAAAAGAGGAAGACCAAGGTTAACATGGAAGGAAAACATGAAGACAGTAATGCAAGCTAGAGGGCTAAGCATCGAAGATGCCCAAGACCGTAGGCTTTGGAGGTTTGGCACGGGAAGACGGCAGCAGCTGTAAAAACCCGAAGATAGATAGAGAGTGAATAAACAGCTTAATTTTATTCGTTACATAGTCCTAACAAATGCCACTCTAAATTTCCAAATTATCTAGAAAAATTCACTCCTCACTTCGTGAATCGTGAATTTATCGATAATTTCGAACTCACTCGTGGCATTACTTATGATAACCATTCTTTATCTGCTCCTAACGCATACACTTATATTCTTTTACCACTAAACAAAATAATGCTTCAAGAATGTAATTATACGCCAATTTTTTAAAAATTATTAAAACTTTTTGTTTCCAAAGCCTAACCAGAATATCATCCCACTTTTCATAGTACATATTTAATTCAAAATTTCTACTAATCTGTCTTATACTAAACATCTGATGCATTTATTTTAAATCCACGTTCAAGAGGAAAAATAATAATTATTATAATAATTAATATTACCTGATGGAGGATGTGAGGAGATGGGAACCGTTGCGCAGTACCGGACATATATCTGTGATGAAGCTTCCGCAATGTGTAGATCTCGAAAACGTCTGTAAATAAAATTGAATTTAATAACTAAATATATTTTTATGTTATTAATATTGCAATAAATGTGTTAGTGATATAGGTTAGAAACAATCAACACAAAATGAACGCAATAAAAATTACTTATTCCCTGATTTTACAATGTATTTTGTATCTTCCTGTGCTAATATCAAGATATCCCAATCTTCAGTTCTCTTTATTTAAGCCTCTTTCACCAAGCATTTCTCTTCCATTACTATATCTACTCCAAGTCAGTTTTATTCTTCCATTTTTCATTCTACTTATCGGATTCCATTCACAAATATTTTATGGCAATATGGAATCCACCATACTTCTCATATTTCGTAAGCAACTTTGTACTAGGAATCCTAGCATTTTCATTTTTTCTCTTTTATAAGTAGCTGGAACTATCGATACTGTAGATTAATGGCGGCACGGACATAAGCTCTCCATATCCCCCTATCTTCAGCTAATGTTTTCCAATCATCATCATAGTATATTCACGAATTTAGGCCATTTGTTGACCTGTTTCGGCCTCAAGAGAAACACCATCCAAAAGTCTTTTGAGTGGACGTCCTGGTCTTCTTCTTCCTGCAGGTTGATATCTTTAACATTTGTTTAGGTACTCTGTGATCTTCCATTCGATGAACATGTTGCATCCATCTTGATTTATAATCAGAAATTTTGTTTTCCAAAGGTTCGATGTGAAATTCTTCTAAGATGTCTTCATTTTTTTGTGATCTTTTTCCAATTATCACCTGTAAAAACCACTTTCCTCAAATCATGGCTAATCCTATTCTCACATCTTATTCTTGGTCTACCAATTGGACGTTTTCCTTCTAGTTTTCTTACAATAAGCTTGCATGCTCCTTTTCATTTCCCATTCGTGCCACATGTCCTGTCCATCGCACTCCACGAGACTTAATATGTACTCATTGATTTCAAATGCCATGAATCATAGCTACATGTTTTTGTGCTTTTAACAATTTTATTATAAATATCAGTTTATTTTACTGTAAAATATTTATCCCATTAATTTATCGTATGACTCTAAACCTGAATCGGGCCCCGGTCTCCCCAATCTTCCCCATCCATTTTACATTGTTCCTAGCTATCGTCTTCCATTTCCTTATTCCGAGAAAAGTATCCGCATCTGCATATGGTCATCTCGATCGTCCCACCGTTCTCCTTCCTCCAAAATGCGCCTGTAAAATGTTTCTATATTCGTTCATATTTACCAAATGACCCGATCGATCACTGCAGTATGTTAGTCTAATAATATCTGATATTTGAGATTCTCTGTATAGCTGTATCTATTCTCTATGTTTCCTTATTCTAGAATTTCATTGATCGTTAGTTATGTCTTTTAGGTTTTCCTGAATATCTTCCTTCCGAATACACTTATAAATTCAGTAACTTTTCGGAAAGAATCCAGCTTTCTCTTCCAAGCATTACTGTAAATCTACTGACATTTTATATAAGAGATACTTTATCCTGTGATATACAATTGTACATTTTGACTTTTCTAAACATTTGCACCAGATCAATATATTATCTACATCACGATGCATTAAATGAGAACGCCAAAAGAAACAAATGGATAACGAACGCCTCAACTACTGTAGAGCCGTCAAACAGGAAACTTCCAAAAATTCTAAGAACTGGAGAGCAAGAATGCTAGCGACTTCTGTGTGAGATGCAGCACATTAAAAATCAATCAACCGCATTTTCGCTGATATTATTGAACCAAAAATGATACTACATTTCACGCTGTATAAGCGTCTAGGTAATAAAATAACGCTGTGGTAAACCTGATAATCCTAAGAAGGGAGACAAAGCAATATGGCATTAACTCTGCCAGGATAAATAAAACATTAAACTAACTAACTCACTGGCACCATTGAACCTATAGCTTCAAGGTCGCGCGTACATAAGGTTTCCACAAATTCCTATCTTGAGCTAACATTTTTCAATCATTCGTTGTACAATTTACATCTCTCAAATCATGGTTAATTTTATTTTCTCACCTCACTTGCCTACACTGGGGCACTATATTTATGGTTTTCCTGCGATGAGTTTCCAAGCACCTCTTTTATTCCCCATTCCCTGCCACATGTCATGCCGATCGCTATCTTAATTTATTGTTCTTATTATAAGTAGGGTTTGGATATGAGGACATCAGGGAACTGTGGGAAATGGTCGTGCTGATTAACTAGCTAAATCCGCAGCATCTTCTGAGCTTCATTATTCATTTACAAAGTGTCCAATACCCTGCGTTAAAGAGAAACATTTTGACTATATCGTCACTAATTGGAATAAACGTTGGATAAGGAGTACAAATGCATTAGAGGTTGAAATGGCGATTGAAAAATTGAAGATGTATAAAGTATCAGGTTCAGATGAGATCCCAGCAGAACTGATAAAATCAGGGGGAGAAAAACTGATGGACAAGATACGTTGGTTGCTTAGTATGATTTGGGAAAAAGAAGCTCTTCCAGATGAATGGAAGGAATCAATTATCTTACCAATCTATAAGAAAGGAGATAAAACTGATTGCAACAACTACAGGGGCATCTCATTACTTTCAACTTCGTACAAAATTCTAACAAATATATTAATAAGCAGACTTACTCCCTATATTGATGACATTCTAGGAGATCATCAATGTGCATTTAGAAGAAACAGGTCTACAACAGATCAGATTTTTAGTATAAGACAGATTTTAGAAACGAAATTGGAATATAATGGTACTGTACATCAACTATATGTAGACTTCAAAAAAGCATATGATTCAATTAAGAGGGAGAAGTTATATAGTATCCTGCTGGAGTTCGGAATTCCTAAAAAGTTAGTTAGACTTATACGAATGTGTCTAAATGGCTCAAAGAGTAGGGTGCGTGTAGGCAAACAGTTTTCAGACACTTTTGAAATCCAGAATGGGTTGAAGCAAGGAGATGCACTATCTCCTCTACTATTTAATTTTGTACTAGAGCATGCCATTAAATCTTTAGAGAATGAGGAAGGCTTAATACTGAATGGTATTAATAAGCTGTTAGTTTATGCTGATGATGTAGTACTACTGGCCGATAGCGAGGAGATACTAAAGGCCAACACGCACTCACTATTGAGTAACACTAAGAAATTGGGACTGGAAGTAAATATCAATAAAACTAAATATATGGTCACACGTAGAAATTCAGTATATAATGGAAATGGACAGCTAATGACAAATGAGGGAAATTTTGAGGAAGTGGCTGAATTCAAATACCTAGGAACAATAATCACAAATAGGAATGGGATGCACAAAGAAATTAAACATAGGCTCAATTCTGGAAATGCGTGCTATTATGCATTACAGAGACTTTTGATGTCCCAACTCCTTTCAAAAAACGTTAAGCTGAAAATATATAAAACTATTATTCTACCAGTTATATTATATGGGTGCGAAACATGGACTCTTACTTTAAGGGAGTAAAGGAGATTGCGAGTATTTGAGAATAAAGTTCTTAGGAAAATGTTTGTACCAAAGAGAGATGAACAGACAGGTGAATGGAGAAGAGATTGCGAGTATTTGAGAATAAAGTTCTTAGGAAAATGTTTGTACCAAAGAGAGATGAACAGACAGGTGAATGGAGAAGACTACATAACAATGAACTACATGGTCTTTATAGGAAGCCAGATATAATAAGAACAGTTAAGTCTCGTAGACTGCGATGGGCAGGACATGTAGCGCGTATGGGGAATGAAAGACGTGCATGGAAACTTCTTGTAGGAAAGCCAGAAGGAAAACGCCCAGTTGGTAGACCAAGAATGAGGTGGGAGAACAACATTAACTATGATTTGATGGAAGTAGATTATACAGGTAATGATTGGAAAGCAATAGCTCAGGATAGGGATGTATGGAGAGCTTATGTCCGCGCGGCCATGAACCTACGGGTTCGATAGTGCCAGTGAGTAAGTAAGTAAGTAAGTAAGGAGTACAAATGATGCTTTGACTAAAGAGCTCTTCTTTCCTACAGTACACAATAGGCTAAATGCAAAACATTTTATTCCAAATTTAATTTTAACACAATTTATGACTGGCCATGGAAAATTTGGAAGTTATTTTAAGAGATTTAATATTAACCCAGACAGTGATCATAACTGTAAATGTCAAGAATCAATACAATCTGTAAAACATATATTAATTGTATGTCCTATATTTGATATATTATAATAATATTGTGAAAAGAAAAATGAACGTCTGAACCAGGAATCGAACCGTGGACCTCTCGTATTCCGTACGAGTGTGCAAGACCACTAGACCATTAGACACATGGCACATACATCAACAGATCCACGGTTCGATTCCTGGTTCAGACATTAATTTTTATTTTCACAATATCATTATAATATTATAATATGATCCATTATTGGAACTGTGTTAAAAATAACAGTATTGAAAAATGTCAACGATTCTGGTTAAACTTACTATTAAATGATGACGAGGCTTCTGCCTCAATGTGTGGAGTGATTTTTAAGAACCAAAATGATTATAAACATTACATGAAATTCGTAACAAACATTCATAACAATATGTATTATTTTTCTACGACACTTATGGACGATTTGTAATTCATAACACTCATTCAAAACCATAAGATAATATTTTTGATTTATAATGTAGAGTATAATATTGTTATAGTAAACTACAACCCTAACATGCCTTTGTGGCCAAATAGGGTTTCAAAATATTTGGACATTCAATAATAATAATCCATCCATAGTAATTCTGCCTGAAGGCAGGTCCTTCACTGCAATCATAGCATTTTAATATGATTTCGGGGACCGTTTAGGCCTTAAGGTTTTCCTGACATTTGTCTTACAGGTGAGGAAAAACCCCGATAAAAACCTCACCCAGAAAAACTGCCCCGACCGGGGATCCAACTCGGGCCCGCTGCGTGACAAGGCAGCACGCTACCTCGAGACCACAGCGGTGGACATAATAATAATGATAATAATAACAATAATAATAATACATATAAGTAAGGTTTCCTATAAAGATATATCTCACTGTTGTGTAGTATTATTCATTCCCCTGACTGTTCATCTCTCTTTGTTCCAAAACATTTCTTAAAAAGTTTATTTTCAAATAATCGTACATTTTTTCTCCTCCATTTAAGAAAGACTACATGTTTCGTATCCATGTAATGTAAGTTTGAAAATAACAGTTTTATATATTATCAGTTTAATGCTTTACCCTCAGGGGTCCTCATCTAGGGGATATGTCGATGGCGACCACAAGGTGCCCAAGCTGAGCAAAACATTTCTTCCACTTACTTGTGCTTTGCACTCTTTTAACTTTACTATCTAACCTCTCTTGGTAAACTCTTGTTTTTTTCGACCCCGACGCTATTAGGGCATCCGAGGGCTAGGGAGTCTTTCCTTTCTTCCATTTCTTCTTTCCTTTATTTTATTTTCTTCTCCAGAAAAGCCTGACCAGAGGCTATAAGATGGCAGCCGCATCACTGGTCTTGCCTTCCTTTGGCCAGCAACCAATCGAAGGGACTATTATTATGCTTTCAAGTCTTATACGAGAATTTCCCGGAAGGACGCTGGAGGGAAAATTTTCTATAGGATCGTAACAGGCCTTGGCCTAATACTTGGAAGGAAGAAGAAGAAGAAGTTTAATGCTTTTAGAGACGTTGGAATGTCAAGTGTCCCTGCAATGAATAATGGCATCCATTTCCATAATTCAGCTTATGTCTAATTTCTTTCTGCACCTCATTCCTGTTTGTAATTATTTTTTCTAGACATTTCAACTCAACCACTTGTTCAAAATTTTCTTCACTTGTCAGTAACTGTCCATTTCCATTAAATAATTAATTTTTATGTGTTGGCCACATATTTAGTTTTATTAATATTTACTCCAGCCCCAATTTATTAGTGTTACTCAATAGAATATATGTATTGGCTTTAAGTATCTCCTATTATTATTATTATATTATTATTATTATTATTATTATTATTATTATTATTATTATTATTATTATTATTATTATTATTATTATTATTATTATTATTATTATTATTATTATTATAGGGAACAGGCAACTCTTGCCTAAACCAGGAAGTGAAGAAGAATATTATTATTATTATTATTATTAGTATTAGTATTAGTATTAGTATTATTATATTATTATTATTATTACATTAATATTAGTATTAACATTATCATTATTATTATTTTTTAAATAACCTTTCCTTTATCATTTGTTAAAATTCAACAATATTGCTAGATCCAATTATTTGTATGTGTAATGTCTGAGTCGATGACGTAAGCAATTAAAATATGTTACATTTTATTATTTGTAATTTAATTTTCAGAGTTAAAAAACGAATTCACTTATTTTTATGTGGCATCAATTTCTATTACACGTATCAAAAACTTGTGCTTGTGTTTTCTCACTTCTGAACTCTTTCAAGGAAACAAAGCTTCTGTCAGCTGAACTTCTGGACTGAAGACAAAAACCTTTTCCTTTTGTCAAGTCTACCGTTTTAGAAAACACATGTTTTCATCCAAGAATTTTCCCAGATATCTGATGCCATCCAACTGCACAAATCTGTGGAAAAGGACTATTTTTCCTTGTCCAAAGAGGAATGTCTTGTCATTTTCTCCTTCTTTATATAGCATAAACATGTCATCTCTTTATGTATTAGAAAGAGTTAAATTCTTAAAGGTACAGTATTTAAACAGCAAACTAAATTAAAATCGAACTGGGAATGGATTATTGTATTATCATAAGTAATGCCATGAGTGATTTCCAAATTATCAATAAATTCACGACTCACGAAGTGAGGAGTGAATTTATCTAGAGAATTTGGAAATCAAGAGTGGCATTTGTTAGGACTATTTAACGAATAAAATTAACCTGTTTACTCACAAATCATTATTTAACTATAGTTATTTTAAAATATTTATATATTTAATGTAAACGGCGATGTTTGAAAACAAATGAGAAGCGATAGGTACGCATCATCTGCTTCTTTTGTTTATCACTGCAACCAGATCATACTATTTATTGCCAAAGGAACGCAATGTCGTAAGAATGCTCTCTAGTGGAGAAAAAATGAAACATCGAACTGTATATTAAATCATTTCTGA
Organism: Diploptera punctata; assembly: GCA_030220185.1. NCBI lineage: Eukaryota > Metazoa > Arthropoda > Insecta > Blattodea > Blaberidae > Diploptera > Diploptera punctata. Next base: position 4,142,374 of record JASPKZ010003847.1, on the reverse strand, counting down.
TGTTGTATGATGTAAATATGACAATTATATTTTTCTGGATTGTTACCTGGGAAAAAATACATTTAAGAAAGTGCAAACAGTGGTTTCTTTTTTTGGTGGTATGTTTTTATATTAACTCCCGCATGCGGCATGTGTTGACATTCATGCACTATATATACAATCTGGTAGCCGTATTTCTCGCAGGCTCAGTCACTGCAAAATAATGGTCAGGCCTGTTCAGAATATTAAAAAGGAGGAGCTTTCTTTAATATGGTAATTATAACACTGATAAATATTTCGTGAAACACGACTCTGATTGGTTGTAAAACAGAAATCATTGAAACGTGATTGGCCATTGAGACCCATTTGGGGCATGAGTTAAATAGTCTAGAGAATTTGGAAATAAAGAGTGGCATTTTTTAGGACTATTTAACGAATAAAATTAAACTGTTTACTCAGAAATCATTGTTTAACTATAGTTATTTTAAAATATCTATGTATTTAATGTAAACGGCGATGTTTGAAAACAAATCAGAAATGTGAGGTTATGTTCATTCACTGCAACTAAATCATATTATTCATTGCCAAATAAGATCACAATATTGTAAGAATGTACTCAAGTGGAGAAATAATGAAACACATCAAACTATATCTCATAATCAACATTACGGGTTATTCATTCATTTTTTTAGTAAACAACTCAGTAAAATCAAGGAATCTGTTCATTATTTGCTATATTCAATGTGTTTGTTGGAGAAAAAGAATGTGCTGTCCTGTTCAGAACATTAAAAAGGAGGAGCTATATCACAAAAGCAGGAGCTGATAAAGAGAAATCGATAAAGAGCGAGGTGAAACACGACTGTCATTGGTTGTAAAACAACATTCATTGAAACGTGATTAGTCATTGACTAGCATTTGTGGCATGAGTTAAATAGTCAACTAAAATAAGTACTTTGTTAATAAAGTAATGCTGGACCCTTACTTACTTACTTACTTACTCACTGGCACTATCGAACCCGAAGGTTCATGGCCGCGCGGACATAAGCTCTCCATACATCCCTATCCTGAGCTAATGCTTTCCAATCATTCCCTGTATAATCTACTTCCCTTAAATCATAGTTAATGTTGTTCTCCCACCTCATTCTTGGTCTACCAACTGGGCGTTTTCCCTCTGGCTTTCCTACAAGAAGCTTCCATGCACGTCTTTCATTCCCCATACGCGCAACATGTCCTGCCCATCGCAGTCTACGATACTTAACTGTTCTTATTATATCTGGCTTCCTATAAAGACCATGTAGTTCATTGTTATGTAGTCTTCTCCATTCACCTGTCTGTTCATCTCTCTTTGGTCCAAAAATTTTCCTAAGAACTTTATTCTCAAATCTCCTTTCCTCCCTTAAAGTAAGAGTCCATGTTTCGCACCCATATAATATAACTGGTAGAATAATAGTTTTATATATCTTCAGCTTAACGTTTTTTGAAAGGAGTTGGGACATCAAAAGTCTCTGCAATGCTGGACCCTAAATAATAATAATAATAATAATAATAATAATATAAGTAATAATAATATTAACAATATTTTTTATTGTTTAGTAGCTTTCACTTCGTTCCACAGCATCTTCTTGTTCCCAATTAATCTATTGTCATTCTCGTGCAGATATCTGTCATTCCAAATCCGTCCATTCCTTTTTTCCCTCATACTGCTCAAAACACCATCAATCCACTTATTTTTGGCCGTCTTCTCCTTCTTCTTCTTCTTCTTCTTCTCCCAAGCGGCACCCATTCTAGTATTCGTCTTGGGACTCTGTCTTCTGTCATTCTTTTTACATGACCATGCCATTTTAATTGTTTTTTATTAAATCCAGCAGAATTAACATTCACTTTTTTAATTAACCCATTTTTTATTTTATCTCTTCTGGAAATTCCAGTTGAACGTTTCCAACAATCCATTTCTGAAGAATTTAATTTACTTGTTCAAGATTTTATTTCCCATTATTCTACGTCGTATGGGATTTTGCTCCTTACTGTTGTATTATTTGTCCGATTGAGGGTCTTTCCACTTTTCAGCGGTTGCCCTTTTACCAGCCGGCTGCTGGCCCTTCACATCCACATGTGTTAATCACAGAGGTAGATGATCAACAGCCAGTGTAGGGGTGACATGTGGTTAGCATGTCGAGTCCCCCAGCCGTTATAGCTGGTTCCTCAACCTGGAGCCGCTACTTATTGTAGCTACCCAATTGCCTCACGCTGCTGGGTGGGCACCGGTCCCATACTGGCCGAAATATCATGAGAAAATTTCTTTCCCCATGGAAACTCGAACCAGCGCAAGTCCCGTAGCTCTGCGCCAAGGCTTCCTACCTTAACCGCTCGGCTACGGCGCGAGACTGTATTATTTGTATAACTTATATTCTGATCCCATAAAACATTATATAATTTTGATATTGCAGATTTTCCCATTTTATCATCTCATTGATTTCATCATCATGAGCTCCATCTGCAATAAATTTTGTTCTCAATTATACATATTCGTTAATAACATCAATAATAATAATATTATTATTATTCCTTCCAAGTATTAGGCCAAGGCTTGTTACGATCCTATAGACAATTTTCCCTCCAGCGTTTCATAGGACGGGAAATTCTCGTATAAGACTTGAAAGCATAATACGAGTAATAGTCCCTTCGATTGGTTGCTGGCCAAAGGAAGGGAAGACCAGTGATGGGGCTGCTATCTTATAGCCTCCGGTCAGGCTTTTCTGGAGAAGAAAAGAAAATAAAGGAAAGAAGAAATGGAAGAAAGGAAAGACTCCCTAGCCCTCGGATGCCCTAATAGTGTTGGGGTCGAAAAAACAAGAGTTAACCAAGAGAGGGTAGATAGTAAAGTTAAAAGAGTGCAAAACACAAGTAAGTGGAAGAAATGTTTTGCTCAGCTTGGGCACCTTGTGGTCGCCATCCACATATCCCCTAGATGGAGACCCCTGAGGGAAATAATATTATTATTGTGATAATCAATAGTATTAATTTGATTATTATTATTATTATCATTATTATTATTGTTATTATTACTATTATTTCACGGAAATAAATCTTGGATGTCAAGCATTAAATTGGCAAAATATTAATTTATTGTTTTAGTTATTAAAATTTGTAGGATCACAGTGAAAACAAAATCATATAAAATTGTAGTTACTCTATATATATATATATGTATATATATATATATATATATATATATATATGGTATGATAAGAAAAATAAATGCCTGGACGGGATTCGAACCCGGATCTCTGAGTCTGTACCTCAGCGTGATATCCATTACACTACCAGGCGAATCCAATTCAAACACTTATTTTTCTTATATATGTATTATACTCTTCATTATTACTAGATGTCGCGAGAACACTGTCTTCACTGCCATCTAGTAGCTGACTATATCAAGTAAGCAAATTAAAGAGAATATTTATTTTACTTTATAGCAGTGACGCTTTATCGATGTTATAATTAAATCTTTAACATTGAGCAATGCAAGCTTAATATGGTATGATAAGAAAAATAAATGCCTGGACGGGATTCGAACCCGGATCTCTGAGTCTGCACCTCAGCGTGATATCCATTACACTACCGGCGAATCCAATTCAAACACTTATTTTTCTTATATATGTATTATACTCTTCATTATTACTAGATGTCGCGAGAACACTGTCTTCACTGCCATCTAGTAGCTGACTATATCAAGTAAGCAAATTAAAGAGAATATTTATTTTACTTTATAGCAGTGACGCTTTATCGATGTTATAATTAAATCTTTAACATTATATATATATATATATATATATAATCGGGGCACGCCGTAGCGTAGTGGTTAAGGCACTGCGCTACAAGCCGGAAGGTCGAGGGTTCAAGTCCCGGGTGGGGTCAGGATTTTTAAACTGACCCAAACCTTCTGGCGGCAATATGGCCCTGGGGTCGACTCAGCCTCTAACTGAAATGAGTACCAGACGCTTGTTCTGGGGTAAAGGCGGCCGTCACGCAGGGCTGACAACCCGGCTGACATCAAGTGCCGATTGTCAAGAAAAAGTGGGAGCCTTAACCTCCTACTACCCCAAAGGCCTCCTGAGGCCTGTAGTGGGATCACTTTACCTTTATATATATAATCTCCATCCATGGTAATTCTGCCCGAAGGCAGGTCTTTCACTGCAATCATAGCATTCTCATGCTATGCTTTGCAGCTTTGCTAGGGAATCTTGGGTGTGGTAGCTTCCCGTTGCTTTCCACACCGATGAAGGATAATGATAAGATGAATATGAATGATGATTTTTTCGATGGCAATATGATTTCGGGGACCGTTTGGGCCTTAAAGTTTTTCTGACATTTGTCTTACAGGTGAGGAAAAACCCCGATAAAAACCTCACCCAGAAAAACTGTCCCGAGCGGGGAACGAACCCGGGCCCGCTGCATGACAAGGTAGTACGCTACCTCGAGACCACAGTGGTGGACACACACACCACCACACACACACACACACACACACACACACACACACATATATATATATATATATATATATTGTTATTAATTCCTCCACCTGTGATTGACACAAGTGGATGTGAAGGGCCAACAGCCGGCTGGTAAAAGGGCAACCGCTGAAAAGTGGAAAGACCCTCAATCGGAATTCCTCCACTGTTTTTTTAATATTAAATATTGTAAAGCAATACATCTTACAAGAAGGTTAACTAAAAAGGACTGCCTACAATTACAAGTTGCTGAAATTAACTTTGTGAGAGCTATATCTTCCAATAAAAAAACCTCAAAACAACTCCTGGCGCGACAGGCCTAGAAGGCCCTTAGCCTACCATCCGGCTGCTGGTCTCACATCCGCATGTGATCATCCAGCCAGTGTAGGGGTGACATGTGGTCAGCATGTCAAGTCCCCCAGCCGTCATAGCTGAATTTCTTAACCTGGAGTCGCTACTTATTGTAGCTACCCAAATGCCTCACGATGCTGAGTGGGCACCGGTCCCATACTGGCAGAAATACCATGATAAAATGTATCCCCCCCACGGAGACTCGAACCAGCGCAAGTGTCGTAGCTCTGCGCCAAGGATTTCTGCCTTAACCATTCGGCTACGGCGCGGGATTATCTTCCAATACAGCTGTTTAATTAAATTAATGTTTAACATCATAAAGCATTATCATTGCATAACAACATGACGCGCCTATTCGAATTCAATGCGGTACGATTTACTGATAATAAACTTCAACAAAATGGACTTTAATTACATCTTACAACAAAGGGTAAGAAGTAGAGAGTGGACGGAATTAAATACGAAAGGTCAAAAATAAGGTCCACCTTATACACACCAGTAGATAAGTATAATATGTATTTTCAGCTTTTACCACATAGGATCAGTGAAGATTAGAAAACATATTTAAAAAATCATTTCATTAAATCAACCTTAATAGCGTCTGCTTCTCTCGGTATTCTCTAAGGAATTAAATTTGATATTAGCCGTAGCGTAGCAGTAAAACTAAATATATGGTCACACGTAGAAATTCAGTATATAATGGAAATGGACAGCTAATGACAAATGAGGGAAATTTTGAGGAAGTGGCTGAATTCAAATACCTAGGAACAATAATCACAAATAGGAATGAGATGCAAAAAGAAATTAAACATAGGCTCAATTCTGGAAATGCATGCTATTATGCATTGCAGAGACTTTTGATGTCCCAACTCCTTTCAAAAAACGTTAAACTGAAAATATATAAAACTATTATTCTACCAGTTATATTATATGGATGCGAAACCTGGACTCTTACTTTAAGGGAGGAAAGGAGATTACGAGTATTTGAGAATAAAGTTCTTAGGAAAATTTTTGGACCAAAGAGAGATGAACAGACAGGTGAATGGAGAAGACTGCATAACAATGAACTACATGGTCTTTATAGGAAGCCAGATATAATAAGAACAGTTAAGTCTCGTAGACTGCGATGGGCAGGACATGTTGCGCGTATGGGGAATGAAAGACGTGCATGGAAGCTTCTTGTAGGAAAGCCAGAGGGAAAACGCCCAGTTGGTAGACCAAGAATGAGGTGGGAGAACAACATTAACTATGATTTGAGGGAAGTAGATTATACAGGGAATGATTGGAAAGCATTAGCTCAGGATAGGGATGTATGGAGAGCTTATGTCCGCGCGGCCATGAACCTTCGGGTTCGATAGTGCCAGTGAGTTAGTTAGTTAGTAGCGGTTAAAACACTGCGCTACGAGCCAGAAGGTCGAGGGTTCAAGTCCCGGTGGGTTCAGGATTTTTAAAGTGATTCAAACCTTCTGGTGGCACTATGGCCCTGGGGTCGACTGAGCCTCTAACAGAAATAAGTATCGGACGCTTGTTCTGGGAGTAAAGGCGGCCTTCATGCAGGGCTGACAACCCGGCTGACATCAAGTGCCGATTGTCCAGAAAAAGTGGGAGCCTTAACCTCCTACTACCCCAAGGGTCTCCTGAGGCCTGTAGTGGGATTAATTTATTAGGAATATCGATAGAATGTCGTGCGCAGTAACCGAGTGGTTAAAGATACCTTGATGCAGAGCTGATTCGAGTTCCCATGGATGAATAAATTTTCTCATGGAATTTCGGCCAATATCGGACCGGTTCCACCATTTGGGTAGCTACAATAAGTAGCGGCTCCAGGTTGAAAGGAACCAGCTGTAACAGCTGGGGGGTCCGATATGGTGGCCATATGCCACCCTTACACTGGCTGGATCATCATCTACCTCTGTGATTAACACATGTAGATGTGAGGCCAGAAGCCGGCTGACAGGCCACGGACCTTTTAAGCCTGTAGTGCCATGTAGTTTAGTTTTAACATAATTAGAAATTAATGTGAAAAGTGAAGTGTTCCTGCGAGTTTTTTTATTCATAAAACAAAATCTTCAAATGCAGTTTTCCATTGATCTTCCATGAAAGAAAATCCTACAATGACACAATAGAATCATTTACCTGCTGCAGCAACTAAACCAATTTAATAAATAACATCGAATAACGGGAACAATTAGTAGTAGTAGTAGTAGGACTTTATTAGAAAAAAGTAAGATATTTACAATATTATTTACAAATATGGGTCGCACGGGCAGTAAGCCGTACGGGCTGTTGACAGTCCGTTACAATACAGTAATAATTGGTAATAGTATAAAGAAAAACAAAAAAAATAATCATTATATCAAATTTCTAATTACCAAGTTCGTGAGAAGATTCTAAAGAAGAAAACATCAGAGAATCAGTCAAATACTTACTTACTCACTGGCACTATCGAACCCGTAGGTTCATGGCCGCGCGGACATAAGCTCTCCATACATCCCTATCCTGAGCTAATGCTTTCCAATCATTTCCTGTATAATCTACTTCCCTCAAATCATAGTTAATGTTGTTCTCCCACCTCATTCTTGGTCTACCAACTGGGCGTTTTCCTTCTGGCTTTCCTACAAGAAGTTTCCATGCACGTCTTTCATTCCCCATACGCGCAACATGTCCTGCCCATCGCAGTCTACGGGACTTAACTGTTCTTATTATATCTGGCTTCCTATAAAGACCATGTAGTTCATTGTTATGTAGTCTTCTCCATTCACCTGTCTGTTCATCTCTCTTTGGTCCAAAAATTTTCCTAAGTACTTATTCTCAAATACTCGTAATCTCCTTTCCTCCTTAAAGTAAGAGTCCATGTTTCGCACCCATATAATATAACTGGTAGAATAATAGTTTTATATATTTTCAGCTTAACGTTTTTTGAAAGGAGTTGGGACATCAAAAGTCTCTGCAATGCATAATAGCATGCATTTCCAGAATTGAGCCTATGTTTAATTTCTTTGCGCATCTCATTCCTATTTGTGATTATTGTTCCTAGGTATTTGAATTCAGCTAATTCCTCAAAATTTCCCTCATTTGTCATTAGCTGTCCATTTCCATTATATAATGTATTTCTACGTGTGACCATATACTTAGTTTTACTTTTTATCTTCACATGGATAAGTCACTTCACAGAAAGGCAGATATCCAATAATACCAATATACGTAAAGCCACGACAACTTAGAGTGTAATAAAGTCTTCTAAATGTATCCAATTTTCCGCTGAAGAGTCATATTTGAAGCACAAAGCTATTGCTAGCACATGAATAGTTGAGCAATGAAATTCTGGTGATCGTAAAACGTACAAATCCATCATTCCTTTTCTATAACAAAATATCTGAAAGAAGATTTGTCGAATCTGTTGAAATAGTAAAAACTTTTAAATAAAACGAGATATATCCCACTACATAGCAAGTGGTTCGTGATAAAACGTTGAGATTTATATCACAGCATAAAATTCCACATCAATATACCCAGTCGTCGAATTTAACTACAGTGTTTCTATACAAGTGCATGTATTTTTTGTTCCAATTCTAATTTGGACGAAATAGCTACATATAAAAGACAGGACGGGGAGAGAAGCCGCACAATAGGAGTGATGCTCACTTGTTTTGAAACGGATCGAAGCGTGAAGGCAGTTTCGCTCGGTGAAACACTGTTTGAACCATCCAGGCGTATTCTAGCGGCCTCATTTATTTGAAAACAATATAACAATTCAAAGTGTGTTTGGACTTGATGTGCGTCTTATTTATATGCATTCTAACATTTTTAAAACTGAGCTTCTGAATACTGTTTGTGAGGTCCCGGGTTCGATTCACGTTCAAATCACAGCTTTTTATTTCTTAAATGGGAGATACTTTGAGCAATAATTACAAATAGGAATGAGATGAACAAGGGCTCAAATCATGAAATGCTTGTTATTAAGGATTGCAGGGATACTTGTCCCAACTTCTCTGAAAAAACCTTAAACTGAAAATATATAAAACTGTTATTTCCCCCAGTTATATTATATGAATGTGAAATATGGATTCATATCTTAAGGAAGATGAAAATATTACGAATATTTGAGAATAAAGTTTTCAGAAAAAACATTTGACAGACGAACTGACAGGTGAATACAGAGGACTTCATAATAGCGATCTACATGATCTTTATAGGAAACCAGATATAATAAGATCAGTTAAGTCTTGTAGATTGCGATGGCCAGAGTTTCCATGCCCCTGTTTCATTTCTCATTACTTCCCCTCCTATATCAAGGACTGTCCGACACAAAAAGGTTAAAAAAAGCTCACTAAATATTTCTTTAACAATGTAAAATATAAATGTGTACCATGTACAACTGTATTATTCTTTTGTCTTTTACAATTATCTTATCAAGCCAATTACTCAATTTATAGATTATTATTATTTATTATTATTATTATTATGTTTTTCTTCCTTTCCTTGTCAACTCTATATTGTGTAGCCTATGCATATTATGCATTATAAATCGACATGTAGATAATTCATAATTATTATTTTATTCTTAACTCCATCAAACAAAATAAGTAAAATAAATAAAAATAAAAATGAATATATGCCAATCTACGAGACTTAACTGTTATTATATGTGGTTTCCGATAAAGATCATGTATCTCACGGTTATTTAGTACGTTTATATACGTTAGCGTAATAAATTCAGTTTCTTAATTAAAAAGATAGGCCCATATATATATATATATATATTACGTAAACCAGCTACATCATGCTTCGACGTACTGAAGAATTCACTTAGTCGCTTAGTTTACGCAGTTCCTGCTTGAAAGACTTTGGGGGGGGATACTATACAAAATATGACACGATTTTTATTTAAATTCGAATCATACACCATGCGAATGCACCATGAAACGTGAAGCGATTTAAACTATGGAATCACGAGATGCAGCCAACATATACACGATATTTAAAGAACCTAAAAGCTAACCTAACGCAATATATGTACTGTAACCTGTGAAAGCCAACCTAAACGCTAACCTAACGCAATTTAAGCACTCTAACCTGTGGAAGAATGTAAAGCCCAAAATAAATACTAAGTTCTGAAAGTCTGAAGTATATGTGTACAGTGAATTAGTACGTACTCCATGTTGGTTGCACTGGAAAACGCCATTACCGTTGCGTAAAATATTCGTTAAAATCAATATGGCTGCCACGTCTTCATACTACGTATGTAGTTAAATATCATAGAAAGTATATTGAAATAATTGTTAGAGAAGTATAAATGTCATTGTATATGGTGAAAATAATTTGAAGAATGAAATTCTAAGAATTAAGGATACAATTTGGCAGGACTTCTTCTTCTTCTACTACAAGGTTTAGGCTAGCCTGTTCCGGCGAAGTTAAAAGTGGAGTCCATCTACTACGTGGTCGGCCAACACATCTTGTTCCTCTGGGATTATACAGGAAGGTTCTTTTTGGTATTCTTTCGTTGTTCGTTCTCATTAAATGTTCTGTCCATTTCTTATTATTTTCGCTGATTTTATCTTCAATTTTATATATATTTAATTCTTCTCGTATAGTTTCATTACTTATTCTATCCGCTCTTGCAGGAGTTTATGAAGGAATTAAAAATTCGCGTCACAGGTTATAACGTTTAGCCTTTTTTATACCAATAATTGTATATTTCGGATCTTTTTCATTTTTAATCCAAGTTACATTAGATTTTGTTTGATATCTTCATATTATTTTATTATGTTTTATTGGACAGATTTAACTCATGTTAAGTATTCTGCTGTAAGCTGGATGTTTCTTGAGAATAAGATAGCAGTTTTATAAGGCTATTCCAACATTCCACCTAAATTATTCAAATGAAATTCCATCTGGTCTCAAACAAAAACTTAAGCGTACTCATATAAAGAGATCTGAGACTCCATCTTACGAGAAGATGTACAATATTATCTGTAGCCGCGGAGGAACTTGGTTTGAACTACTAATTTTCATTGCTAACTCCTCCTTTCATTAAAGACAGAACGCGTACAATTCTCTTGTTTATTCAAAATAAAAATGTATAAATATCCATTAAGAAGGAACTGCATAAAATAAGTCGAATTTATAGTCGGAATTTCCAGATTTACGGAATACATATTTATTTGGCTAAATTGTACAACCTGTGACGCGTCATTTTAAATTCCTTCATAAACTCCTGTCAAATTTTGTTCTTAGGGTTTCATTTTTCAAATTAGTTTCCACCATTTACAATAATTTTTACATATATTCTAACGATTATTTCAATATATTTCTCTATTATATTTAACTACATACATGGCAGCCACATTGATTTTAGCGAATATTCTATGCAACAACAAAGAAGTGTTAAAGTGCAGCCAACATAGAGTACGTACTAACTGTACACATATAGGCCTACTTAATTACAGACATTACTATTTATTTTAGAACGTTGTATTTTTTTACAGGTTAGAGTGCTTAAATTGCGTTAGGTTAGCTTTTAGGTTCGTTAAATATCAGGCATATATTGGTTGCACCCCGTGATTTCACAGTGTAAACCGCTTCGCATTTGTTGGCGCATGCGCATGCTGTATGATTAGAACTAAGATTTTTTTTTTCGCGCCACATGTTGTACAGTATTTCCATTCATTTTGTTAAAATGGAAATACTTAATTTCTGATGCCAGCTTATATAAAAATTTCGGACTGCGGAGAAAACAAACCACATGTAACTGTGTGTTATTACCTATTACATACTGTTGTATAAATTGGCAAAACTTAATATTATCTACTGATTCATGTTTGCTTTACATTATTAGTAACATCAAATAAGTTTAACAAATGTATCTTATAGGACACATTTTAGATTTAAGGATCAATTAAATTGTAAGATACATATACAAGGGTATCTCTAAAGTCACTCTCCATTTCCATGAAATATTTTTTTTTTCATTGCATACATTAGTAGCTTAGTGCAACATGTTAAGCGCGAAAAACGGGTTTCCATTTTTTGTGCATGGGTACGCGGATTCTCATATGAAGACACCAGAGCTAAATTTACTCATAAATTCCGTAAAACAGCCCCACAAAGGCACACATTCCTCTGCTTGTTTAGAAATTAAAGCGTACCTAAAGAGTGTGTGATGAGGTAATTCATGGACGACCACGTGTATCAGCAGAAACAATGCAGCAGGTTGGAATTGCCAGTGATAGTCCGAACTCATCAATTCGACGCCTCAGTAGTGAGTTGAATGTTCCTCGCAACACAGCGTGGAAAATGTTACGTTTCACTCTGCGAAAACGTTCTTATCACTTCTGCTTGATTTACGGAATCGTATCTTAGAAGTAGCAGATTTCTTTACGATTTAAATGTTAATGTCTACATTTGGTCAGTTAACCACTCACATGGTTTCAAGGGAAAAAAAAGAGATTGGTTGAAACTAGTGTTTGAATACGAGACCCTCAGAATATAATCTCAAAACACTACTGCTTAAACAACAATGGATGTCACTTTGAACAAATTCGATAGTTTTTTTTATAGATGTTGTAATCTACAGAAAATAATATATTTGCATTTTCCGGTTAAATTACTTATGCTGCACCGTGTTTGTGTGTGTGTGTATATATGTATATATATAAAGTAAAATAAATATTCTCTTTAATTTGCTTACTTGATATAGTCAGCTACTAGATGGCAGTGAAGACAGTGTTCTCGCGACATCTAGTAATAATGGAGAATATAATACATATATAAGAAAAATAAGTGTTTGAATTGGATTCGCCTGGTACTGTAATGGATATCACGCTGAGGTACAGACTCAGAGATCCGGGTTCGAATCCCGTCGAGGCATTTATTTTTCTTATCATACCGTATATATATATATATATATATATATATGTATATATATATTTGCAAATGCCCCAGGTTGTCTTTCGACATTCCTGGTGTTCTCTCCTGGCATGGCGTACTTGTAACCCACTTCTGAGCTTAGGGCGCCTGGAAGTCAGAGTTATGTTGCCCCGATGATATGATGGGTGATGATGATGATAGTGGTGCGCCAGGAGAGTCCCTAATCCTAAGCTTAACCTAAGATGAATATGAATGATGAAGATTGGAATGGTTATATGATTTCGGGGAACGTTTGGGCCTTAACGTTTTCCTGACATTTGCTTTACAGGTAAGGAAAAGCGCCGATAAAAACATCACCCAGAAACACTGTTCCGACCGGGGATCGAACCCGGGTCCGCTGCGTGAGAAGGTAGCACGCTACCTCGAGACCACAGCGGTGGACTTATATATATATATATTTTTGAGAGTTGGGACAAGTGAAATAAAAAAATGATTTACTTACTCACTGTATGATACTTTTTAAAACCAACTGTATGTAAATTATTCCCACGGTTATTTTCGTTGTACACCAAGTAAAATTTATGAATATTTGTAAAAACAATTCAGGAATATTTTCATAAGAACAATGTCAATAAGTTTATTCCATCGGAATTCGGTAATAAATAATTTTAACTTAGGTTTTGTTACCAGCAAACTCCTCTATTGTGTACGTAATGCGTAACAACAATACATTCATATGTAGGAACCAGTAAGCTTTGTAAATCTGCTAATTGCCTGCTTCCCTCTTCTCCAGTTTCAAACTTAGCGTCGACCTTGTTATCACATCCCTATAATGAAATTCCCCCTTCCCAATAATTATTCCCTTTGAAGAGAGAAGTTTCGATAGGATAAATCCCTAGAGAACCTCTTCATCGCCTAATTTTAATGGCTTCAAATTTCGATATCTCAGTACTTGCTTAAACGTGTCTGCCATCTCACTCTCAGATTGAAATTCTGTAATAACATTACAACAGTGACACGATCATTGTTTAATGAAGGATTAGTAATTATGCTTATGAAGATAGTGCCAACTTTATATCATCCTTTACAAGGTTTGTGTTGAATTAATAAACATTTGCAGCAGGGAGGAGAAGGGTGGCAGCACAAGACTGAGTAAACTACATTCGCTTCACTTCAAAGTGGATTCTGTGGTAAACCGACTGAGTCAAACCAAGAAGACTGCACAGTGAAGCGCCGGGTAATGAGCTTCATAATGTATAGGAACCTCAGTATGTAAGGTTCACTGATCTCTGTGCAGGAATAACAATACGAGAAAACTATTCTCCCTTTGAAAAAAAAATAAAAAAATAAAAAGCAACAATATTATTCGATTTGGATTCTTGACATTAATATTCTGAATATAATGTAATACTTTGAGGCTATTTCTTCAAACACTTTATCTCAACTGTGTTCCTTTTTAGACGTATAGACACGTGATCAATTTTCACAGTGGTTTAATAATTTTATTTACAAACAGGTTTATAGTATAATAAAAGAACTTCCTGTGCCAAAAACTTTACAAATTTTATCTACTTTCTCCATTCTGCTCTATCTTTCCATTCCAAATCTTGCAAACCTAGCTCTTATTACATGATCCATCCATTTAAATCTAAATCGACCTATCTTTTCTTTCCCAGGTGGAATCCATTCCAAAGCTTGTCTGGGTAATCTTGTTCAAAATAAATAATAATAACAGTAAAATAATAATAATAATAATAATAATAATAATAATAATAATAATAATAATAATAACTGCAATAATAGTAATAATGATGATAATAATAATAATAATAATAATAATAATAATAATAATAATAATAATAATAATAATAATAATAATAATAATACTTACTTACTTACTCACTGGCACTATCGAACCCGTAGGTTCATGGCCGCACGGACATAAGCTCTCCATTATCCCTATCCTGAGCTAATGCTTTCCAATCATTTCCTGTATAATCTACTTCCCTCAAATCATAGTTAATGTTGTTCTCCCACCTCATTCTTGGTCTACCAACTGGGGCGTTTTCCTTCTGGCTTTCCTACAAGAAGTTTCCATGCACGTCTTTCATTCCCCATACGCGCAACATGTCCTGCCCATCGCAGTCTACGGGACTTAACTGTCTTATTATATCTGGCTTCCTATAAAGACCATGTAGTTCATTGTTATGTAGTCTTCTCCATTCACCTGTCTGTTCATCTCTCTTTGGTCCAAAAATTTTCCTAAGAACTTTATTCTCAAATACTCGTAATCTCCTTTCCTCCCTTAAAGTAAGAGTCCATGTTTCGCACCCATATAATATAACTGGTAGAATAATAGTTTTATATATTTTCAGCTTAACGTTTTTTGAAAGGAGTTGGGACATCAAAAGTCTCTGCAATGCATAATAGCATGCATTTCCAGAATTGAGCCTAGTTTAATTTCTTTGTGCATCTCATTCCTATTTGTGATTATTGTTCCTAGGTATTTGAATTCAGCCAATTCCTCAAAATTTCCCTCATTTGTCATTAGCTGTCCATTTCCATTATATAATGTATTTCTACGTGTGACCATATATTTAGTTTTACTGATATTTACTTCCAGTCCTAATTTCTTAGTGTTACTCAATAGTGTGTGCGTGTTGGCCTTTAGTATCTCCTCGCTATCGGCCAGTAGTACCACATCATCAGCATAAACTAACAGCTTATTAATACCATTCAGTTGTAAACCTTCCTTATTCTCTAAAGATTTAATGGCATGCTCTAGTACAAAATTAAATAGTAGAGGAGATAATAATAATAATAATAATAATAATAATAATAATAATAATAATAATAATAATAATAATAATAATAATAAAATTATTAATAAATATCCTCAACTCGTGTCCAACTCAGGATTGGGTTGAGGAATAAGATGAAGGAAAATCAAGTTTCGGTGAATAGATTTCAAAAAACCAACCATCAATTTGGCAAAATAGAAGAAACACTAACAATAATACACACAGAAAACAGCAAAGAAAAATTAATATTTTGGAAGAAATGGGCAGAGAATATCAATTTATTAAATGAAAATATGCCTAACAATCAATTTATAAATAAATTCAACAACAAGAAGAGTCATGAAGATGAAGCTAAGACTTCGAAAAGGTTTACGAAGATAATACATGAAATATAGAAGTTGAGGAAGAGGGAGTATAAAAATAAAAAAGGTATAAAATTATAGAATGAGATGAGACGAAGCCCCCTGTATAGAGATCTATGAACGACAAGGGTGCCGGCCTACCACGCCTGACGCACCATCACAGGGGCAGATGAACGAAAAGAAACGTAATAGATGAGGTGAATATGGAGAAATGGTGGAATGAAATTGTGGCAGGGGAAAACGGGAAAATAACTCCGAGAAAAACCTGCCCAAGCTCCGTTTCGTCCATCACGAATCCACATGGTGTGACCGAGACTCGATCTCGGGACTTCAGCGGTGAGAAGCGGGCGTCTAACAGCTTTCGCCACGGAGCCGTCTAGTAATAATGATAATAATGATAATAATGATAATAATAATGATAATAATAATAATAATAATAATAATATAATAATAATAATAATAATAATAATAATAATAATAATAGTATTATTAATAATACAAAAATTACAATAATAGTTAATAACAATAATAACTTACTTAATTAAATAAAAGTAAAACTTAAAGTTTTATGTGATTTTCATAAGATTTAAATAAGATGGATTTTCATCAAGTAAACAATTCAATTGATTAATTAATAATAATAACAGTAATAATAATAATAATAATAATAATAATAATACTAAGTTATAAAATGAAAATATGAGACAGAAGGCGTGCTGTACTGTGAAAATATATCTTGAAAGTGCAAGAAGTAGTACAGCATGGAAAATATCATTAACTCGAAGAAATACAGCCATGAAACGCCGTAGCGTGGTGGTTAAGACACTGAGCTACAAGCCGGAGGGTCGAGGGTTCAAGTCCCGTTGGGGTCAGGATTTTTAAACTGACCCAAACCCTCTGGCGGCACTATGGCCCTGGGGTCGACTCAGCCTCTAACGGAAATGAGTACCATACGCTTGTTCTGGGGATAAAGGCGGCCGTCACGCAGGGCTGACAACCCGGCTGACATAAAGTGCCGATTATCTAGCAAAAGTGGGAGCCTTAACCTCCTACTACCCCAAGGGCCTCCGGGCCTGTTGTGGGATCACTTTACTTTTACTTTACTTTACGATATAGCCTAATTCACTTGAAAAATTGTAAGCTTATTTCAAAGAACATACGCAGAATTATTTGGTAAACGTAGATGAAAAAATATATTGACTCTGAAATCATGAGAATTGTTATGGAATCTTTAAAAAAAGGCATGTGGGATTGCAGGATTTCTAACCAAACTTATTAAATCGGGTGCTAACAAACTATATGAATTAATAAAATCCTTTGTGAAAGATGTATAACTGGAAAAGATGTCCAAATGATTGGATGATATGACTTATATCAGTTATACACAAGAATGGAAAGAAATTATATGTGAGATATTTTAGAAGAATTACTGTAGCCAAAAAACCTTCGGCAGAATATATGGAAAATTTTGAAATATTTTGTGGAACAGGAATATAATAAAATGGAAACAGAGGAACAGGCAGGTTTCAGAAATGGTCGATTCATATTTGACTCACATTTTTAGTTTAAAACAAATAATTGAAAAAAATCCACCTTTCAACAACAAATTCATCTACTATTTATTTATTTAGAGAAGGATTATGAGAATACGCCCCTGATCAAAACATGAAAGTTGTACGTACGCTAATAAGAAATATTATCCAGCAATAAAAAAGTTATGTGATGAATCTATCTCTAGAGTAAAAACTAGTAAAACGTAGAACGTCAGGTTTTGAAGTTACTGAAAGTTTAACATAAGGATATTTTTATCGCCAATCTTATCCAAAATATATCTAGATAACGCTTTAACATAGTGGAGAAAACAAATGTTTCCCTATGGGAATAAAAGTAGAAGATTATAACATTTATTCGTTGCTATTTGCTGAAGATCAGTTACTGATGCAGAAGATTGCAAAGATTTAGAGTACATGACAAGAAAACATAAGAGGGAATATGAAAAATGGGGATTTAAGATGAATTTAGACAGAACGAAGTACATGGTACTATGAGATAAATCAAAAGAACTGATTTTAGAAGACGGGCATGGATAAATAAAAGCATGTGACGAATATGTATATTTGGGGACAAAAATTAGTGCTATAGAAGGCATGATGCTGAAAATAATGAGAAGATGAATAAGTCAAATCTTCAATATCAAAATTATATATGTGCATCAGAATATAAGTTCTAAAACAAAAATAAACATTTTTAATACAATGATAAGGAGTACAATGACATGTGGAGAAACATGGGAATTAGAACCTAGAAAAGTAACTCAATTTTTTTCTGAAATATATTTTTGGAGGCATAAAGCTGGCATTTATAGAACAGATAAAATAAAAAAGCAGTGTAATTAGCAAAAGATTAATGTCCAAACATCAATTCATCCATCCATCCATAGTAATTCTGCCCGGAGGCAGGTCCTTCACTGCAATCATAGCATTTTCATGCTATGCTTGCAGCTTTACTAGGGAATTGTGTAGGTGTGGTAGCTTCCCGTTGCTTTCCACACCGGTGAAGGATGATGATAATGATAAGGAAGGATGATAGGATGGATGATGCCATATGATTTCGGGGACAGTTTGGGCCTTAAAGTATCCTGACATTTGTCTTGCAGGTGAGGAAAAACCCCGATAAAAACCTCACCCAGAAAAACTGCCCCGACCGGGGATCGAAAATGGGCCCGCTGCGTGACAAGGCAGCACGCTACCTCGAGACCACAGCGGTGGACAAACATCAATTGTGGATTTAAAAAAAAGGAAACATTAAAGTGATATGGTCACGTAAAAAATATGATAAAATATAGATTCCCAAGAAGAATACTAGAATGGGTGCCACTTGGTAGAGGAAGAAGACGACGGGAGAAAGTAATATGGATTGATTGAGTTTTGACCTGCCTGAGGAGAAAAAGGTTTAGACAATGTAGACCAGAATGATAGGGAGATGTACAAGAGAAGGACTGTTGATTAATTGGGCATAGGAAGATTTTGTGAGCACTGTGAAACCTACTAAATGAATAAATAAAATAATGATAAGTAACTCATTGTCACTATTGAGCCCATAGGTTCATGGCCGTGCGTATATAAGCTCTCCACACATCCCTGCCTGATCTAATGTTTTCCAATCAACACTTGTATAGTCTACATCCCCAAAATCTTAATTAATATTATTCTCGCACCTCATTCTTGGCCTGCTTACTAGGCGGTTTTTTCTTTTGATTTTCCTATAAGGGATTTTCATTCTCGTTTAATAATAATAATAATAATAATAATAATAATAATAATAAATAATAATAATGTAATAAACTTAATAATAATACTGGCAGTGATAATGGTGAAATAATGATATAATAATACTAGTGATAATGATGATGATGATGATAATAATAATAATAATGATAATAATAATAATAATAATAATAATAATAATAACTAAAATAATATTTTTATTAGGAATATTCCACAATACTGAGTTTCTTCTTGAACCCAAAGTGATTTGTCGCCAGAGGTTCCTGTCTAAAGCATCTTCTTCCCTCAAATATCTAGCTTCCATACTTATCCTCATTCCATCCATCCAACGTTCCCTAGGACTGCCTCTTCCACTTCTCCCATTAGCTATCCAAACAAGGATCTTTTTTGGTATTCTATATTCTTCCATTAGCTTTCCAATCAAGGATCTTCTTTGGTATTCTATCTTCTTTCATTCTTATGAGGTTCCATACAATTTCAAACGTTTTTCGTGTGTGTGTGTGGTATGTATATATATGTATGTATGTATATATATATATATATATATCATATATATAGTATAAAACAATAATGGCAATAATAATAATAATAATAATAATACTGACCAGCCTCAAGGGCTAGTGGTCAGAGTTTCTGACTACTATTCATGAGGTCCATGGTCTGGAATTTAGGTTAAGTTTAGGTAAAGAACTCGTCTGGCATTTCATTATCATTTAATACCCATCATATCATCGGGGAAAGACAACCTGGTGGCATTAGACAAAAAAATAATAATAGTGACAATGATAATGTCTAATAGCCTAATGTAGCTGTAACTCCCTGCCACTATCGAGCAAAGAGGTCCATGGCCGCACGGACATAAAATCTCTCGACACATATCTTCACTGAAATAATATTTTGCTATTATTTCCTGTATAATTCACTTCTTTCAGAGCATGGTTATTCTCCCACTTCATTTCTGACCTATATACTGAATCCTTTCCCTCTCGTTTCCTATAATATATTTCCGTGCTTCTCTTTAATACACCGATATTCATGTTTATCACATGTTCATAATATGAGAAATCCCTTTATCTTGTGGCTAGAGATAATGTTCTGCAGCTCAAAGAACTAAATTCCAATTACGATGTAGCAATTTTCTTACTACGTCAGAGTTGATGTTACAAGCACTGAACTGGGAATTACTAACACATCTTCATTACAATCCCGATGATGCACCAAGTCTATTAAATCGTAACTTCATTTAAAAACATTTTAGGTAAACGAAGTGGCATTTACTACCAACACGAAAAGTTTAAGCATGATATATTATTATGTTTACTTTAACAATTAGAATATTTACCCATCATATAGTTTATTCCGCTTGTCTATTAGTCTCTCTTCTTTGATGTAAATCATTTCCTGATCACTCTATTTTCAAATACTTTGGCGAATAATGAAGGAATGTAGCCATTGAGGTTGTTCTCAAGAACATATTTTTGAAAGTATTTTACTAATCTATCATCGATCCCTCTAACGGGAACTTAGAAATGAACATTATATATATATATATATATATATATATATATATATATATATATATGTTATAATTAAGTGTTTAACATTGAGCAATGCAAGCTTAATATGGTATGATAAGAAAAATAAATGCCTGGACGGGATTCGAACCCGGAACTCTGAGCCTGTACCTCAGCGTTTTTCCGTTAATCACCAGGCGAATCCAATTCAAACACTTTTTTTCCCCGTCCAGGCATCTATTTTTCTTATCATACCATATTAAGCTTGCATTGCTCAATGTTAAACATTTAACTATAACATCGATAAAGCGTCACTGCTATAAAGTAAAAATATTCTCTTTAATTTGCTTACTTGTTATAGTCAGCTACTAGATGGCAGTGAAGAACGAGTTCCCGCGACATCTAGTAATAATGAAGAGTATAATACATATATAAGAAAAATAAGTGTTTGAATTGGATTCGCCTGGTGGTGTAACGGATAACACGCTGAGGTACAGACTCAGAGTTCCGGGTTTGAATCCCGTTTTTATTATCATACCATATATATATATAAAATGAAAAGATAAATAAACGCCTGAGTCGGGATTTGAACCCGGGATCTCTAACTCTATACGTTAGTGACATAACCATTAGTCCACCCAGGCTCCTAGCACAACTATTTATTTTTTATTATTTATATTCGATTCGCATTCACGAGAGGCAATGGTATAATGGACTCGATGCTATCTAGTGGCCTTATAACAAGCAAGCATTTCAAAGATAATATTTACTTTATAGCAGTAGCGGTTCTTTATTTTGATGTTATAATTGAAATTTGACGTTTAGCAATGATGGCCAAAGAAAAAAAAAATAAAAATGACAAGAAAAGAAAAATCCACGCCTGAGTCATGATGTGTATATATATATATATATATATATATATATATATATATATATATATTCAAATGCCCCAGGTTGTCTTTCGACATTCCTGGTTTCTCTCCTGGCATTGCGTACTTGTAACCCACTTCTGAGGTTGGGGCGCCTGGAAAGCGGGGTTATGTTGCCCCGATGATATGATGGGTGATGATGATGATGATGATAGTGGTGCGCCAGGAGAGTCCCTAATCCTAAGCTTAACCTAAGATTAATATGAATGATGATGATTGCGATGGCCATATAATTTCGGGGACCATTTGGGCCTTAAAGTTTTCCTGACATTTGTCTTACAGGTGAGGAAAAACCCCGATAAAAACCTCACCCAGAAAAACTGTCCCGACCGGGAATCGAACCCGGGTCCGCTGCGTGACAAGGCAGCACGGTACCCCGAGACCACAGCGGTGGACATAATGTATGTATGTATGTATGTATGTATATATATATATATATATATATATATATATACATGTAATTTGTGGAAGAGATAAAATAAAGGTTAGTGCATTTTTATTAAAGTACAGATGAATGTTAAAATTTAAAATGTAGATTTCATGAATAACAATCAAAATTGTATGGTCACATAAAAAGAATGAGGGAGTTCAGATTTCCAAGAAGAATACTAGATTGGGTGTCACCTGGTAGAAGAAGAGGATGCCAGAAATAACTTGGATTGATGGTGTTTTGAGAAGCATGAGGGAATATGTTTTGAATGTTGAAGAGAATGACAGCAGATTAATTGGGTACAGAATGATACCTTTATGAAGAGTTACTGAACATCCACTTGTTCGAGTCTCCATGGGAAGACATTTTCTCATGGAATTTCGGCCTGTATGGGATCGGAGCTCACTCAGCATCGTGAGGCATTTGGGTAGCTACTTTAAGTAGCGGCTCCAGGTTGAGAAAACAGGCTATAACGGCTGGGGATCCTATATGCTGACCACATGTCACCACTAATCTGGCTGGATGTTCCTCTACCCTTTTGATTGACACATGTGGATGTGAGGCAAGCAGCCGGCTGGTAGACCAAACGTTATGGAGTTTTAGAAAGAAGTGAAACATTATAAAATATGTTATATTTGTGTGTGTGCGCGCGCGTGCGTGTGTGCATGCGTTCATGTGTGTATATATGTGTGTTTTAATGTTCTAGTGACAGCAGATTTTTTTTTTCGAAAACAAAATAGTGTTACAGCAAACAATCAAAAAGTAAGGTCGAGTTCCTTCACTGACGAACCCGAACCGTTATGACTTGAGGTTCACTTGAAACGAAAATTTAAAAATCACTCTAATAGTCGTTTTCGTTTTTTCTCAACTAAACTCGGTATATGCCATTTGAATGTACCTATATTTTATTACACAAAAATGAACTAATCTTACCATTAGTAGAATGGATTTGAATGCAGTCATTTAAAATTTGCTCTTCTGAATTCCATGTTACATTTCTTCACTGTTACTAGACATATCATTTTAATTAACAAATTATAATCATATATTCCACATCAGCATAATCAGATAATAAGTTTGACTAGATGAGGATTCCGCTTAGTTTAAACAATTCCAGCGGGACGGCCTAATTCATTTCAGTAACATATGTTGCGTGTCAGCTAATGACAAATGAGGGAAATTTTGAGGAAGTGCCTGAATTTAAATACCTAGGAACAATAATCACAAATAGGAATGAGATGCACAAAGAAATTAAACATAGGCTCAATTCTGGAAATGCATGCTATTATGCATTGCAGAGACTCTTGATGTCCCAACTCCTTTCAAAAAACGTTAAACTGAAAATATATAAAACAATTATTATACCAGTTATATTATATGGGTGCGAAACATGGACTCTTACTTTAAGAGAGGAAAGGAGATTACAAGTATTTGAGAATGAAGTCCTTAGGAAAATTTTTGGACCAAAGAGAGATGAACAGACAGGTGAATGGAGAAGACTACATAACAATGAACTACATGGTCTTTACAGGAAGCCAGATATAATAAGAACAGTTAAGTCTCGTACACTGCGATGGGCAGGACATGTTGCACGTATGGGGAATGAAAGACTTGCATGGAAGCTTCTTGTAGCAAAGCCAGAGGGAAAACGCCCAGTTGGTAGACCAAGAATGAGGTGGGAGAATAACATTAACTATGATTTGAGGGAAGTGGATTATACAGGGAATGATTGGAAAGCATTAGCTCAGGATAGGGATGTATGGAGAGCTTATATCCGTGCGGCCATGAACCTATGGGTTCGATAGTGCTAGTGAGTAATAAGTAAGTAAGTATGTTGCGTGTTGTTAAAAAAAATGACTTACTAGAATTATTTTTAAACTTTCGTTTCAGGTGAATTCCTACTCCTTATGCTCCGATTTTCCAAGTTAACAAACAAGACCTTACTTCTGTAATTAGTACGGGGACCACGGTATGCGAATATGTCCAATGTGCGGGCGCTATGAAGACGAAATACATAGGCCTATATTAGGAAAATGTAACGGTTTGAAATGTTTGCCTGAAATATTTCTAAATTCAGATCGTGAAAGATTGGCATGCTACGAGTTTATGGAAAAACCCAGAAAATGGGATAAATGTGGGTAAATTTCTGGAGAAAATAAATAAGTAATCATAATGTAATATTATTAATTTTTAATAACTACCTAGTAACTACATGCAGCTCATTGTTGTACAATACTTTAAACCTATCTCTTCATCTTTCTTTGATCCGAAAACTTTCTTAACAACTGTATTCTCAAATAATTATTTTTTCTCTTCCCTTAAAGTAAGAGACCATGCTTTGCATCCATATAATAGAATAGCCTTTTTATAACTTTTTGGTTTATCTGGTATACAAGGTGTCATATAGAAAAAGTGAAGACGTTGCTAACAAAATAAATATATTTAATTATATGTGTGGCACCATAACACGAAGTCTCAAGGGAACCAGAAACGAGATTTCTTAAATTGTATAAAACAACGGTGAATACAACACTACTATATGGATGGGAAAACTGGGTCTTAACCAAATACCAGGATCGAAAATATAAAACTTCAGAAATGAGATTTTTTAGGGGTGCGGCTGGCTATACAATAGCATATCGAAAACGATTAGAAAATATACTAAAATAACTGAATATATTCACGTTTATTAGGTGGGATTGCATAATATAGAGATGAATGGATGAACTACATCAATATAATGGATAACAACAGAATCTCGAAACATATTCTTCACAGACCGCTAGGTCGAAGAAATGTAGGAATACCCAGTAAAAGATTGACTGACCAAATCTAACATGAGATCGGAACAGACCTTAAGGTCTAATCCTTGATGCTGCTGAAGATGATATAAGTTGGGAACACAAGAGTCCCTGCAATGAATAAAATTAGTCTCAAGAACTTTATTTATTTATATTTAAGGAGTTTTTCTATTAAGTTACATTAATTCTCACCTTATAGGTACTTTTACATACCATTCGAAACCCGGGGCTTTCAGTGACACGACCTGTCCAGAAAGGAATTTTAAACTATGGATCATACACATACTTTTTTGACCACACAAAGAACATCAGGGCCGCCCCGAGTGAGTAACCAGCTCAATGTCAAGGCCTACTGCAAGATAACACATGACGATGAAAGATAACATTCACACACACTTTCATAATATGGACATTTAAAAAAAGTACCAACGATTACGATATGCGAATATGTCCAATGTGCGTGAGCTTTGAAGACGAAATAAAGATATTAGGAAAAAGGAAATGAATTGAAATATTGGAGGCATCAGTATTGGCCGGAAATATTTCTAAATTCAAATCGTGACAAATTGACATGTAACGAGTTATCAGTGAACCCAAGAAAATTGGATAAATGTGGGTAAATATCTGGACATAACGGGGAAAATAAGAACAACACTCATTCGTGAATAAATAAATATGCCAACAAAGTGCAATATTATTAATACCTAATAATTATACGTAACTTAATTAAGGACACTTGGTAGATTTCGCTTGCAAATTTTATGCCTAGTCAACATTTGATACAAACTATTTTCTATGGAACTACAATACATGGGACAATAAAAATTTTACAGCCAATTAAGGTAGTTTTCTGATGGTACTACTGTCATTTATTTTTATCTAGCATTAATTGCTTTCATTTTACCAGAGTTTTCAAATCAAATAATTTACAAAAAAAATATATATATATACTTCCCATATGGGTACAAATTTCTCTGAGACTAATCATCAGAACTGCACTATTATTTTTACTGACATTGTTTGTGAGTGGCTTGAGACAACCAGTGAACAATGTACTCACTTGAGAGCCTAACATATTTTATAAAAAAATATTTATTTTTATTTATTTTTTTGCATTATTTTTTTTTCTTGAGAATAGTATATTTTAACAACAAAATATTTGATCGACTGGATACAGCTAGACACTGTAGACATCCACAACAATTCAAGCGTCTATGTTACATAGTTTCTGAGAAATGTGCACCTGAAACTTAAAAAATCATTTTTTTTGTAAATTATTATATGATTTGAAAGTCCTGGTAAAATGAAAGCAGTTAATGCTAGATAAAAATCAATGACAGTAGTGTCACCAGGAAACCTGCCTTAATTGGCTGTAAAATGTGTATGGTCCTAGGTAGTGTAGTTCCATAGAAATAGGGCTTGTTTGAAATGTTGATTAAATTTCAAGCGAACTCTATTAGGTATCCTTAATATATAATTTTATTGTAATGTTATCTATTTTTTTTTGTTTTGTTTTATTTTATATATCATTACTAGACATTCATTTATTGATACACAGTATAAACAGCACCTACGGCTTGCTGCTCGTCCGATCCATATTTGTAAATAGCGTTGTATATATCTTACTTTTAGTCTAATAAAGTCCTTACTTACTTACTTACTTACTCACTGGCACTATCGAACCCGTACGTTCATGGCGCGCGCGGACATAAGCTCTCCATACATCCATATCCTGAGCTAATGTTTTCCAATCATCCCCTGTATAATCTACTTCCCTCAAATCATAGTTAATGTTATTCTCCCATCTCATTCTTGGTCTACCAACTGGGCGTTTTCCATCTGGCTTTCCTACAAGAAACTTCCATGCAAGTCTTTTATTCCCCATACGTGCACATGTCCTGCCCTTCGCAGTCTACGAGACTTAACTGTTCTTATTATATCTGGCTTCCTATAAAGACCATGTAGTTCATTGTTAAGTAGTCTTCTCCATTCACCTGTCTGTTCATCTCTCTTTGGTTCCAAATATTTTCCTAAGAACTTTATTCTCAAATACTTGTAATCTCCTTTCCTCCCTTAAAGTAAGAGTCCATGCTTCGCACCCATATAGTATAACTGGTAGAATAATAGTTTTATACATTTTCAGTTTAACGTTTTTTGAAAGGAGTTGGTATATCAAGAGTCTCTGCAATGCATAATAACACGCATTTCCAGAATTGAGCCTATGTTTAATTTCTTTGTGCATCTCATTCTTATTTGTGATTATTGTTCCTAGATAAGTCCTACTACTACTAAACATGACGAATATAATATTGATTATGATGGCCGGTTGAAGTTCGGGGAATGTTATTTGAGGAGTAATCAATTAAAAAAAGAAATTTTGACCATTTATAGTTTAATCAAATATAAAATATTGCAAAATTAAGAAGGGAATTAGTTTTAAGTATTATTAAGGTCCATATAATTAAAGGGAACGGCGATATGTGGGGGATAAGGGATAAACTCTCTATGACTTTATTTTCTAATACTTTATTAAAGTAGATAAGCTTTGGGAAGCTTTAGTGGCTGGGTTGTTATGATTGCTAATGCCGAGGGCGGTTATGACCTACCAGGACTAAGTTATTCACACTTTGCTACTTGCTGGTTCCTGGACTAACAACATCAAAAGTTTTATGAGTAAATCACAACTTTATAAAACGCGCCATCTGTACACAATTGTTCGAACTAAAATGAAAACTTTGGTCTTTGCTAATAACTTTGATGAATTACTATTGGTCTATTTCTACTAGGGCCTATGTTATTAGAATGCGAGTTTATAAACACAGAAAAAAATTAACAATAGAAATAGGTATTTTGACTTAAGAGTGTAATTTCATAATTTAAGATTTTGCTTCATAAAACGTACACAGTATCTCAAATTTATGTATACACTTTTTTAAACGTTATTTCTCAGCAACGAAACGAGATTGAAATACAATCTTGTTATGTATAATCTAGAAGGAACTGGAAAAGCATAGCAATACATTCATCGTTCTTCATGCGTTTAGAAACGAATATGGCGGTGAAATTATCATTCAATGGACGTAAGTGGTTACTGAATTGGGAAAGGGAGAAGACAAAAACTGACAAGAGGGTGTTTTTTTGTAACTAGTCAAAAACGGTCAAGGATCTACCATTATATCTCCATCTCTCTCTTTGCCAAGTTAAGCCAGATATATAATAGTGGTATTCTCATCCTCCATTCTCATTATATGACACTCATCTCAGTCTGTCAATTTTAATAACATTTACAATAATTAACTAACTAACTCACTGGTACTATGGAACCCGTAGGCTCATGGCCGCGCGGACATAAGCTCTCCATATATCCCTATCCTGAGCCAATGTTTTTCAATCATCCCCTGTATAATCTACTTCCACCAAATCACAGTTAATATTCTCCCACCTCATCCTTGGTCTACCAACTGGGCGTTTTCCCTCTGGTTTTCTTACAAGAAGCTTCCATGCACGTCATTCATTTCCCATTCGTGCCACATGTCCTGCCAATCGCAGTGTACGAGACTTAACTGTTCTCACTATATCTGGCTTCCTATAAAGACTATGCAATTCACTGTTATGCAGTCTTCTCCATTCACCTGTCTGTTCATCTCTCTTTGGTCATTTTTTTTCCTAAGAACTTTATTCTATTTTTATTTATTTAATGCAGGGCACTTGAAATACAGATCATTCACCCAACTTTAGTCTCAAATACTCGTAATATCCTTTCCTCCCTTAAAGTAAGAGTCCATGTTTCGCATCCATATAACATAACTGGTAGAATAGTAGTTTTATATATTTTCAGTTTAACGTTTTTTTAAAGGAGTTGGGAAGTCAAGAGTCTCTGTAATGCATAATAACACGCGTTACCAGAATTAACATTTACAATATCTGGGTCTAAATACAAATTGTAAATTTCATTGTTCTATCTTATCCGCCGTACTCCACGATTATTTATGGGTCCCAGAATCTTCCTCAGGATTTTCCTTTCAAAGATTCTCAGTCTTTCTTCATTATCTCTACCAAGTGTCCAGCATTCACTGCCATAAATAGCAACTGGTCTCAGTATGGTTTTGTAGATTTTTAATTTTGCATTCAGACTTACAATTTGTGATTTGAATTCGTCCTTAAGTGCATAATAGCATCTGTTAGCTTGGATAATCCTGCTCCTTATTTCCTTATTAATATTATTATCATAAGTGAGTAAATCCAATATATTTATAGAAATACATGAATTTTCCATATTCGAAAATTAAATTCTCTTCAATATATATGGTTATAAAGAGTTTAGTTGCTTGACCCCGAGTCCACTTTTCCTGATTACGTATGAAAATGAAAAAACATACGATATTTTTAGGGTGGTATAAGGCAGCTTACAAACAAAAAAACTGTTCATAAATTCTTGTTTGCATAACCTCCTCTATGCGCTGAGATAAGGAGCAGGGGACAGGAGATAGTATTAAAAATTATATATGGGAATTTAAGAGAGAAGACTGTTTAAATATACTGAGGTCCCTTATGAGGACAATGTGTGACTCACAATAATGGCCGCATCTGCTTGTCCTACTTTAACCTAAGTTAAGCCTCTAAGTGGGGATATGGGCTCCCTATGGTCCCCTTACTGCCTCCCTTACTGCCCTTCGTTTGCATAACCTTTTAATATATGTAATATTTTAAAGTAGAAGCGAGCTTCAAAATCCTTGTAATTCCACCCGAGTCTATTATATTTAACAGTTTGTTTTCTTTTCAGTTGAAAAATTGCCAGGGGAGGATAAAACTAGAAAATTCTGCTAATTTTACTCCTACTTTATTTTCTTTCCTATTTTATAGGACATAGCAAGGTTTAGTGAATTCCAAAGGAATTAAGATTTTGACGTTTATTCTCATGAAAATATTAAGTTACTGACATTTGTTTTTACACATCTTCACAGATCCTATCTAGGGGACACTGAAAATGATTATGTCTAAATTACATACATACATATGCTGAGGAACATGCCGATGGAGCTAAATGAGGGATGCGAGGATTGTGGGGTGAATATAAATATAAATAAGACGAAGTCCATGGTTATAGGAAGGAAACCAAGGATGATAGACGTGAGGATTAAAGATGAGGGCATTGAGCAAGTGGAGATTTTCAAATACTTGGGCTGTACTATTAGTAGTAACATGAACTTTTCAAAACTTTATGTACTAAGCCCCCTTCACAAACCCCAGAAGATTGTAATAGGAATTATGAATCACCATGTGTGTGTGAATTATATATATATATATATATATATATATATATATATATCATACACAGGATGTGTAATATAAATGTGGTTCCAAATGGCGAACCTGTTGTTCGTTGCACAAGGAGTACCTGCGGCGCATGTTTTCATACACACGCCCCACAGGACCTGGTGTGTGCTCAATAACACTGGTCAACATGATTTTTGTCTCATGAGTACCAATAGTTGTACTAAATGCAGTTTTTTATCGTGTTTTCAAATGTGTATTTGGAATTTCTCCATCATCCACAGTTTCTTTATTTCAATTTCAATTAATGGATTTATATAATTATTTTTTAATAAACGTTTTTTCGAGCATTTGTCCAATGAGCGATGAGCACGGGGAACACTTTCATCAGGAGATTTCAGCTATGGAAAAGAGATAACAAGGCAAATGGAATCCATTTATGCTGGCCGATTTTTGTTGGACCATTAGGAGGGATGCTCCACAGGCGAAATATAGCAGAAAATCGGCATTTCTTACTTTCTAGGTGAGTCCGAATGTTCGAATATTGTGTAGTTACGAATGTAGAAAATGTTCAAGCGTTTGAAATTATAAAAACCTGTCTCTCAGAAACCTTGCGTGATGGAGAAAAACCGATATCATATTTGAATTCAGGAGAAGATATACCATCAGAATCAATTTTTTTTTCTGAGACAAAAAAAAAATATTTTTTGTTGCTCAGTGTAATTTCTGCTTTGCGCAGAATTCGTGCAAGAAGAGCTTCCTCCGACTCGACAGGTGTAGTTTCTTTCAGCCGCTCATTATGACGCTGTCATTTCAGAACTAACTGGCTCTTGTATCGCCACGAAGTACACGGAGAGGGGACTTTCTAGGCTTATGTTCGAGACCTTTCCAATATGAAAAGTTCTGGCCATCTATCTTTCCCGAAAAGGGAAATAGTGACTTATAGAAATCTCCGGAATGGCAACCTAGACATTCGGATGATCTGCGCGGATCTTATTACTCGCGAGTCGGTGACTCACGAATCTATTTCTACCAATAAGAGACGACTATTTTCACCTTCGCCCGCGAAATTCAAACATAGTTTTTACAACGAATTACAATATTATCTCATATTCCTGTGAAACATGTTGTACATTCTTACCGTTTTGACCTCATATATATATATATATATATATATATATATATATATATATATATATATATATATATATATACACTGCTAAAAACATCAGAGGATATTGTAGAATAATCTATTAAGACTATGTTTTTTGAAATAGTATTAGATGCAATCACTTTCTATTACTCCAAGGTAATGTAAATAAAAGTTTGGAGTTGTTACGTAACCTCGGTACCACACCAGAGGGCAGTGTCTGTACTGTTGATGTGAAAGGGTGGTGTGGGGGTGAATGTTTTGTTGCTGTTTTTAAATCCATTCCAATTTTCAGTTAATGAATGACTTGCCTTAGGGACAGTGATGCCTCGACAACATGATGTACCTGAACATATGGCTTGAAGGGTCATAGGAAGGATGGAAGCTGGACAGAACACAACAAGAGGTGGCACAAGCCATTGGGGTGTCTCAAAGCGTGATTTCCAGACTTTGGAATCATTTTCAAAGAACATACTGTTCACAGAAGAGCCGGAACACGGTCGACAAAGGGCAACAACGGCAAGGGAGGACCGTTACCCCTTGTTACCAAACAGCCCTTCGGAATATACCGCAGACATCACCCCTCAACTCTGAAATACACTTCAAACGAGAAACGGACTGCAGGGGTGTCAACTCAAACTGTCCCTAATCGACTGCTGAATTGGTGGGTGTCTCTATGCCCGTAGGCCCCATGGCGTGTAACCAGGTTCACTCCACAGACACCGTGGAGAGATCGCAAGAAACTGAGCGGAGGAACATCGTGGGTGGAGGCATGCTGAATGGAGATCAGTTTTTTTTCTGATGAGTCGCGATTCAACGTGGAATGTGATAGTAGGCGTGTATTCATCTGGAGAGAAAAGGGGACACAAAACAATCCAGCTTTTGTACGTGAAAGATCCCCATATGGTGGCGGTGGATTGATGGTGTGGGCAGGAGTCAGTAGTGGTGGACGTACGGACCTCTACGTCATCCAAGGTGGTACTTTGACTGCCGTAAGGTATAGAGATGAGATTCTCCGACCTTTTGTCGTGCCTCATGCTGGTGCCATAGGTGATTCTTTTCTTTTATGGACGATAATGCACGACGCCACAGAGCTGGCTTGGTGGACGACATGCTGGAAGTGGAGGGTATCGAGCGTATGCAATGGCCAGCTTCCTCCCCGGACTTAAATCCGATTGAGCATGTGTGGGATGCATTAGGCAGGCGCATTGCAGGCAGACCAGCACCTGCCACAACTGTTCCAGAGCTGCACATTGCTCTTATGGAAGAGTGGCCACGTATCCCCCAAGAACTCATTGCTAACCTCATTGCATCATGCCACACAGGTGTGAGGCAGTGCTGGCCATTCGAGGAGACCATACACCATACTAAAGAAACATTTTCACCAATGTTAATGTTGCTTTGTTTGTTTGCCATATTCCTAATCAGGATCTCTTTGACATCTGGTATGGTACAGAGGTTACGTAATGACTACAAACTCTTGTTGACATTCTTTTGGAGTAATAGAAAGTGATTGCATCTAATACTGTTCCTAAAAACATATCCCCTAATTTTTTGAGCAGTGTATATATATATATATATATATATATATATATATATATATATATAGCAATTATTAATTATCTAGTACTTCATTAATAATACATAATAATACATTTTAATACATAATCTACAGTTGACGTGGAAAGAAAAAATAATATAATAATAGTAATACTAGTAACCTATGAATTTGAATTAATTATTTGGCTTGGCAAAGACAGTGTAAAATATAAAATAATAATACGGATATACCTGAACACGGATATATATTATAATGTCAAAGGAAATATTTATTGAGCTTTTTTAAAAACTGTTTTTGAGTCGGGCAGTCCATGATATACGAGAGAAGGTAACTCTAGAGTCGGGTGGCCGAAACAAGGAAGGATGAGGAATAGTGAGATGTTCGAAGCAGGGGTACAGCTGGAGGTTAAATTTTCTCTCAAACGTGTGTTGAAGTTGTGGTGGGAAGGTAGTGAATGGAAACTATATAAATATAAAGGGGTGATGAGGTGGACAAAGTTTTGTATAAGTAGCAGAGGCAATGTACCTATCTTTCGTCTCTCTTCAAATCGGAGCCAATACAACATTTCATACTCTCAAGGGAAATATTTAAATCATCATCATCATCATCATCTTCACTTCAAGGTTTAGGCGATTCTCTCTTCCGAAGTCACAATGATTCCTCCCATCTCTTTCTAGGTCTTCTTACATTCCCTTTAGTTTATAATGGATATTCTATTATTGGGCAATCTTGTTTCTTCCATTCCCTGAACATGCTGTTCCCAGCCGATGCGGTGTTGTTGAATTGTATAATTTATTGAATATATGTAATCTGACACACAAAATAGAAAAGCGCAAAGCTTCAAAACAGCTGACCCAAAATGTCTTAACTTGTAATCTCGTTTGCTAAGAATACAGCTGAACGATTGGATAGGAAGTAAAGGAAGAGAATCAGAAAGTGAGGTTATGTTTCATTTGTTTTTTCATTGTAACTTGATCATATCATTTGTCAAATAGGATCGCAATATTGTAAGAATTCACCCTAGTGGAGAAAAAATGAAACACATCAAACTGTAGATTATAACCAACATTATAGATTAATGATATTTTAGTTAACAACTCAGTACAATCATTATTTAAAAACACAATATTTTGAACACACAATTACAAAATGTATAGTTCGGAGGAATCTGTTCATTATTTGCTAAATTCAATGTATTTGTTGGAGAGTCAGTCACTGCAAAATAATGCTCTGACCCGTTTAGAATATAAAAGGAGGAGCTTTCTTTATCACAAGAGCAGCAGCTGCTAAAGAGAATTCGTTAAATAGCGAGGTTAAACACTACTGTCATTGGTTGTAAAACAAAACTGATTAATACGTGATTGGCCACTGACTGCCATATGGAGCATGACTTAAATAGTCAAAATAAATATACAATCCATTCCGCAAATCAGCAAAATTGGAACAGAAATTGGGCTTTTTGAAGAAATAGCTTACTTCACTTAATACCTGCGTGACTGACCTTCTTAAATGCATATAGTATATAAATATCGCAACACATGCGCACTGTGAAGTAATAAGAACTTCTTGAATTTTAAGTCTTAATGCACAGACGTTCCTGGTTTGCATACTGTAATGTTATATTTAATAAGGTGCGTACACTCGTGCCGCTCTAGCACGTACATGGACTTAATTATGTGTCATATATTCAGACATATTACACGTGGCTGCATTTCATATTACGAAACACACACAGATGTTTCTTGCCTTAGTAACTTCTTGTGTTTGTGACACTGTAATATAGTTCAGTCATGCACAAATGTCTGGCGCAGCCAAGAAAACACATTCACACGACGTCTCTCGCATTAAATTAATTCTAAATACTAAGAAGTTGCGTCAGTTCGCTAATCTGAGAACTCGACTGTGACGCTAAATGTCATATGTGCTCCTCGTATATAATTTTTTTTATTTTGATTTTTTTGCCAAACTCCAAAGGAATGTAGCTGTACGCATGAAAATATTTTCGAAAACATTTTGCAAATCTTCATCGATCCAACATACAGCTATATACTGAGCTGAACCTCTGCAGTGACGCCAAGGCTCGGGTGAGCGTATTGATACAGAAGTACTACACATTTTCAAAACAATCCGAAGATTAAAAAGAAAGTAGTAAGACTGATGGTGCTGGCTTAAAGGTCAACCTTTGTGTAATAGCGTATACTATTTATTCCCTGCAGTTATACTAGCTCCCCACCTAAATATAACTTTTAGGGGATTCTTTGCAACTTTTTGGACCAAGGAGAGACGAACTTTCAGGTGAACGGAGAATAGTTCACAAGAGTGGATTAAATTATTTTGATGGGAAATTAGATATAATAAGAAGAGCTAAATCTCGTAGACTGCGATTGACAGGACATGTAGCACGATTGGAGAATGAATTGATAATAGTTTAAAAAACTAAAACAACATGCTTTATTAGAAACCGAACAAACAAAATTAAAAATAATTTTAATTTCCAACACGCTTGGGATAAAATTAAAGTGGTCAACAAAAAAATCATCACCAACACATCTTGAATAAAACTAGATTTACCTACAAAAAAATTACCATCAAAAGCGTGGTGTACTCTATATCGATTATTATATTTGATAATAAACATATATTGGTAAACATAAAGTCTCTAAGAAGAAAACGTAAAACTATAAAGAGCACCCCCGCTTTTGATGGTAACATTATTTTTTTTGTAGATAACTCTAGTTTTATTCTAGATGTGCTGGATATGATTTTTTTGTTGACCACTTTAATTTTATCCCAAGCGTGTTGGAAATTAAAATTATATTTCATTTTTAGTTCGGTTTTCTAATAAAGCGTGTTATTTTAGTTTTTTAAACTATTATTTATTTTTTTATTTTTTAGTTTTAATATTTTACAGAATAGGATAAAAATGTAAATATCTTTAAATTCGATACTATTGTAGTATGAGCTAAAAGTAATACTCTACTAAAAAAAAATCCTCCGAGCCGGATTTGAACCAGCGACCTATGGATTACTGAAATTATATACCACTACAGTCCACCACTCTACCAACTGAGCAACACAATGCTATTTGAATGCAACTCCGATTGAGGGTCTTTCCACTTTTCAGCGGTTGCCCTTTTACCAGCCGGCTGCTGGTCCTTCACATCCACATGTATCAATCACAGAGGTAGATGATCAACAGCCAGTGTAGGGGTGACATGTGGTTAACATGTCGAGTCCCCCAGCCGTTATAGCTGGTTCCTCAACCTGGAGCCGCTACTTATTGTAGCTACCCAATTGCCTCACGATGCTGGGTGGGAACCGGTCCGATACTGGCCGAAATACCATGAGAAAATTTCTTCCCCCATGGAGACTCGAACCAGCGCAAGTCCCGTAGCTCTGCGTCAAGGCTTCCTACCTTAACGCTCGGCTAAGGCGCGGGATGCAACTGAAATGTTATAATTAACTACTATCCTAAATTAAGACGATAACATTTGGATGTCAATCTAAAATGATCATTTTATAATATTACTCTATTCCCCAAATGATATCCTTAAGTTGATTAACCCTCTTTATATTTTTTATTAATATACTTAGGCCCTACTATCTTCTCATTCAACGATTAAGTAAGAAGTTGATAAGTCCGCAACCTAATATACCGGTTTTTATTATTTTGATTTTCTGCTGATTCTGGCCAGGATTTTACAACCATTTATGAAATTATTATATTGTCATTGTTCCTTTAGAAGTATACAAAGTTTCAAGTCGATCCAATGATTTTAAGTGGGTGAAAATCTTGTTGAAAGATTGCGTTACATAATTACACAAACACTTTTTTTATGTTCTGATGATTCTGGCCAGGATTTTGGAAAACAATTATGAAATTATTGTATTGTTATTGGTCCTTTACAAGTATACAATGTTTCAAGTCGATCCAATGATTTTAAGTGGATGAAAATCGTGTTGAAAGATTCCGTTATATAATTACACATACACTTTTTTTTATGTTCTAATGATTCTGGCCAGGATTTTGGAAAACAATTATGAAATTATTGTATTGTCATTGGTCCTTTACAAGTATACAATGTTTCAAGTCGATCCAATGATTTTAAGTGGGTGAAAATCGTGTTGAAAGATTCTGTTATATAATTACACATACACTTTTTTTTATTTTCTGATGATTCAGGCCATGATTTTAGAACAACATTATGAAATTATGGCATTATCATTGGTCCTTTACAAGTATACAAACTTTCAAGTCTCTCTAAAATTACTTTTAGCTAAGAATTTCTTGAAACAAAATTGGCAAAATTATTAAATTTGTTAAAACAATTTCCTTGGTAAAAAGCATACCAGAATAAAAATTTTCAAAACTAAAGGCCGATTAACATGTCTGAAACATGAAAAACAAACTATTTTTTGGAACAAAAACAAACTATTTTTTGGAACAAAAACGAACTATTTTTTGGAACAAAAACAAACTATTTTTTGGAACAAAAACAAACTATTTTTTGGAACAAAAATAAATAGAACAGGTAAATAAATGTATGCATTTGGGTAGTACTACAGGGTCTATATCATACGTTGTGACCGAGGGAGCGGCGTTTTCACTATCCGCTACGAAGGCAGCTGTAGCCGCATTCGACGAGTGCTCGACTTTAACTGTATATAAAGTATTACATTTAATTTTACCTTATAACATGTTACACGACTGACTCACTCCGCCAGGTGCCAGTTGCACTGCGTGGGTAGCGCATGTTGATGACTCACTTTTCTGGCTAGTGGGACCATAGGTTGAGTCATACGCATTGTGTAAGACTGTAAGGCAATATTTATAACAATAAAATTTTTGCCTGTTGTGGCTGTCGTCCTCAACAAATTAGATTTTTTTTAAATATTCAGCTAGACCTTTCGAAACCGGTTCCAATTAAAGCAATACAATGTGTACCTGTTGTGGCAGTAGTTCTCGACAAGTTACGTTTTTTTATATTCGGCCGGGCCTTTTGGAACCAGTTCCGAAAGACCTAACTGAATAATTGTGGCTGTCGTCATCAACAACTCTAATTAGTTGATGACGAAGGCGACAACAGGTACAAATGTTATTGTTTTAAGATGGAACAAGTTCCGAAAGGCGTAGCTGAATGATTTTAAACAAATCCAATTTGTTGAGGACGACTGCCACAACATGTACAAATTGCATTGTTTAAAATATTTAACGATGACCTGAACGATGGAAAGTGTTTCTTAAAAGTATTGTATAAAGCAACTAAAGCACGTAATTTACGGCATATTTTAATTGATATTTGAAGTTATTAGCAAAACTATGTTTTAATCCTTAAAAACCTAAAACAGGAAGAGAAGAGATGAAATTGGCGGCGAGTAAAGACAGCAGTAGCCTTAGATGTCTTTGATCGTCCCAAGAGTAATACGGCGTCTCTCCTAAAGAGGATCAAAATGTAATCCTATTACACCCCAGACCGCGTGACCTACTTGACCTTCCAACCACAACATAACTGGCTTACAATCATCAACAGGCAATTACTAACGGCGCTCAACTTTTTGTGTACTTTACTTCAACCTTCAACATTTTTTGACTAATTTAGAATGAATTAAAGGTAGCTCCGTGGGGCAAGGTGATAGAAGATCGCCTCTCGACGGTTTGGTCCCGAGTTCGCATCTTGATTGCTCCCTGTGGGTTTCATGGTGGACGAACGGAGATTGGCATGGTTCTTCTCGCGGTTCCTCCCATTTTCATCTGGCACAAATTTCATTCCAACATTTCTCCACACTCGTCGCATTCATTTCATTTCATTTCATCTACCTCAGTGATAGTGCGTAAGGCGTGATTGATCGGTTCCTTGTTACTCAGAGACTTCCAACGAAAGGGGATCATCGCTTCTCATCGATCTATTACATAAATAAAACGGTATTAACATTAATGGTTAAGTATGGTAACAGTTCTAATAATTTAATAATAAAATATTAATATTGTAAACCAAACGGCTAAGAGTCGGACAAGATTTAAGGATTTTTTTTTAAGTAATTCTTTTCCCATGTTGTGGTGACATTTTGAAGCTGCTAACACTCTTCATGCCAGATGTTATAGTAACATTTTGAAGAATTGGTGTCCCAAAAATAATTACTGGTTCAGGTTGGGTTTGATTTTCGGTAGAGCCGGATTCTCTTTTTAGGGTCGGAAGTTGGTACCCTGGATAGGAAAACACTTCACAATCATAAAAAAATGTTTCATGTAGTAATAATTTCACATTTATTCACTTCGTAGGTTCCCAGCAGATTAAGTAAATTTAAGTGGTATTATTCTTCACTGTCATTTAAAATAAATTCTTTTCTTGTCTGAAATCAATTACTGTTGTATTAAATATTACATTTTATCATTAGAACTCTTCTTGCTTCTATCTTTGTTGAAAGTTATATGAAGAATGGCCAGTGTAATTCTTTTATAATTTTAAAGAACATTATTGCATCGCATGATGTTAAGTTTAAATTATATTGGTTAATGGTCCATTAATATATAAGGTTTAAATCTGATTTGTTAAATCAAAAAGTTAATTGTTTTAACGTCCAATCAGAATTTAGTATACTTTCATTTAAAAATATGAATTAAAGCAGGTGTTCTTATTACAGTTATAACAGAAAGCTTTATAATTCTGACAACAATGACTTAAAACAATTTTAAAAGCATTATTTAGAAAGACTGTTATGAAGACTTTTTTTTATTTAAAAATTATTATTCACTGAGAGTAATTAATATTATAATTACAATAAAAATAAACGTTATCTCAGTCAAAACATACATTTATTGTGTCGACGTTTCAATATCCTGTTGTGAGATTAAAACGTCGACACAATAAATTTATGTTTTGACTGAGATAACGTTTATTTTATTTCTTTGTAATTATAAAGACTGTTATGTAATACAATTTCTTTAATTGTTATGGAGACATTTTTATTCAATAATGAATTATTTAGATGTTTATCTTTATTCAAGTTATATTCAAATATTAAATGAATTTTAAAATACAAGATTATTAACTTTAACTTTCATATTTATTATGATATTAAAATCCTGTTTTATTACACGCTTTATATTAGCTTGACCTGTATCTATCTATGTAACGGAATCTTTAAACGCGATTTTCACCCAATTAAAATCATTGGATCGACTTGAAACATTGTATACTTGTAGAGGACCCGTGACAATACAATAATTTCATATTTATGTTCTAAAATCCTGGCCATGATCATCAGAAAATAAAAACGTGTTTTTGTATCAATGTAACGGAATCTTTCAACGCGATTTTCACCCACATAGAAACATTGGATCGACTTGAAACTTTGTATACTTGTAGAGGACCCGTGACAATACAATAATTTCATATTTATGTTCTAAAATCCTGGCCATAATCATCAGAAAATAAAAACGTGTTTTTCTATCAATGTAACGGAATTTTTCAACGCGATTTTCACCCACTTAGAAACATTGGATCGACTTGAAACTTTGTATAGGTGTAGAGGACCCGTGACAATACAATAATTTCATATTTTGTTTCTAAAATCCTGGCCAGAATCTTCGGAGAATCAAAAAAATGAAAACTGGTAAAATAGGTTGCGGACTTGTCGAGTTTTTAGTCAATCGTTGTAGAGCTCAGTTGGTAGAGCAGTGAACTCTTGGTATATAATTTCAGTAATCCATACGTCGCTGGTTCAAATCCGGCTTGGATGGTTTTTTTATAGAAGAGTATTACTTTTAGCTCATACTACAATAGTATCGAATTTAAAGATATTTACATTTTTATCTTATTCTGTAAAACATTAAAACTAAAAAATAAAAAATAAATAATAGTTTAAAAAAAACTAAAATAATACGCTTTATTAGAAAACTAAAAAATGAAAAATAATTTTAATTTCCAATACGCTTAGGATAAAATAAAGTGGTCAACAAAAAAATCATCTCCAACACATATAGAATAAAATTAGAGTTATCAACAAAAAGAAAATAATTTTACCATCAAAAGTGTGGGGTGCTTTTTATGATTTTTACATTTTCTTCTTAGAGAGCTTACTTTTACCAATATGTTTATTATCAAATATATTAATTGATATAGAGCACCCCACGCTTTTGATGGTAAAATTATTTTCTTTTTGTTGATAACCCTAATTGTATTCTATATGTGTTGGAGATGCTTTTTTTGTTGACCACTTTATTTTATCCCAAGCGTATTGGAAATTAAAATTATTTTTCATTTTTTAGTTTTCTAATAAAGCGTGTTCTTTTAGTTTTTTTAAACTATTATTTATTTTAGAATAATTACTTAGAGGCTGTGATTAAAAGTTGTAATGAATTTTAGTAGAGAAAAATAAAAAAACAAAGAAATAAACGTTATCTCAGTCAGAACATAAATTTATTAAGTCGACGTTTCAATCTCCTTATGTGAGATCATTTTCAACCCGACACACGGGATCAGACGCAAGGAACAAAACCACTAGTCCACTCTAAAAATTCTCAAAGAGAATGAAATACCAAATTAAATTTATTCTACTTAGCCTTTGTTACAATTTGTATCAATAAAGACTACATAAAACCAGACTAATTTCAGACAGACAAAATCTTTAAACAGAGAATCGTGTTTGGTTTTGTCTGAATAGAAACTCATAAAACATGAGAAACTGATGACTTTGGTTACGTATGAAACATTTTATTCTATTTTAACAGCAAATTATTCAAAATACAAGTATATTTGCTTTGTTATTCATTTCTCTATTCTCTTCTGAGAACACAAGGAATATTATATTAAACCAGTTGACATGGTTTAGATTGAAATGGATTTCCGTACCTTTTCAACATTCAGATGTTGCCTTATGTTACGTTCTACTAAAACTTAAAATATATTTTTACAATTGCATAAATTCTCCTTTTATGGTCAATTTCAAGATATCACAGATTATTAAAAAACAAATTAATTTATATTTTCACTTTAGGTGAACTATAACTCCTAATGAATCTATTTCAGTGGTTATCGTACTCGATCTTACTTGTTTTAATAGATGGAGAAAAAAGCGTGGGCCATATTTGATAAATTAAAAATAAATTCTATATCTGAACAAGAATGGATTCAATACTATAATAAACTATGATTTGATAATTGTACTTTAGCAATTCATAATGATATAGATTATATCTTAACTATGAATATTCTTTACAACAACGAAGACATGTTCCAATGCAGCCAGCATAGAATGCACTAATTAACTGTACACATATATATCAGAATTTCAGAACTTACTACTTATTTTTGAGCGTTGCATTATTTTACAGGTCAGAGTACTTAAATTGCGTTGGGTCAGCTTTTAGTTTTGTTAAATATCGTGTATATATTGGCTGCATCCAGTGAATCCATAGTGTAAACTACTTCGCGTTTAGTGGCGTATTCGAATGGTGTGAGATTGGAACTTGGAAAAAAAAATCCCGTCACATGTTGTAAAATACGTATTACCAAATGTTAAGTCTCGCATACTGCGATGGGCAAGACATATGACATGAATGGGGAATGAAAGATTACTTTGTAAAAAACTTGAGGAAAAACCCTTAGTAGGCAGGGCAATAATGGTATCTAATATACAAGAATGAGTGTTTGTTTGTTTGTTCGTACTTTATGCGCGGCCTTACCGTTGATCCGATTGTGATGGAGTTTTTTTGCAAAATGTATAGTACCTTCCCGGAATG
Organism: Diploptera punctata; assembly: GCA_030220185.1. Taxonomy (NCBI): domain Eukaryota; kingdom Metazoa; phylum Arthropoda; class Insecta; order Blattodea; family Blaberidae; genus Diploptera; species Diploptera punctata. The sequence continues at coordinate 4,099,810 of JASPKZ010003847.1, read as the reverse complement.
AACATAGACTATAAGAGAGGAGATACTCAACTCCTACACTCTTAAAAACATCCTTTGTAGTGAAAAATTTGAAAAGTCCCTTTTTTATATCCTTAAATGGCTTACGCTGCCTAAACCATAACAAATACACAAAATGAATGTACACAAAATTGAATATCTCAAACAAAACGCTACAGAAAAGTCCGCGACAGCATATATCTTTTACAGATAAAACACAATAACCATTTTTGTCTTTCCTTGATGCCAAGGAGATCGGGATAAGTAGATTCCCGGGCAAGCATGTATTGCCATACCATTCATCGGACGGTCATGGGGCTTTTTGCAAAATGTTCAGGATTTTCCCGGGAAGGTTATAGGTTATAAGAGAGTATTAATGCTCAAGCTCTTCACCCTTAAAAATCACCTCCTGCAGTGAAAAAACGTGAAAAAATGTCGATTTTTGTAAGCTTATATGACTTACGCTGCCTAAAACATAACAAATACACAACATTATTGTACACAGAATTGAATATCTCAAAAACCTGTACAGAAAAGTCCGCTAAAGCATATGTTTATCTTTCACGGATAACTCTCAATAACTATTTTTGTCTTTCATTGATGCCAAGACGATTGGGATAAGTAGATTCCTGGGTAAGCATAGCAAGCGCATGGTGGGTACTCTTTTATGGATAACTCAAAATAACGAATTTTGTCTTTCAGCTAATTTATGCCAAGTACATCGGAATGCGTAGATTCCCGGGCAACGCCGGTTAATCAGCACGGGGAATCTAAAAATAATAACTATATAAATTTATATTCATTTTTCCTTTTACTTATTCAACTAAATGCAAAAACACATCATTCATTTAGGTGTAGCAGCGCACGCCGGGAATTAGCTAGTCAGAACAGGATATGGCTGTATGGAGAGATTATGTCTGTCTTGAACCTACGGGTACAATAGCGCTAGTTAAGTCGTAGTTATCCATTTTTAATCCCGAAAGTAAACTCTTGACTTTTGAACAATTCAATATGGCTGTATCAAGGATTCTCTCTTAACCAAATCTAAGTTAACAAATTTCTTCTAGGTGTTAGTACTTGAAATTCTGGAACAAGCTTGGAAACATTATCATCGAACACGTTTCCTCATCCAACCAACTTGATCATCAACTTGTGGGTCTCACAGAAACCAATTCGTCGCTTTCAAACACGATGGTACAACTTTCCAAGTGTTAGAAGGAGGTCAGATAAACTTGTGTAATTGTACTAAAGCAAAGAGAAAATAAACTTTAGTGAACATTGCTAAACTCAATTATACGTCCACAAAAGAAGTTCAACATCAATAAAGGTTCATGGTCATAGTTTGAAATACAATACATCTTCACACCAGTTTGATAACAGATGAAAACGGTAACTGCTATTTCAGCTTAACACATATCACAACCAGTGTATTTTACAAACAAGCAAGGAATATGGATATATAGAATATAACTAACTAACTCACTGGCACTATAGAACCCATGGGTTCATGGCCGCGCGGACATAAGCTCTCCATACATCCCTATCCTGAGCTAATGATTTCCAATCATTCCCTGTAAAATATACTTCCTTCAAATCATAGTTAATGTTATTCTTCCACCTCATTCTTGATCTACCAACTGGACGTTTCCCTCTGGTTTTTCCTACAAGAAGCTTCCATGGACGTCTTTCATTCTCCATTCGTTCCACATGTCCTGCCCATCGCAGACTACGAGACTTTACTGTTCATATTATATCTGGTTTCCTATAAACACCATGTAGTAAACTCTTATGAAGTCTTCTCCATTCACCTATCTGTCAATCTCTCTTTGGTCCAAAAATTTTCCTAAGTACTTTATTCTCAAATACTCGTAATCTCCTTTGCTCCCTTAAAGTAAGAGTCCATGTTTCGCATTCATATAACAATACAGGTGGAATAATATTGTTATGTATTTTCAGTTTAACGTTTTTCTTAACGAGTTGGGACGTCAATAGCCTCTGAACTGCATAGTAGCACGTAGTTTCAGAATATAAACACAAAAATATATTTCAATATTTTTGGGGACTTTATATAGGCCGAAATATAGAGAAAAATAAATATCTGTGTATAGGAGAAGAAAGTGAAAATGTAAGTTTAAGCAATGAAAAATAACTAAAACCTGGTACTAAATGCACTTACTTAGGTACAAAATTAGACTATTCAGGCCATAACACATTGGTAATTAAAAATAGAATCGCACAAACAAAACAAGCAATACATTCTTTAAACTCTATTTGGTGGAGCAAAAATATTTCAAAATATAAAAAATTACACACACACACACACACACACATATATATATATATATATATATATATATATATATATATATATATCAATCCGTAGTTCAGAACATTTTAACGTTTGGCAAATTCCCCCAGGGAATTGAAAATAATTATAAGTACAGATATTAATGTTTAAGAAGATCAGCTGAAAAATCTAGAACGGATAGAATACGAAATAAATAAATAAAGGAAATTATGGGTGTGCAAGAGAAGCCTGACATCATTGACATTATAGAAAAGAAAATATTACAGTGGTATGGTCATGTCAAAAGAATGTTAGAACAAAGATTGCCTAAACTTATTATGGAACGGATCCCAAAGGAAAGGAAGAAAGGCTGGATAGAAGATGTACAAGAGACTGTGATTGTCAAAGGATTGGAGGAAGAACAATGGATGGACAGATAGGAATGGCGTTTGGTTTCTGAAAACAGCGGCAGCGGTCATGATACCGGATGATGATGATTTTTTTTCACAAATCTCCATTCATCATATTATTTATTAGACGCCATAAATCACCAAATATGTAAATATAAATGTCCCGCACTGTAGGTGAGTGGTTAAGGCAAGATACCTTGGCGCAGAGCTGAGGGATTTGAACAGGTTCGAGTATCCTTGGGTGAAGAAATTTTCGAAAGGAATTTTCGACCAAATTGGGACCGGTGTCCACCCAGCATTGTGAGTATTAGTAGCGGCTCCAGGTTGAGAAAACCAGTTATAACGGCTGGGGACCCGATATTCTGACCACGTGTCACCCCTACACTGTCGGGATGATAATCTACTTCTTTGATTAACACATGTGGATGTGAGGCCAGCATCAAGGTCATATAAGGCCAGTCGCGACATGGAGTTATAATTATGAAAAGATAAATTAAAGCTTGAAATTGGATTTGAACCCGAGACCTCTCATCATCAACAACAAGGATTAAGCCCAATGGCCTGTTCCGATCTCATTATAGGTCAAATTGGTCCTTCCATCTCTTCAATGATCTTCCCAACAATCTTCTCCCTTTTGGTTTATAATTATACATTCTTCTTGGTATGCGCTGTTCATTAATTCGTAATACGTGTTGAAGATAAGCATTTTGATAGAATTTTATTCTTTCACAGAGATTAAATATATTAAGTTCTGTTCTTATATATTCATTTTTCTTTTTTATCGGTCCTTTGGTATCCTGCTATTGCTCTCAACATCTTCATTTCAGCAGCCTCTATTTGTTTACTATCTGCCTTTGTTAATGTCCAGGCTTCACATCCATAGATAAGATATGGAATTGCCAATACTTTGTAAATTTTAAAAATAGTTTATTTTCTAGTTTTATCCAATAAAGTACGTTTAATTGTGCCACATAGATAATTGAATCGTTGTATTTTAGTGTGTAGCCCGAGACCTCTAACTCTATAAATTAGTTCGATACCAACTTTTGTACTCAGGTTCCCAGTGCTAACATGAAATTTCCTTGCATGTATAAATAAACATATTAGTGGACCTTATAAGATAAACGTACTAACGGAACTTAAAATTTTAATGGAAGTAAACATCTATTTAATAGTAAATGAGAACACACCTAACTCATACAACCCTCTATACGAAATTACAAAACAATAGTCAGTAGTTACCGATGGCGCTGTAATGTCGCTGATGTCAAAAGCGTCGCGAAAAAAAATAACAGTAGCGTATATGCTTCTGCTGAAGATGGAAGCCAGTTTCCGAAAGCCTACAGTCTTGAATGTTTTTAAAATAATAAAACAATTAACCCAGTTAAGGACGATGGCATCTATTTTAACATTTTACTTTTTAAATAATGTTTAATTTACAATCACTTGAGGGAAAATTAGAGTTTTATATATTTGCAATCTAACGTTTATTGAGAAAAGTTGGGACAAGAGGTCCTGTAAAGCGTAATGCATGTTATTACGAATTACAGGGACTCTTGTCATCCCAATGTCTCTAAAAAAACATTAAACTAAAAATATATAAAACGTTTTTCTCCCAGTTATATTATATGGATGCGAAACATGGACTCTTACTATAATGGAGGAGAAAATATTACGATTATTTGAGAATAAAGTTCTTAGGATAATTTTTTGATCCTTCCGGGAAATTCTCAAACTCGATACGCTATTCTTTTTGCAGACGATTTAGCTCTTCTGGCACTTTCCGAAAATGATTTGCAACGATCAATTTATAATTTTCAAAAATAGGTGCCAAATTTAATATGGAAATATCAATTAACAAAACTAAAATTATGGCATTTCTTGGGAAGGACCCCATACAAAGTAAAATCTGTCTCCAGAATAAAATTTTAGAGAGATCTAATCAATTTAATTATCTTGGATATTATCTCTCTATCTGGGATGAAAAGGATACCCCTGAAAAAAATACTAGTTATAATAAAAGTTTGGGAATTATTAATCAAGTTATGAAACCATCCCTTGTACAAAAAAAAACACCAGATTCCGTTTATATAACACTTTGGCTAGACGAGTGTTGACCTATGGTAGTGAAGCATGGACACTAAAAGTCAACATGAAAACAGAATAACGGCTTGTGAAATGAGATTCATGCGCAGAGCAGCGGTTTACACCAGATGGGATCGGTAAAGGAACACCGATATCTTAAAAGAATTGAAGACTACGCCAATTCTAGAATATATTAAACAGTACCAACTAAATTGGAAACACCACCTTGAAAGAATGAGTTCAAATCGGGTCCCCACAGCTGTTTGTAATTATATACCAAGTGAACTTTGAAAAATAAGGCCAGGAAATACTCTACAATGAAATTATACAAGACAATGGCAGTGCCTATTATAACTTATGGATCCGAAACATGGACAGTGACAACACAACAATCTGCCAGGATACAAGCTGCTGAAATGATATTCCTCAGACCAATAGCAGGATATCAAAGAACAGACAAAAAACATAACAAAGAAATAAGACAACTAAAAATAGAGGAATTAAATTCAACAATAGAGAAATACAGAACAAACTGGAAAGAACACTTGGCTAGGATGACTGAGAATAGAATACCAAAAGCAGCATACAATTATTCACCACGAGGAAGAAGATGCTTGGAAGACCAAGGAAAAGATGGAAAGAGCAGCAATTTGGAGCCGAAACAGTCTAGTAAATAAGCCTAAACCGTGAAGAAGAAGAACATACCAAGAGGTCGAAGATCTCTGGGCCGTCCTATGAAAGGCTGGAGGGAAATTTTTCTATAGGATCGTAACAGGCCTTGGCCTAATACTTGGAAGGAAGAAGAAGAAGATTTTTTTGGACAAAACAAAGGTGAATTTAGAGACGAATGGAGAACACTACATAACAGTGATTACATCAACTTCGTAAGAAACCAGATGCAATAAGAACAGTTAAGTTTCATAGATTGCGATGCGCAGGGCATGCGACACGGATGGCAAATGAAAGAGGGACATTGGAAAATTCTTGTACTAAAACAAGGGAAAACGCTCAGTTGGTAGACCAAGAATGAGTTGGGATAATAACATTAACCATGATGGAAGTAGATTATACAGGGGAATATTGGAAAACATTCTCTCAAGATAGGGATGTAAGGAGAGCTTATATCTGCGCGGCCATACATCTAGTACAATGAGTTTTTTATACTCACTGCGTAGAGAGTGAATCAGAGAGGAAGAAAGAATACAAATTTCCTGCTATGAGGTTATGAACCGTATCACGTAACAAGTGCTACTAAAAACATTCCTGGCTTCTTATCAGTTAACTGATATCATACTTTTTCTTTAATGATACGCAGTACACTTGGGTTTTTTGCTCTTGATACACGGATAAGCAGCAGTGATAGGACACAAATAACTTTGTTAATGGCTCAAATACCAAATGCAAGTGTTTTTATATTATAATGTGTACAATGTTATGCCCCTTGGAAAGAAACATTGGAAATACAATATTCAAAGATGCAGTGTAATTACAGGAAACAGGTAAATACAATTCAAGCTAATACTAACCAATGTTTTACCTAATTCTATCATAAGTAATGTCACGAGTGATTTGCAAATTATCGATAAATTCACGACTCACGAAGTGAGGATTGCATTTATCTGGAGAGTTTGGAAATCAAGAGTGGCATTTGTTAGGACTATTTAACGCATAAAATTAAGATGTTTACTCGCAAATCATTATTTAAATATAGTTATTTTAAAATATTTATATATTTAATACGGTATAAACAGCTATGTTTGAAAACAAATGAGAAAGTTTTGTTATGCTTTATTTTTTCATCACTGCAACCAGATAATATTATTTATTGCCAAAGGATCGCAATATTGTAACAATGTACCCTAGTGGAGAAATTTATAACTAACATTATAGGATATTAATTAATTTCTGATGTCCTATGTTGTAAATATGTCAATTATATTTTTGTGGAACATAAATTCCTGGGAAATAAGACGTTTAAGAAAGTGCAAACAGTGGTTTCCTTTTTCTTTTTTTTTTGTGGTATATTTATTAAATTGCTACAAATGTTTTATATTATATCCCGCAAGCACTATTTATTTACATTCGTGCACTATATATACAATTTGGTAACCACATGCCGTCACTGCAAAATAATACTATGACCCATTCAGAATGTTAAAAATGAGGAGCTTGTTTTTAAAGTGATAAAATTAAACTGATAAAATCGAGGTGAAAAGCGACTGTGATTGGTTGTAAATAAAAAATCACTGACACCCATTTGGGACACGACTTAAATAGTCATCTTATTCCACGTAGCCGCGGTTCGTGAGGAGTGCACAGGGCTCATCTGCACTTCTACTAGCGCTAGATTTTTCAGTTATATTGTTGTAAACTGTAGCTCGTTTTCTGTATTTACTAACATGATTTAATATTTTTAACTTTTTCAAACAATTTTTATAACATTATTAGACAATATTCAAGTATTTATTTAAATATGCAAATCACAATATTGTGACACTGTTAGACAATATTGTGATGCTGTTATTTACACCACACAATATATTGCTTAGTCTATGATTTTTCTGTCGCTGTTTTGGGTTATCGCTGGTTGGATCAGCGTTAGGGAGTAATAAGTAACTGTACACCCATTTTTAATAAACGTTTGGTAATTTTAATATTACTAATATATTTTTTAACGTAGATTTAGGGATTTATTGCAAATATTGGTCATTTAAATTTCACAGCGACGGATAGTAATCGAGGATGATAATCGATATGTGGTTCGATTGTGCGTTATCGCTGGCTTTATAAACTCTGGCGCATGCGCACTGTTGTTTTATAGGACTTCGAAAAAATTTCACGCTAGTTTAAGTGCAGTCTTTCCCTGCACAGTATTGCATTCGAAAAAAATTCACGCTAGTTTAAGTGCAGTCTTTCCCTGCACAGTATTACATTGGAAAAAAATTCACGCTAGTTTAAGTGCAGTCTTTCCCTGCACAGTACTACATTCGAAAAAAATTCACGCTAGTTTAAGTGCAGTCTTTCCCTGCACAATATTACATTATACTTATTGTGCAGCGTTAATTTGTTCTTACATTCCATCAACTCAATTTAACCTCTCAAGTTATAGGTAGGGGCCTAATTTTTATTTGTCAGGAGGAGGAGGACTTAAACTATGGTTCATATACACGGTTTTTATTTCAAATTATAGACTATTATTATTACTGAAGTTCACCGCTGTGGGCTCGAGGTAGCGTGCTGCCTTGTCACGCAGCGGGCCCGGGTTCGATCCCCGGTCGGGACAGGCTTCTAGGTGAGTTTTTTCGGGGTTTTTCCTCATCTGTAAGACAAATATCAGGAAGCGTAGTGCCCAATGGTCCCCGAAAATCATCCGGCAATCATCACCATCCTTAACACTATCATCATCATCCTTCATCAGTGTGAAAAGCAACGGGTAGCTAACACACCTGTAATTCCCTAGTAAAGCTGCAAAGCACAGCATGGACATGCTATGATTGCAGTGAAAGAGCTGCCCTCAGGGAGAATTACTATGGATGGATGGATTATTACTAATATTAGTATTAGTATTTTTTTCCTTGCCAACTCTATATTGTGTAGCCTATATCTATTAAAGTATAAAATTATGGAACCTTATAAAAGTTGATTATACCTATTATGTATTTATGTAATTCATAATTGTTATTATATGTATAATTTAACCCTGGTGAAGTAGAAAAGAAGACCATACGTTCTTAACTCCATCAGGTAAAGTCTAATATATATATATATACACATCTCAACGTTTGTTTGTTTGATTGAGATGGGGTTTTTTGAAAAATGTTCAGGAGATTCTGGAGATGAACATAGGCTATAAGAGAGATGTAATACTCAACCCCTTTACCCCTGAAAATCACCCTTTATAGTGAAAAACGTGAAATAAAGTCCCCATTTTGACGCTTAAATGGCTTACGTTGCCTAAACCATAACAGATACACCAAATTTATGTACACAGAATTGAACATCTCAAAAAAACTCTACAAAAAAGTCCGCTACAGCATATGTTTTTCTTCTAGAGATAACTCACAATAACTAATTTTGTCTTTCATTTATGACAAGAACATCGGGATAAGCAGATTTCCCGGGCAAGTATAATAGCGCACGGCTGGTGGTAAAAACACATTAACATTTATTTAGGAGTAGCAGCGCACACCGGATATTAGCTAGTAAATTAATAAATATAAATAAATAAATTTTTAAACACACGAGGGCACCTTCGAATAAGTAATTAGCTTAATATTGAGGCTTGCTCCGAGACAACACAACAGTAAGACGAAGTAAATCATTCACACACACACACAAACATGGCGAATAATATATGATTGTTATAGCGAGAGATGGCGTTCGGGGATCGTTTAGGTCGTAAATCATCCTGAAATCTGTCTTACAGATGAGGAAAAATTCCGAAAAAAAAATCACCCAGGAAATTTGTCCTTATCAGGAATCGAACCCGGGCATGTTGTGTACAAGGCAGCTACTTCACCCAGAGTACATAACCGTAAAAGAAAAATTTCCATTGTATGTATATGTGCACCTCATACGTCACTCTTCGAGACATGATTGCTTCCACAGCAGGGAGTTTCTTAATCAGGCTAATATAATTACGCTTACTTCCTACATATGTTAGTAACATGTGATCAGCATGTCGTCTCAGTGACACGCCTAATAGGCAAATAATATTTTACTTGTTTTTTTAAATAATTTTCACTGAGAGTAATTCATCATTACCATCATCCTGCCAGATATTAGTCCTAGAAGAACTGTTACGGCCTGAGAAAGCGGTTTTCGTGCCATCTTTTCATAGGTCGACCAAGTGACCGTTTCCCATTTGGACAGTAGTTCATTATTGCCTTGGGGATCCTGGATCTAGCCATTCTTTAGACATGTTCCTTCCAGTTTAGCTGATATCTGGAGATGTAGTCCAGTATTGGTGACACATTAAGTTCTTGAAGGATTTCTACATTTTTTTTTCGATCCCATTTGGTGTAGCCAGCTGTTCGGTGCATAAATTTCATCTCACAAGCTGTTAGTCTGCTTTCATCTCTCGTCCTTATAGTCCACGCTTCACTCCCATAACATAGGACTGGTCGAGCCATTATTTGATAAAGAAAAGTACGAGTTGATTTTTGCACTAATGAAGGTTTTAAAACTCTATTAATGATTCCCATTGATTTGTTGAATTTCACAATTTTCTCTGGTAAATCAAAATTTTCAACAAAAGAGAGTTTATATCCTAAATAAGGAAACTCATTAACTCTCTCTAAAATTTTGTTATTTAAACAAATTTTGCTTGGTATTGGGGATTTTCCACAAAAGGCCATTATTTTAGTTTTATTTGTAACAGAGTAATTAATAATCATAAAGATTTTTAATTCCCCATATACCATTAGGGAAGCGGAGAAAAGAAAAATAACTTTCACGTGTTGTGTCAAATTTTGTCGGCCGCGGTGTTCTAGTGGTTACTTTACTTGCTTCTAGTCCCGAGAGAAGCAGGTTCAAACACGATTTTTAAGGTTGACAAATCCAAGGAATAAGTCCTCCGGGAGGGATATAAAGCAATGGGTCCCGAGTCCGAAGATTTTCAGGCTCGTAAAAGAGCCGCAAGCATGGATAAAAAGACCTCTGTTCAAAATTTAACCGACCCTCATCCTTCTAACTAATATCTTTGTTGTTTACTAGATGTCTCATTAATACAATGTGCTAACCACACACGTTGTCGTCTGTAGGTAAATAAGCGTAACTAAACTAGATTTGTTAAGAAACTCCCGCTAGAGAGCACCTATGTACCCTCATGGGACGTGCGGGGTACATCATAAAGAACTTTGAAATTTTACATGGATATCACAATTAGTGAGATCGTGGTATTTTTTGAATTACATAACAGAGGTTTTTATAAAAAAATATAAATTTACGACCGCTAGAATTATTTTTAAATTTTTTCTTCCAGTTAATCTCGATTCTTAATAGTCATATTATGACAGTTAACAAACTCGGTATTATGTTACTTTCTTTCTGAAAAATGTTCTATCTCTCTATACTAGCGTAGCCCATTGTTGAGCTATAGCCTCTCCTTTGTAAGGAGTAACTAGATCATTAAAGTATAAAATTATGGAATATTTACTTAAAAGGTCCATCTCCTCAACTTTATTAGTTATTTAACTGTGGCGCTTTCGGGACTAGTACCATCATCGGCAGGATTCTGTATTTTTGCTGCTGTATTATTTGTTTTTTTTTTTACTTTAACTTTAGCGTAGTTAGGGTTTATTTTGTGTTAAACATTCCTTATTGAAGTATATATTAGCGATCGTATTGTGTAGCGTCCTTTTGAGGTTAACATATTTGTGTTTAATTTTAGCCTGACTAGCTGCATTGTCAACTTTTATAAGATTCATGATATGTTCTGTTGAGGTATTATTCAAAATTAAAGTATAAAATTATGAAATATTTACCTGAAAGGTCCGTCTCCTCAACTTTATTAGTTATTTAACTGTAGCGCTTTCGGGACTAGTCCCATCATCGGCAGGATTCTGTTTTTTTTTTTCTGCTGAATTATTTCTCTTTTTTATTTTTAAGTTTAGCGTAGTTAGGGTTTATTTTGTGCTAAACATTCCTTATTGAAGTATATATTAGCGATCGTTTTGTGTAGCGTCGTTTTGAGGTTAGCATATTTGAATTTAATTTTAGCCTGATAGCTGCATAATCAACTTTTATAAGATTCATGATATGTTCTGTTGAGGTATTATTCAAAATTAAAGTATACAATTATGGAATATTTACCTGAAAGGTCCATCTCCTCAACTTTCTTAGTTATTTAACTGTAGCGCTTTCGGGACTAGACCCATCATCGGCAGGATTCTGTATTTTTTTCTGCTGAATTATTTCTCTTTTTTTATTTTAAGTTTAGCGTAGTTAGGGTTTATTTTGTGTTAAACATTCCTTATTGAAGTATATATTAGCGATCGTTTTGTGTAGCGTCGTTTTGAGGTTAGCATATTTGAATTTAATTTTAGCCTGATAGCTGCATAATCAACTTTTATAAGATTCATGATATGTTCTGTTGAGGTATTATTCAAAATTAAAGTATAAAATTATGGAATATTTACCTGAAAGGTCCGTCTCCTCAACTTTCTTAGTTATTTAACTATAGCGGAACTAGTCTCGAAAGCGCTACAGTTAAATAACTAATAAAGTTGAGGAGATGGACCTTTCAGGTAAATATTTGGTAGTTTTGTACATTAATTTTGAATAATACCTCAACGGAACATATCAAGAATCTTATAAAAGTTTACTAGATCATGTTCATTTTTAGTTACCTTTACTCATAGACGCCATGGATGGTATCCGGTCAACACGTCGACCAAATGAGTCATCCAATAGGCAACTAAGGTATTGCTATGACGTTGAGGATGTAAATAATGCTTAGAAGCCTCCTTATTCAGGCTTAAGGATCTTTTACGAGGCTGAAAATCATCACACTCGGGACCCACGGCTTTAAGTCCCTCACGGAGGACTTGCGCCTGGGATTTTTCCGTCCTAAAAAAATTCATCGCCCCCCATCAGGTTTGAACCCGCGACCCTCGGAACTAGAGGCAAGGAGCATAACCAGAAGTTCGCCGCGGCCGAATTATGAAATATATTATCTCCAAAATTTATATTTTAAATAAAGTACTCCTTGAAATAATTAAACTGATTATTTTAACTTCTAGCCTGATCACTAGATTTATCTTTACACAAATAAATCACCCCCTAGCTCTAGTGTTAAATTCTTAAGACATACAATTTTTGTGATGGCCATCCTCAGTGTCAAATAAGCAGAATGTATCAATATTGTATTTTCAATTAAAAAATCCTTTTATTATAACAATCTCAACAGCTGTATTAGTTTTGATTTCTCTAAAAGGTTGGACACCACTGATCTGTATGTTGTAAAACCATGGTGTGCTTCACAGGAAGCTTTGTTAAACCGCGAAAGGAATTTCCAGGATATGACAAAAACGGTATTTCAATATTTGAACGTTGCAGTTGTCAATGTTCACATAATGTATCTTATGTTTATTTATTTCCTTATTTGTCATAAGTAAATAATATTTCGCAATTCATAAATTACGTGAAATAACATTATGTTGCTTTCAATATCCCAGATAGTAATAAATTTGGAATTTATAACATTAGTTGTAAAGACTTCAATAAAGTATATATAGGAAAAACAAAAAAGGAATTTACTCGTAGACACTCACACAAAATAATACTTCAGAAATATTAAATATTGTGAAATTGAAAAATCAGCAATTGTAGCTCGTAGTTAGCTGGAGAGTCATAAAATTAAAAAAGAAGCCAAACTTTTAAAACGTTTGGCAAAACCGTTGGAATTGACAGTTTGGAAAAATATACACATTCAAAAGAATACATTTAGATCGTAGGATTTTGAAATTCCCGGCGAGCAAGATTTGATCTCAAGTTTTATATATTTTCAGTTCAATGTTTTTTTGAGAGATGTTTGGACGACAAGAGTTCCCGTAATTTATAGTAGCATGCATTTATAGAATTGAGCCTGCGTTCAATTTCTTTCTGTTTGTAATTATTCCTCCTAGATATTTGAATTTAGCAACATCTTAAAAATTTGCAAAATTGTCTATATTATTTTTGTCACAATTTTAATTATTATCTTTATTACTATCTTCGTAAATTTCATTGTCAAAATATAATAATAATAATGATAATAATAATAATGATAATAATAATAATATTATTATCATTATTATTATTATTATTATTATTATTATTATTATTATTATTATTATTATTATTATTATTATTATTATTGGGGGCACGCCGTAGGGTAGTGGTTAAGGTACTGCGCTACAAGCCGGAAGGTTGAGGGTTCGAGTCCCGTCGGGGTCAGGATTTTTAAACTGACCCAAACCTTCTGGCGGCACTATGGTCCTGGGGTCGACTCAGTCTCTAACGGAAATGAGTACCAGACGCTTGTTCTGGGGGTAGAGGCGGCCGTCACGCAGGGCTGGCAACCCGGCTGACATTAAGTGCCGATTGTCTAGAAAAGTGGGAGCCTTAACCTCCTACTACCCCAAGGGCCTTCTAAGGCCTGTAGTGGGAACACTTTATTATTATTATTATTATTATTATTATTATTATTATTATTACTATTATTATTATTATTATTACTATTATTATTGTTACTATTATTATTATTATTATTATTATTATTATTATTATTATTATTATTATTATTATTATTTATTATTATTATTATTATTATTATTATTATTGCTACTATTATCATTGTACATTGTGATTTTGAAAACATCAGAAATACAATCATCAGACAAAAAACGAAAGTCCAAAATGCAATATTAGATTTTGTGAGATTCAGACAACTAGAATCGTATGGTTATACACGTAGAATGCGTATGGTTATACACGTAGAATGCCAGTGAAAATATTACCCAGACAAGCTTTTGAACTGATTCAGTCTGGGAAAGGAAAGAGAGAACGACCTAAATTTAAATGGATGGATAATATAAGAAGAGTTATGAGGGTGATAGGTCTGGAAGAATTGAAATGGGACGATAGAGAAGAATGGAGAAAGAAGAAAAAACTTTGGGCACAGGAAGATGTTTTATTACATTGTAAACCTATTTATAATTTTTTTTTGATTGCGGATGAGCCCATGTAGGACTACACAAAGTACTTAGAGGCGTTTCCTTTTGAGCCCAAATTTCTTTCATTCTTTTGCTCTGAGCTTTTTTTCTATCATCTGTCCAAGTTGTTCCAGTTTTTTTCTTCGGTTTGTCCTCTTGGTCAACTTGCCACTTATTCACATTAATTCTAAAAATATCTCTGTTTGGGATATCTTCTTTAGTAATTCCTGCCAATTTTAAGTCCTTTTTTACTTCATCAATCCACTTCATAGTATCCACTGGAGCTTTACTACAATCATTCATGAATAAATATATGTTATCAAAATGCAATACCATTAATTATTAACAATTATATATAAATTAATTAGTGTATAATGCTATTGTGTTATTATTTAATTGTAATATTATTGTGTTTTCTTTATGTAATTGTAATGTTATTGCTTTTTTGTTTATTTTTCTTTGCACTAGTAGCAATTATTACTTTATTGTAACGGACTGTCAACAGCACGTACGGCTTACTGCCCGTGCGACCCATATTTGTAAATAATATTGTAAATATCTTACTTTTTGTCTAATAAAGTCCTACTACTACTACTACTACTTTTGTTTTCGTAGAATTCCATTATCTGTTTTGTAAGCCTATTTGAGTTCATTCGTTTAATATGGCCATAAAATTTTAACCTTCTTTTTCTAATATCACTATGAATCTCTGTATATATTTTAATTTCCTTTTTACTTCTGAGTCTAAATGTTTCACCTATGACTTGTGGACCTAAACTTTTCTTATAATTTTGCATTATTTTTTCACTATAAACAAATTATTATTATTATTATTATTATTATCATCATTATTATCACCATTGACAATATTATTATGTTTTTCAAAACGTAGCAAATAATGGGAACTGTTTCAGGATGCTGCTTGTCATTTTACCAGATCGACGGCGGAAGCTGCGGTCGCCATGTGGGCGATCAAACCTGCACACGACTGGACGAATGAGACAGTGGCTTGTGTATTGCAAATCGGACAGCAACGTCAGAGACACGACAATTGTCATATTGATATTGATAACCACGAGGTAACATAGTTTCAGTTCATCTGAAACCACAAATCTCAGCTCTACGTGAAATCTCATCTCATGCAAGCGTTGTCTTTTACGGACCATTCACTTGCCATATTATTCACCGTCTCTTTCGAATTATCCCCCTCAATATCATGGGTTACCGCATACATTTTAAAGTCAAGGTTATTGATTTTACTTGCATGATAAGTGTTTCTCCTTTAAACAATAAAATTTATTCTAAGTAATCAAGAGTATTGTTTTCATTTAAGTTATTATATTGTCTGACGTTAACAGTTATTCGTAAATAAAAACTATATCAATACATAACTTAGGTAGTAAGTATACTGTAGAGTTTATATATATATATATATATATATATATATATATATATATATATATATATATATATATATATATATATATTAATTTACGTTTTTAATGTAATTTGATTCTAAGGCCAATTATTGTATATGTTACCTTTACTTCTTTGAGTGGTAAACAAGGCCTTAATATGCCTGTAAAATTAAGCTATTCCCTTATTATTATTGTTATTATTATTATTATTATTATTATTATTATTATTATTATTGTTTTATATTATGCAATACTGGGACTTTTAACTTCCCGTCATTTATAAAAGGGTCCCGCGCCGTAGCCGAGCGGTTAAGGTAGGAAGCCTTGGCGCAGAGCTACGGGACTTGCGCTGGTTCGAGTCTCCATGGGGGAAGAAATTTTCTCATGGTATTTCCGCCAGTATGGGACCGGTGCCCACCCAGATCGTGAGGCAATTGGGTAGCTTCAATAAGTAGCGGCTCCAGGTTGAGGAACCAGCTATAACGGCTGGGGGACTCGACATGCTAACCACGTCACCCCTACACTGGCTGTTGATCATCTACCTCTGTGATTGACACATGTGGATGTGAAGGGCCAGCAGCCGGCTGGTAAAAGGGCAACCGCTGAAAAGTGGAAAGACCCTCAATCGGAATCGGTAATTTATAAAAGGAAAAAAAACTGCAAATATATAAAAGAAAAAATTATAATGATAATAATCATCATCAGTATCCAGTATCATGGCAGCTGCCGCCGTTTTCCTGAAATCAAACATCATTCCTCTATGTCCATCAATTGATCTTCCTCCAAACCTCAGATATTCGTAGCTGCTTGTACCCCTTCTATCCATGTTTTCTGCGGTCTTCCTCTCTTCCTCCTTTCTATTGGGATCCATTCCATAACAATTTTAGGTAATCTTTGCTCTGATGATGATGATGATAATAATAATAATAATAATAATATAATAATAATAATAATAATAATAATAATAATAATATTTGATTAGGAAATTGATTTCGTAAAGAAAGTGTAAATATAAAATAATAAAAATAGTATACATGGAACATGGTTATGTATTATATTGTCTAAGGAAATATTTAGTGATCTTTCTTTTTAACTGTTTTTGAGTCGGGAAGTCCTTGTTATACGAGGTGAGGGAATTCCAGAGTCGGATAGCTGAAACAAGTAAGGGTGAGGAATAGTGAGATGTTCGATGTAGAGGAACAGCTAGAGTTTTTTTTTCTAGATTGTGTGTTTAAGTTATGATGGGAAGATAGTTAATGGAAGCGAGTATAAATATAAAGGGATGATGGTATGGACAAAGTTTTGTATAAGAAGCAAAGGCAATGTATCTTTGGCCTGAGGTAAGCTCAAAGTAACCTAAAATCACTTTATTTGCAATGTAAAAATGTACTAATCGTTCCTGAGACAATGTGGTGAACTTATCACCACAAAAAATTGCTAACAAACAAGTGACGCTAAACTAATTTGGTGTACACTTACCGTGCCTATTTTTCGCCCTAACGTGCCCACTGATATAGATGCAATCCTGGGATAGAATTCCCTATGTGAGTAAATATGCTGTCAATTGGCTCTAGCAGGAACGTGTGTTATCACATTTGCCATTATGACGCTTACAGTAACTTTTTCTCTGATCGAATATGCACAGGTAGCATGATGGCATAGAATAGTAATTTGTTTACTGAATTTTAAAGATTTAATTGAATTTTTCTTTTCAGATTTTCATTACAACAGACACTAAAGAATCTGAATCATTATTAATTAATTTACCAGATCAAGCAGATGTAATTTCAGACAAACTTACAAATTTATTCAAAACCGAACAATTTGGTATTTTGTCAGTTAATGGAAGATCTTCTGCTGTAACAAAACAGTATTCAAGATATTGGATCTTCATTCCAGACGGTGTATCCAAATATAACTCATTTAAATCTATTTCAAACGTAGTGAATCATGTGATTAAAGAGGTAGGATTTGACAATATAGAATGCAACATTGTAAAAGTTAGAGCAATATACAGACAAAAGAATTCTTGCAATACTGATAATAATGCAGTTACTGCTGAAGACTTAACAGTAAGTGAACGATTCAATAACCATCCAGCGGATGACCTAAGAACTATGCAAGAATGTAAGAAAAAGGCTAGGAGACACAGATCAAAGAAAAATAGCATTCAAGTGAAATTTAAACGAAATTATGAAAGTGATTCTTCGTCCAAATCAGTGTCCGAGAGTTCCGTTTGTGAAAATATGCATTTTTTCTGAGGATAGTAATGAAAATAAAGGAGAAGCTGATCTTACTGATAATGCTTGTTACGATATTAGAATCCATGGTCACCTTCATCACGGTCGTCAGCAGGATCAGTCCGAAGGCGAAGACTCTGGTTTCGCTGAGGTAAGACAAGATTTCAAAGTATCGAGTTAGCTATTCTCAAGAACACTTTCTTTTTTTTCGCCATTTTTTCGCCATTTTTTCTCCATTTTTCTTTTATACTTTTTATTTAACTCTTTGTATCTTTCATTCTTTTTTTATTATTTTTTCTTTATTATTTCTTCATTATTTTTTATTTTCTTATTATTTCTTTATTATTTATTTCTTTATGATTACTTCCTTCATTATTTTTCCTTTATTATTCATACTTTCTTTCTTTATTTCTTTCTCAGCTTTACAGTCTAGGGCAGTCTTTGGCATTCTTCACAATCTGTCTCCACTCATCTCTCTGCATGACTTTCTTTTTCATCATCATCATCATCATCATCATCATCCAGGGATTAGGCAATTGCCCGTTCCGACTTCATAATGCATCAGCCCAACGTCTTCTAGGTCTTCCAACATCACGTCTTCCTCTTGCTTGATAATTTCTTGGTAACAATGGATATCTCACCTTGACGTGGTGGGGGGAGGCTTAGTACCCGGTGAACCAGACGACCCTACTGGGGAAGATTGACTTAGGTTAATCTTGCTGGTGGGTAAGAGGCGAGGGGAACTAAGTATAGCTCACAACGAGGGACTGGCGTCTGTATCCATATTGGGCGGCCACATCTTCGTCAAGTCTTCAACGGTCAACAGGGCGACAAGGACTAGCACAGCTAAACTTGTAGGGCTTGAGGAGGGAAGAAGCAGCCCTCTCTTCGGGGGTGGAAACCCAGAGGAGCATGTTTGGAGGCTCAGAGGAAGCAGCCCTTCCACCATCCTTGTCCTGCGAAGCGCTCGTAACGCTTCCAGGAGACATTTATCTTACTGAGAAGCTTCATGGAAATCAGCCAGATTGTCATAAAAGGAATTTATTTTTCCTTCCCGAATTTGCATTTTATTAAGGTCACTCCCCAATTCTTCTTCTCGTCTTCTTCACTTCCTGGTTTAGACATTAATTGCCTGTTCCGTCTTCACTAATAGAACTAAGACCACCTCTTCCGAGGATGTCCGACATCTCTTCTTCCTCTCGGAAAATAATGTAAGATTTTGATTCATGTATTTTTATGTCTTTCGGGCTAAATGGCCGTGGTCTGGTTTTATTAACACTCAACGTTTTGTCTACTACTGCGGTAGACATCCTCAGGAGATTGTATGATCTCGTAACTCTTCATACGTCGGCTGCAGACTGGCTGTGCTTTGGAAATCGTGTCCTTATTTAAAGTTGAGCATTGTGTATAATAGGAGTATAAATAATGACACGATTTCCAGTGCACAGCCAGTCTGCAGCCGACATATGAAGAGTTAGGAGGTCATAGAACACACAGAATCTCATGAGGATGTCTACAGCAGTAGTAGACGAAACTCTGAGTGTTAATAAAACAAGACCACGGCCATTAGCCCGAAAGACATAAAAATACATTAATCAATACACCTGCCATGAAAGTCTACAATTTTATATAATGTAAGATTTTATTCGGTAATCTGCTTTCTTCCATTCTTTCTACGTGTTCTTTCCACTAATTCTTGTTGTTAAATATATTTCCTTTTATGGAGTAGATCTGCAGTTCTTCACGGATTATGTATTATCTGGTCCATTCTAGTGCATCCTTTTACTCTTCTTAAAAATTTCATCTCGGCTGGTTGGACTTTACTTTCTTGTTTGGTGGTGGTAATGCAAGATTTGCTCCCATACAAAAGGACAGGGACCGCCATTGTTTTATAAAATTTTAATTTTGTTTGTTTATGGGCTTTATTATTTAATGTTCTATTTATTGTGCACAAATAGCTTGAAATTGATGATCTTTATGTTCAATATCTTTATCAAATTCATACCTGATATCATATCTTAAATATTTAAAGTGCGATATTTTGTTCAATAATTTCGCCTCTAATTATTACTTTTTAAACGCAGTGTGTTTCTTCCACAAAATGCCATTACTTTTGTTTTACTTACTGAAATTTTAAAATTATAA
Organism: Diploptera punctata; assembly: GCA_030220185.1. Taxonomy (NCBI): domain Eukaryota; kingdom Metazoa; phylum Arthropoda; class Insecta; order Blattodea; family Blaberidae; genus Diploptera; species Diploptera punctata. Next base: position 4,079,533 of record JASPKZ010003847.1, on the reverse strand, counting down.
TCGTTATATATTTTATTAGTTTATAAGTGTTTATAAGTGTAGCAAGTCTAAATCATCGGCGAAAACTAAGTTATAAATATTTGTGTTATTGTTCAATCTACGGTCTTCTTCTGTTACAATTTCCATTGTTTCATAAAGTCGTTAATGTATATCACTTTCCATTTTTTGTAGATATATTTTCCTAGGTCGACTTTTTTCATTTAATTCTAACCATTACACTAAGTCACTTGCACGATCGTACCCTTAGATCCATGGCCACGCGGACATACGCTCTCCATACATCCTTATCTTGAAATGTTTTCCAATCATCCTGTGTAAGATCTTCACTTACTTCACTTAATACAGGCTTTCCACTTTAACAGCAGTTTGCCCTTGATTCCTGCTTTCCAGAGATTCCTATCTTCCCATTGTCCTTCTTCCATACCCCTCTTCATCATGGTATCATATATTCCTCATACCATGTTCTTCTAGTCTCCCCCTCTTCCTTCTGTCTGGTACCATCCAATCTAAAACATGTTTAGGCCACTGGTCTTCCGACATCCGTTGTACATGTCCGTACCACTGTAAGGCTCTCTTTGTTATCCTTTCGATAACATCTAGGCCCAGCCGTCCACCCCTTGGGATACCTCGGTCGTCATGACCATACTCCCAAGTCCTAGTTCTAGTCCTCCCTATCCTATGTTCGCGTCCACATTCAAGTTCACGGTCCTTACGCCAACACCCCAGGGAGAGAGTGTTGGAGTTTGCAGTTCTGGGAATTGCTGAGCTACATAGTACATCAGGTCGCTCAATCCTGATGACCCCACAGTTGGTCCACGGGCTCCATGAGCCTAGCCGGGAGGACTGCTGTCGCAGATCCACCGACCATTCCCCTGTTCTGCCTCCAGGGACGTGTCCTGCAGCCGTTGTGAGACAGGCTAGGGCTACAAGCCCAACAGTGTGAGACTTTTAGTACATCCAGGTGCTCATCTCCTGGCGACCCCACAGTTTGTCGACGGGCCCGTAGGCCAAGCCAGGAACCAGTACAGTAGCTCCCCGCTGGACTGGTCCGAGCCGAGCCCTGGTGTGCCCCCAGGGACGCCTTCTGCAGCTGTTGTGGGCCAGCACGGAGCTCGCAAGCTCCAACAGATGAGCAACTAGTACGACAAGGCGCTCAACTCTTGCCTACCCCACTAATGGTTCACGAGTCCCTTGGACTTAACCGGGAGGACTGTCTAGCAGATGCACCGATCTTTCCCCCAGTGCACCAGCTGGGGACGTGTTTGGTTGCTGAAGTGGGTCCAGCCTGAGCATTAGTACGTCAGGTCGCTCAACTCCTGACTACCTCACAGATTGTCCTTTTCGATAACAGTTTCTTGTGCTTCCATTTCTTATCTGATATATGTATTTCGAATATGTTGTAGCCTGGATGTTCCGCAATCCATCCATTTCCGTCGCCAAGATTCTTTTCTACATCCTTTCATTTATTATCCAGCTTTCTGATACATATGTAAGTATACTTTTCTGTAAGATCGACCTGTCCTAAATCGTTGTTAATATTAATTTCCCAACTCGTTTTTGGTTTACCAACTGGACGTTTTCTCTCTGATTTTCCTGCAACAAGTTTCCAGTTCTTCTTTCATTCCCTATTCGTGACACATGTATTTTCCATTGCAATCTATGAGACTTAACTGCTCTCAATACATCTGGTTTCCGTAGAGTTCATGTAGCTCATTATTTTCCGTTCGCCTGTCTGCTCATCACTCTTTGGTCCAAAAGTTTCCATAAGTACTTTATTCTCGAATACTCCTAAGCTTTTCTCCTCCATTAAAGCAATAGTCCATTTTTCGTATCCATATAACAATACTGGAGAAATAACACTTTTATATATTTTTCATAAGTAATGCCACGAGTGATTTCCAAATTTATCTAGAGATTTTGGAAATCAAGATTGGCATTTGTTAAAATTATTTAACGAATAAAATTAAGCTGTTTACTCACAAACCATTATTTAATTATAGTTATTTTAAAATATTTATATATTTAATGTAAACGGCGATGTTTGAAAACAAATGAGAAACGATTGATACGCTTCATTTCCTTCCTTTGTTCATCACTTCAACCAGATCATAATATTATTTATTGCCAAAGGATCGCAATATTGTAAGAATGCACCCTAGTGGAGAAATGTATAACCAACGTTATAGGTATTAATTAATTTGATGTCCTATAATGTAAATATGTCAATTATATTTTTTTGCAACGTCATTTCCTGAAAAATAATTCGTTAATGAAAGTGCAAACAGTATTTTCTTTTTTTTTGTGGTACAATCAATTGTTACAAATGTTTTTATATTATCTATCGCATGCGCTTTCTGCTGACATTCATGCACTATATATACAATCTGGTAGCCGTATTTCTTGGAGGGTCAGTCACTGCAAAATAATGCTATGACCTATTCACAATGTTAAAAAGGAGGTGCTTTCTTTATTATGATAAACTTTAGTTGGTAAATTTTAGGCGAAACACGACTGTGATTGGTTGTAAATAAAAAAATATTAAAATGTGATTGGTCATTGACTCCCATTTGGGGCTTGAGTTAAATAGTCAGTTTTACTTTTTTTTTTGAGAGAAGTTGCGTCATGAGTCCCTGCAGAATGAATTTCCAGAATTGAGACTATACTTAATTACATTATGAAACTCAATAATATTTTCAATTAGTGTTGTTATGTATACGATGTCCACCGCTGTGGTCTCGAGGTAGCGTGCTGCCTTGTCACACAGCGGGCCCGGTGTTCGATCCCCGGTCGGGGCAGTTATCTGGGTAAGGTTTTTATCGGGGTTTTTCCTCACCAGTAAGACAAATGTCAGGAAAACTTTAAGGCCCAAACGGTCCCCGAAATCATTTGGCCATCATCATCATCCTCATCATCATCCTTCACCGGTATGGAAAGCAATGGGAAGCTACCACACCTACAATTCCCTAGTAAAGCTGCAAGCACAGAATGCAAATGCTATCATTGCAGTGAAGGACCTGTCTTCGGGCAGAATTGCTATAGATGGATGTATACGATAGGCGTACACTATTTACGATGTTTGAGCATTATATTTTCACACATTCTACATTATTTAAAGCCAGCTCAGACCAAATATTATAAATTTTACAATATTCTGTCCTTACAATTTACAATACAGCCAAGTGCTGACGAGACGACGAACGTAAGGAATGCATAACGTAATACTATAATCAAAACATTTCTATTACATGTATCTCAGTACTACGTGTCCTGAAATGTTTAGTCGCGTTTATAGACGAATGAAACACAATCTTTATGAAAACTGCAATGAAAACGAAATAATCTTATTAACCGCAATAAATGGACGAAGAAAACACAATCATTATAAACACTGTAATAAAAATGAAACAATGTTATTAACCGCAGCACATACATTCATAACACAACTGTGCAAGAAAAGAGCACAAGGTATGTGAATGATGAATAGAGTTAATGCGTAGAACCGCGTGCACAGGGGATTCGCAGCGATAACAGCCTCCCTCTCTGAATGTACCGCTTGCCTTCTTGTCAGCTCCTAGCTGTATATGTGTGTGTAAACTTGTACTGAATTGGGATAGTGTATTACAAGATACCCAGGAGAAAATGCTTATCAGTTAATTAATAAAAGATACATTTAGTTTCTTCACTCTTATTTCGCATTATGAGGGACTGATTCTTATTATCTTAATTTGTACACCAGCACTACTCCTTCTCCAAATTAAATGACATTAAATTAATTTAATTGAATACACAATAAACAATTAAAATATTTAACTGTTGGGTATCGAACCGGAGTCCGCTAATCACGCTTCCACCTCAACCAGCACGAGAGACGACCTTTTAAACCCTGTATTTATGGAAAGTTTGTCGGCCGCAGTGGTCTGATAGATATGTTCCTTGCCTCTAGTCCCGAGGATCGCAAGTTCAAACCCGCTCGGGGTTGATGAATTTATAGGATGAGAAAGTCTAAGAGACAAGCCAATCAGGGAGGGACGTTAACCCATGGGTCTTGAGTCTGAAGATTTTGAAGCTCGTAAAATAAATGGAAGTCTCAATAAAAAGTCCTCTCCACAAATGTAACAGACTTTTATTCATCCGGGTAATACCTTAGTTGTTAACTAGATGTCTCACTAAGGCGAAGTGCCAAACACATGTCACTCGTTGACATGTATAAGTAATAAGCGGAACTAAATTAGCTGGTTAGGTAACTCCGGGAGAGCCCTATCACCGCCCGGGACTTATTGTGTTTATACTAGAGCATTCGATAGGTAATGGCAACACCATTATAACATCACAATAGTTTTTTTGTGCTACTTTTTTCATTATGAACATCATTTATAACCTCTTGCCAAGACAACTATACGTTGTCATATCCTCGAAAGATCGCGCATTCCATCTGCAGCACGATTTCTGGTTATCTCCTTCACTGATCGATCTAGAACTTTCTGGATATCAACTGTTGATTGAAATCGAATGCCTTGTAGAAATTCTTTGATTTTCAGAATACGTTATAGTCACAAGAGCTCATGTCTGGTGATGCTGGTGGATGTTCGAGTACTTCCCAATTCCACCTTCTAAACAAATCATACTGAACGTCCCTTTAGGGCGACATTACTTACTGAAAGTGAGAAACGGTGAATGTATTCACAAAGTATTGATATTTCCATATTTTTAACGTTACAGATTTATAGGCCCTACAACAAAGACTGATTAACCCTTAAATTAAAAATGTATCCTTTTGATTTCATTTATTTAATATTGTGTTTAGATCAATAGAAAAACAAACGAGTAAAAATTACTTAAATTTATTTCAAATTACGCAATAATGTATAATAATAACTTACAGTTTTACATGAATTTATTTTCCTTGCGGTCCGGAACATTTAAGTAACTGGCACGAGAAAATATTATATTGACAGTTTAAGTGTTAACAACATACTACAAGATTACAATAATCACCACCAGGATCGTGATTAACAGCAGTGTTGCTATTACTTATGGAATGCCCTGGTACATACATACGCCTCATATCCGCGCGGCTATGAACCTAATGGTTCGATAGCGTCAGCTAGTTATATCTTGTCATAAGTAGTAGGCATTATTATTAACATTTTCAAACCTCGATTATCACTATTACTGCAATTGCAATTTACATAATATCAGATGTGCCATTAAATGTGAAAGTCGTAATAATAAAACACAGACCCTCGCAGATATTCTAACTACTTTGACAGTGTCGCTCTCTATGACATCAGCAGTGGTAATGGATTAAGTTTATTACTTTGTTTGATAAATGGAATATAAGACGAGTGAGTGGAATCGTTTCAGCGTCCTGTATCTACGCAATAACACCAATAATAAAAACAGTACCACTCATTGGTCTTCAGAATGTGTTGTATTAAGCTGGATTGTTACAAAAAAATTGAGTTTTTCTGCTACTGTTAGTGAAATCATGTGAAATGCATACTACATAGAACGCACCATATGTTAGGAACTTCAGCCACATTTTGAAAAAATATATCGAATGCTATCGACTATATTGAGGGTACGCCGTAGTATAGATAGTTAATGCAACAAGTTACAAGGCGTAAGCCAGGGGTTCGAGATTCGACTTGGTCAGAATTTTTAAACAAGCCTATAACTTGTGGGGGAATCTTGGCCCTGAGGCAGCCTCTAACGAAAATGTGCACTCGATCCAAGTCCTGGGGTTAAGTAGCTTTCATGAAGAGCTAACAACCAGGCTAATATCTAGTACCGAATGTCTAGAAAGGTGGAAAATATAACCTCTTATAATCCCAAGGGCCACCCAAGGCATATAAGTGATTATTTCTTTATGTTTTATTTCTATTGATTACATAACTGAATACGTTCCAAATTTGAACACTTTTTTTTCTTGTACTGCGACATTCAACGACATAATTCGTGTCTATGTCCTAAATCGGTAATATTAGCCTTACATTTCGATAGACTTATGTAGGCCTATGTTAAATTATATTTTGTGTAAGATAGATTAGTCGTACCAGTAGACCAATGCTTATGGACCTTCCGGAATCGATTTATAACCGTTTGAGTCTGAAGATTGCCAGGCTCGTAAGAATCCATAAGTCTGAAGAAAGTGGTATGTAAGCAAAATGTACCGACCTCGTCATCCTAGTATCTTAGGGGTCAGCATCAAAGGCAACTGTTTCTCTCTGGTTTAAAAAATAACATTGTTACAGCCAGGTAGAGCCAGGGAGTTGTTGTTAGAGGCTTCTAAAGGTACGTACACACCTGCGCGCCGCAAACACGAACGGCGCGCGCGCCGCACCATGTTCATCAGATTTGGACGGGGTTTTAAGGTGCGCGCGAACGGCGCGCGCGCGTCTCTCACCACGATCCACTCATTGTCGGTTTTTTCCACAAACACTTTGATGGTTCGCTGTTTATATTTGGACGGGTACCTGAGATGTTCGTTGTTTTCGGTGCGCACCTATTATTTGAGTATGGAGTGGTAAGAGGAAAACATGTTAAAACTTATTGATATTTATAGAAGCAAGCAATTATTGTGGGATCCTCAACATAAGGATCATTTTTAAAAATCATTGAAAGGAGATGCCTGTTTTTTTCAATGTTATGTGTTTTTTTTTCGTGTGTGCTGTAATTGTATGAATAAATTAAAATTATTTAGAAAACATTATTTATTTAAGACGTTCATTTCATAATATTATGTATGAAGTATCACAAAACAATACAATATATAAACACATTTATTACTAATTATTTATTTATTTCTTCAAAGACTCCAAAGAGCAAAATTGCTCATGTTAAGGGGCAATATACAAAAATAATGGCCATAAAACAATTAACAATAAAAACAAGAAAACAAATTCAGGCATAAGTTTAAGTAATACAAACTACTATAGATGCACAATATATATATATATATATATATATATATACACATATAAATACAATATTTAAACAGGATAATATTAATAATAATAAAATTAACAAAATTAACTAAGAAAGCAATGAGAAATTTTTTTTAATACAATTATAAAAATGTTTAACGTTCGTGAAATGTTGATATTCAATAGGTAAGTTATTGTAATGGTTGATTAATGCATAACGAATCCCTTTATACCTTTTTTTTTGAGAAACTAGTATCTTTGTGCAATAAAGTACCTCTAGTATAATAATCATGTACATCTTTATTAAAAATTAAGGCCATGTTATGGTGAGATAGATTCTTAATAATTTTAAACATAGGCCTATATATACAAATCATATATTTTTAAATTCCTTTAATGCTATAATATTTGAACAAGTATAAATAAAGTTATAAGATGTAATAAGTAATAAGCGTGACCAGACGTCCCGATTTTGGCGGGACAGTCCCGATTTTTAACAATTTGTCCCGCGTCCCGCGGCATTTTAAAAAAAAGTCCCTATTTTTTGGGAAAGAATGCAAGACAAGCGGGAGAACGGAAAGGGAATATACGGTTTTCGCCGCCCATGTAGCTATTTCACCAGGATATGAGTTTTATATTATTTTTGTTAATTTTGTAATGTTAAACTTTAATAATAACAAATCATTGTTGAGAACTGCTTATCAAAGTTAACATTGTTGATTCGACCACCATTGTTTGGTAAATAAAGTGCGGACAAAAAAAATCGCAATTGAGTGTTGAGACTTCGAAAGTTATTTTATGTGAAGTATAATTTAACAAATTCTTGTGAAAAAATTCATGACCTTTTAAACAACGACAGCAATCTACTTAAAAAAATCACTCAAATGAGAAATATGCCAAAGAATAAAATAATACTGGTACTAGGCCTATACATAATTTTGTAATGTATTACATTTGTAAATTATACTTATGTTGATATTATTTTTGCGTTCTATAAAATTTTTGTTGCTTCATAGAGTATCTTTACATTTTATAATCAAATAAGACCAACATATTTTTTCATATTTCATAATATTTTGGCGAAATGTTCATATTTTTAGTAAACATTTAATATTCCTTCATATTCCTCAATTTTTTAAAATAAAATTTCAATAACTGATTAAAAACATGTTTGAAGTGATTGTAGAGACATGGTTGGTTACACCTGCTCTGCAAAATGTCTACTGAAGGTTTGTGGGTTTCCTATGGATCGCAGGAGGTTCGTTGAAATTAATCATTTCGACGAACATAACACGCGCCGTGCGCGCGCGGCGCGCGCGCCGTTCGTGTTCGCGGCGCGCATATGTGTACGTACCTTAAGACACCGCTCCAATCACAAAAATCTGAAACGGTTATCTGCCAATAATTTGTTCGAATTTTTAAATGACGTTTCCATGTGAATATAATTATTTTAACAGCGTTGCAACTTTCGTCTTTTGCAGTATTATTACTATAATACAGGGGTCCGTACTGGTAAAAGGCTTGAATAAGGTCTACTTTTAAAGAATATTTCGATGTGTTTTCCGTCAATGGCATTTTTTCAAACTGTCAGAGACAAAAGGAAAGCAAAAATAAGAATATAATTTAGAATATAAATATATACAATAGAATATAAATACATGCAAATGAATAGATAACATTCTGTATGGAGACTTATGCGCCATTCTGTATAGTATGTTGGTGTCAATGTATTAAACGTGACAACGCCGCTTGATATGCTATATACTTATGCGTGTAAAATAGACATACTGTCCACAGACGAGAAGAATGAAAGCAAGGGACGAAGGGGGACACGGGGAATTGCAAGCGATACAATGGCTTACTACCTGAGAATTTAGAAACAGTCAATGATGTCACTCACATCTGTAGTTTATTTCAGGCGTATTCAATTTTATGTTTTAAATGTTGTGTTTTATGGTAATTAAATTTGCTCTTCTTATTCAGTTTAGTTATGTTATATTGTATTGTTTCGTAGTTCACTGTGAAGTAAGGGTGATATTAAAATTTTGAAGTGTGTGCGTGTCAGACTCGGAACTAACACGCCCGCTTAGCGTCTAAATGAAGGTACGTTATAGTACAATTCTTCATGATATAATGTGCTGAGTATGAAATATCTACTGCTTTCATACACTTCGTCTATGGAGAGTACCTAACCAGAAAGCAAAACGCCTGTAAATAAAATACTGAGTCCACTATAATACCTTACTTGCCTACTAGATGTCTCATTGTGTCGGTATGTTGACCGCATAGAATCCATGACATCTGTGAGCAAATAAGCATAACTACTTTCATAGTTAAATATGGGAAATAACATTATGAGGTTCTTAATTCGTAAATTGATGAGTCATTTTTTAACATCTTACCTCATATTTTGTTTCTTCAAACACGGCAACTAGTTTTCGAGAGAAGGATCTCTCTCATTTTCAACCGACATTATGACTACCGGATTTTCGTTGGAATCTCCATCAATAACGTTGCTATCTGGTGTTGATTTCATGAACTTTGAGATGAGGTCACGTTCATCAGGAATCTCGAAATTTATGGATCTAAATTTGTTCTTCTGAATATATATCTTCTCCCAGATTGTCAATTCTAAAGGTTTTTCCAAATGTTTTAAAAGTAGGGCTTCTTTTTCTATTTTATGATTATCCGATAAACTATGTGCTGCAATAGCTGATTTTTCAATTTCACCATGCTTAATATTTCTGAAGAGTTCCTTAGTGCGAGTGTCCAAATTTCTTTTTGTTTTTCCTATATATACTTTATTGCAGTCCTCACAATTAATTTGATAAATTCGAGATTTTTTGCTATCTGGGGTGTTCAATTTCTTATTAGTTATTAATATTAATTATAGCAAAAAAAATATGGAATTTATAAAATTAATTGTTAGAGTAATTAATATTAATAACTAATAAGAAATTGAACACCCCAGTTAGCAAAAAAATCTGGAATTTATCAAATTAATTGTAAGGACTGCAATAAAGTATACATAGGAAAAACAAAAAGAAATTTGTACACTCGCACTAAGGAACACTTCAGAAATATTAAAAATGGTGAAATTGAAAAATCAGTTATCGCAGCACATAGTTTATTGGAGAATCATAAAATTGAAAAAAAGAAGCCCTACTTTTAAAACATTTGGAAAACCCTTTAGAATTGACAATTTGGGAGAAGATATATATTCAGAAGAACAAATTTACATCCATGAATTTCGAGATTCCTGATGAACGTGACCTCATCTCAAAGTTCATCAAATCAACACCAGATGGCAGATTTCAACTATTCCAACGAAAATCCGGTAGTCATAATTTCGGTTGAAAATGAGAGAGATCCTTCTCTCGAAAACTAGTTCCAGTGTTTGAAGAAACATAAAATATGAGGCAAGATGTTAAAAGTGACTCATTAATTTAAGCATAACTACGTTAATTTGGTCTAGTAACTCCTAACAAAGGAGACGTTAAGGATCAACAAGGGCTGTTACACTATTGGAGATAAGATAGATAGATGGAAGAGTATGACGGTGAGTATGTTGAAATTGATTTTAAAGATGAATACCAAACTCACATTTTTATAATTGCTTTGTATGTTTTAGTGTGTACTACATGACAATAAAAAGAAATATATTAATAAAGAGTGTCATTCAATAGAAGCAGAAATACAACAAAGATTGCAAAGAGAAATGGAAACGTTACGACATATGATGGAAATAAAGCTACAAGCTGAAAAACTGAGAATAGAGAATGAGCTGCGAGTAGAATTTCAGATCAAACAAAATGAAGTCGTGCCACCAAAAAGAAAACAGGTACAGTAATAATTTTTATAACATGCGGGGAATCGTCCAAGAAGTGCAAAAAGAGGCTGATTTAAAAAAAAAAGTATCTGGTTCTCATAACTTGATATAATTGTTTAATTACCAAGTTACTAAGTTTTATTTTTATTTAATTAACCAAATGGCTTCAGGTTTAAATGCTCAATGCATTTCCTCAGTAGCCGAATTTAAATCACAGTATATTATATTGTTTGTATTCAGACATTCAAAACAAACAAAATATAACGGTACTTGAGATCACAATAAGGGTGAAGGGCGAAACACATTTCTCAACTATACATAAATGTTAACAAAAGATTACCCTGCCAAGGCATGTACAAAATTTTGCAAAATATTTAACATTCAGAGTTATGCGAGTGTAACTCGTCTTCTGAGTTGAAGGCCATTTAACTGTCGGCGAGTCTACCTCGTCTTTTGAGGCGAATGGGTTAAAATATGGATTTTCATCAAGCAAACGCCAAATCAATTGATTACTTGATATAATTGTAATTTTTACTTAATAAAATATACAATTCGCTTTAAAAGTATATTTCGGCTCTACGCTTTTCTCAGGAACTGTATAGGGTAGGCCAGACCAGCCTCATAGGCTAGCGGGCGGAGCTTCTAACTACATTTTACGGGATCCTTTTCGATTCACGATCAGGCCATAAAGGGGATTATTCCTGTGTCTTCCCTAGATAAAGGTTAAGTTTAGATTTAATGGTTTTCTTCGCGCAGTAGCCAAGTGGTTAAAGCAAGATTCATTGCCGCAGAACTATCGGTCTTGTACTAGTTCGGGTTTCCATGGGGAAGACATTTTCTCATGAAATTACGGCCAGTATGGGACCGGTGCCCCTCGCAGCGTCGCGTCGGGAGGAATTTGGGTAGCTGCAATAAGTAACGGCTTCAGGTTGACAAAACTAGCTATAACGGTTGTGGCACCCGGCATGCTGACCATGTCACCCCTAAACTAGCTGGATGATCGTCTACCTTTGTGATTAACACATGTGGATGTGAGGCTGGTAGGCGAAGGGTCTTACAGTCCTGTCGCGCCTTGGAGTTTTAAGGATTTCCATGGCGCTTCATTATCTTTCATTATATACATTATTTTCCAGGGTATCATACCTCCGCCTTCCTGGCGCCCCTACGTAAGAAGCGGGCTACAATCCATGCATGGATATAATACCAAAAATGTCAAAGACAAAAACAATTAAGATAGGCCAATTCAATTTTTGGGACACTTTATTCGTTATATAGAGACACGCTATAATGTAATTAGTTAAGCAATACGTTATAAGCTGGAAGATCGGCGGTTCGATTCCCGGTGGGTCAGTGAATTTTGAAACCTACTCCCCAAACACCTTCTGGTCGTACCATGCTCCTGGGATTAGACTCTCAGAAAGGAGTATCTAGATCTTACTTATTCCGGAGGTAAAAATGGGTCGTCCCATAGAGCTGACAACCCGACTGAACTGCTTGTGGATATTACCATGAAAAGATGGGAGGCTTGACCTCCTACTGGACCCAAGGGCTTTCCTGAGGCCTGTATTGGGATCACTGTTCACAGTTTTTTATTCGCTATATGATTGGAGCCTCCAGTAGACGATTCCACAAATACTATTGGGATGATCGCCGACGGAGCAGTCTACTATCTCAAACGCACCAAGCTGAATAAATAAATAAATACACAAATCAATTAAAAATATAATAATACTAATAATAATACTAAGAATAATAATAATAATAAATAATAAGACTAAATCTTTCAAGCACACAAACACACAAAGCCGCCGAACAACAAATATTTCAGTGGTTTGTGATTATCATTATGATCTATACAGGAAGCCAGATATAATAAGAACAGTTAGTATCATAGACTGTGATGGGCAGGACATATGACACGAATGGAGAATGAAAGAGTTGCAATGGAAGCTACTTGTAGAAAAAACAGAGGGAAAACGCCTAGTTGGTAGACCAAGAATTAGATGGAAGAATAACATTAACCACGATTGGAGGGTAATAGATTATACAGGGGATAATTGGAAAACATTAGCTCAGGATAGGGTTGTGTGGATGGCTTATGTCCGCACGGCCATGAAGCTAGGGTTCGACAGAGCCAGTGAGTGAGTTAGTCATGTGAATAATTATCTGAGGAATATAATATTATATATGTGACATTTTTTTTCTCAAATAAATGTGAGACTTTGAAGTAAATATAACCTAAAATAAGTAATTGACAATGGAAGATGAGGGCAAATTAACAAGAGGCAAATTTTCTTAATTGCTACATGCCGAGGTTCGTTCCGAAAAGTTCAAAATTTCGGCAGCTAGAATGTCTCGAAACACACACATATACTTAGAAAAAAAAATGAGCCACTTCAAAACGCAGAGTCCCTATTATGCCCCACTTCGCATATGCGAAGAACTAAAGCTAAGGTTCACGAGGTTAACGCATTGTTAAATGTTTTAAATACGCTGTATTTGATTTTAATCGTCTTAAACAGTTGAAGAGCATTCATGGAGACATGTTTCTAGATATTTACGAGTGTTCGACGTATACAATATTGCTCAAATTGCGACATTTCGAATAAAGTTCAACTCTCGTGCATAGTGTACAAGTAAACAAGACAACCAGGATTTAGACGCCTAGTATCCGATGTTCGAGCAGCGTAGATCGTTAAACCAAGTATGGACAAATTAAATATATGTTAGAGCCAAGGTTTAAATCCCTCGAAAATCATTTTTCTGTTATTTATTTGTATTTCCGCAAAGTATGTCCTATAACAACTAATTGAAGCCACGTAATATACTTCCACTTTACAATATTTTATGTAATATTCCTGCCTTCGTAAACTCTATAGCACTATTTAGCTACCGGTATAAATTTAATTGTTTGTGCAGTACTACGTTTTAGTAATAATGCTATAAATTGATGTAATAAAGGATAATATGGCTTCATATACTTATGTATTTACTCAGTTATTACATATTAGTGAGGAAAAGGTTTCATCCTACAATTAAAATATTCAGTTTATATAGGTCATATCCAGCCTAATAATAGCCTATAGATGATAGACAATGATAATAATGATACTACTACTACTACTACTACTACTACTAATAATAATAATAATAATAATAATAATAATAATAATAATAATAATAATAATAATAATAATAATAATAGCAATAATAAAGTAGTACTTCCAAATAGTTAGTTCCTTTTTCTTTAAGAGTGGGAGAGAGAATAATATAGAAAGGATTGTAACAATTAAAAAATATAACCTCATCAAGAATCGAAACTGTGACCTCTTGTATACGAAGCCATAAGGCACTGAGATAAGCGTTTACTGGCGTGATGTGTATAAAAGAATGTTCTTCATTGGAGAAAAGGGAACGTATTGCAGCTTTACTGTGCAATTAGTTTACTCGTGTGAATTGCGAGTTAAAACTTTAAATGTTCTGGATCAAGAGCCCGCTCATTATTTTTTCTAAGTGTGCATACATACATACATATCCATGGCGATTTCCGGTGTCTACTAAGTAGGGTGGATGAAGATTTCTAAATTTCTAAAAAATTCAAAACAATTATCGTTGGAACAACATCAATAGTTACATTCAATGGAATTTCGCTTAAATGTGTTATAATTACGGCTTTTTATAATAATTGCCTTCCTTATTTTCAGCCAGCAAGAGAAGAAGAAATAGCAGCTGTTGTAAATATACCCGTGCAGTTGTCTGCTAATCAGTACGAGAAAACAAAAGGTTTTGCAGATATGAGTGGAGAACAATACGAGGTAAAAATGGCGGCGTTTATATTTCTTTTGGGTTTGAATTATACTCATGGATTTTCATTAGCTACCAACTTGAAAGGTGCTGGCGCATTCGATGACATAATTTTTCACTATGAAGGGATGAATGTTAATGGTGAAAAAATTAATCGTAAGTGTTTCATACAGTTGAAACACAAGCAGAAAGATGGGGTGGTAATACCTCGTTCTGAATTATTAAGCCTTCACGGCGGATTCAGTCTTCGTAAACTCTACGGATCTTTTCGCGAAATAAGTCAGCAATTGTACAACAATGAAAATCACAAGATATTCAGTGGAACACTTGATGAATGTCATTTTTTGCTATACACTAATGCTCAGATCAATAGGAATCCGACAAACGAGAGCGACAAACAAATTGAAGGAAACTTTTCCTTAGACGAAGAAAATCGTGTTTTCTCGTTCAATGAAAGCACAGATATAGACATTTATTCATATTTTAAGGACTTGTGTGCATATAAAAAGCTCCTAGAAGAATTGTACGGCTTATCTGAGAATGGTCATGAATTCAGCAACATGCAGATCAAAGAGAAGATAAAAAGATTTGTAGAGAATCATCCTAATAGAGAGATGACCCCTAAGTTAAATAGGCTTAAAAACAAACCTTCCAAAAAGGAATTTGAGAAGCTAGCGAAAGAAATAGCGGATATAGGAGATTTATCAACACACAAAGAGTTCTTATCAAGGCTTACAGTTTTCAGTAGTCAAGCAGGAATATCAGATTTAAGTAACATTATAGAAAGTGAATTAATGGTAGCGTGTAAAACGTCGAAATTTGAGACACAATGCCTTGCCAAAGAACTGATTGAACAACTGCAAGAATGGAGAAGAAATAGCAACGATTATTTGACCGAAAGTGCGCCATTTTGGATGAACATGTTAGAAAGTAGAATAAATAAAATAGCTGAAATGAATGAACCAACAAAAATTAGGATAAATTCCTTGGGAGTGAAATTCAAAGAGCACGTTATATCAGATATAGTCACTGTGATAAAAAACAACAAGATCATCAATATAGTATCAGTTGAAAAAACAACGATGTTTGCTATGCTGAAAGCAGTACAAGCTTTAGATTTTTTATCTGAGAACTACGTAATTATTGATATCGGTGACTTTTTAAGTTACAGAAATGAGGTTCTCTCCATTTGGCCAAGTCGATGGTGCAGTACACTTGTTTTAAAGAGCAAAACATATACTGGAATGGAAGTTGAGAAAATAAAATGTTTATTCCAAAATGAGCTAATGACCAATAGCAACTGCAAGCTCGTGATAATTTCACATAATTCAATTACAAGTAAAATAGGAGATAATTGTGTTGAATTTAAAGTCAGTTGTAATATGAAAGAATTGGATAACAAATCTCAAAAGAGAGTAGCAGAATCTATTATTTCATTTCAAGGTCATGCAGTAGCCTGGGGTTCGATTATTGGAATTAGTAACGTTATAAGAAAGAAAACAAACTCAGATATTCTACTAAATCTATTGTCTAATGAGAAGGCAATGACACTGGGAGATGTATTAATACATTCAAATGAAATTTATATTCCACGGAAATTGGAATGTAATATATTAGTAGCTGAATCCATAATTAAAAAGTGCTATGACATGAATGTTATTGCTGTGAGTGGCTTGACAAAGGAGGGGCTAAGCAAATACCTGCCATATGAAGAAGAAATTGGACATTTTCTGCATCATGCTTACTACTCTAGTTGGTTTTATCAGGGTTCTGACGACTGTAAAATCATAGCTTTTCAAATCGAAGACCATGATCCTGAAGTTGGTTTTGAAGAACTATGCAAAAGTTTCAGCGGGAAAAATGTTCACTGGTTGAAATATAGAGATGAAAATTTTATATGGGTATGTTCTCATGGGGACACGTCTTTAATTCGTGATCATATAGATGCACAGAAAAGCAATACAAGACTTGAACATCTCTCAGAGTATATTTCTGAAAAGAGATTCACATCCTGTGATCCAAATACTGTACATGAATTAAGCGAAAGAGTGGTTCTAATATCGGCTGAACCTGGTATGGGAAAAACTACCTTGCTAACGCATATTGCTGTGCAAACTAAAATTTTTGACCCATCATACAGGGTATTGAGGATAAATCTAAATGATAGTTCAAAATATTTGTTTGAGAAGAAAACACTTCTTGAAGGCACTGTTGACATATCACTAGCTGTCGACTTTTTAATGTCTACCGTAAATGTTCAAAATTCTGAGTTTCCTTATTTCGAAAAAGAACTTCTAAAATATAGTTTATATAACACAGGTAAAATAATTATACTATTAGATGGGTTTGATGAAATAAGTCCAACTCATGCAGAAACAACAGTGGCTTTAATTAAATCACTGAATGCAACTAAAGTAGCTAAACTCTGGGTAACAACTAGACCTGTAATGAGAGCCTATTTGCAAGAGAAACTTGATGTAATTTCTCTTAAACTTCAGCCCTTTTCACGAAAAGACCAAATTGAATTTCTTCGTCGTTTTTGGAAGTCTCGTAATAAAGATATAAATGACAACCTTTTAAATTCATTTGTTAAACAATTTGTACACATCACTAAGAAAACACTGAAGGACAAACATATGGCCGGAATTCCATTGCATACAACAATGCTAGCTGAAGCTTATGAAAAGTCTCTCATAAATTTCAATTCTACAAGTATGATTTCACTTCCAGAGAAGTTGGATCTACTTGAATTGTATGATACATTTGTGGAGAAAAAGTTTCAGATTTATTGCAAAGAAAAAAATAAAATGGATATAACTAAAGCTGGAGTAAACGACGATATTGAAAATATGAGAGAATTGTTTTTAAATAATCACATGAAAGCTGCATTAAGAGTCTTTGTAACAAGTGAAGAGATAAATTCACTTCAAAACAGCATATGTGACGTTGAAGAATTTATTTTAAGAATTAAGAGTGGTAGAGAGAAGACAGGTATAATCATCCAGGTGATTAATGAAGTACCTCAATTTGTCCACAGGACATTCGCAGAGTATTTTGTTGCTAAATGGTTGTCACAAAACTTCGCTCTCAACAGAAATTTTCTAATACGTGTACTGTTCATAGATAGTTATAACGTCATCAGCAACATATTCAATCACATTTTGGCTCGAGGATTTGATCTCCATGTGGCAGTGTTAAATCACAATTTGTCTTCAGTTAACAAAATGCTGGAAGCTGGTGATGACATCAACTGTAAGGATAGAGGGGGAAGAACTGCCATACATCTTGCTGCAGCTGAATACAATAGGGGCACCAATAATAATCCTGACTCCAGTAACATAGAAAAGATTGCTGATATACTAATTTCAAATGGAATCAAATGTAATGAACCCGATGATATTTTAGGCTGGACAGCTTTAAACTATGCTGACAAAGTAGGTGCAAGTTGGAGACTTATAGAAAGGTTACTTGAGACTGAAGGATCCGATGCTAAACATCTTGAAAACACATGCTTACAATTGCAAGACAAAGATTATAGAGATAGAGCTTTGTGTACAGTGGTAGAGGAAGGTCATGTAAAATTAATGGAGATTATATTGAAGAATAATGGATGTAAAGTAAATCAAACTTTAAACTCAACAAGGTACAAAGTAGATAATTACAGACTAATTCATGGTACTGCTAGGTATGGGAGATTAACTCTAACAGCTTTCCTGATTGATCATGGAGCTGACATTTATGCTCGAGACAGATGGGGAGCCACTGCATTGCACCGTGGTGCACAGTACAACCATCTGCACATTGTCAAATATTTACTAGAGAGAATGGACATCGACAGAGAAAGGTTCAACTCTAAAACTCTCGTCCAGAAAGATGTTGTGAATATTGGAGACGACGACGGAGATACTCCACTGCACTACGCGCTAGAGGAGTGCTTTGGATGTAGTACGATATCTAATAGAAGAGAAGTCTGCGGATGTAAATGCATGTAACGCCGATGGAGAAACAGCTTTGGACATTGCACACCGTTCGGCTCTTCGTGATGGCAAAGATACAGCAAAGTCTGTAATCTTATATTTGATGTCAGTTTAATTTAAGTAGATGTGTTTAGTATTAAAAATGAGCAATAAAGTATTATAAATAATACATATTATATTGGAGGTCAAAGTAACTAAGAATGGAAATCTTAAGGAATAGATTAATTGATTTATATACAGATTTTCAATATTTACATATCTTTCTAAGCCTAAAGTTTTATTTTTCTTCTTCCCTCATCCCTATCCATTCACTCCATACCCTCCAGTCCTCTTGTTCTCATTCCAGTTCTTATTTCCTGCACCCACGAGTTTCAAGGTCTTCCTTTCCTTCTTCTTCCAAGTGGACTCATTCAAATATTTTTCTGGGTAACCTTTCGTCTGGCATTCGTCGTACATACCACATCAATTTTATTCATTGCATATTATATGTCCACCGCTGTGGTCTTGAGGTAGCCTGCTGCCTTGTCACGCAGCGGGACCGGGTTCGATTCCCGGTCGGGACGGGCTCCTGAGTGAGGTTTTTTTCGGGGTTTTTCATCACCTGTAAGACAAATGCCAGGAAGCTTAGGGCTCAACGGTCCCCGAAAATCATTCGGCCATCATCATCATCCTTATCATTATCATCATCCTTCACAGGTGTGGAAAGCAACGGGAAGCTACCACACCTACAATTCCCTAGTAAAGCTGGAACGCATAGCATGAAAATGCTATAATTGCAGTGAAAGA
Source organism: Diploptera punctata (assembly GCA_030220185.1). Lineage (NCBI taxonomy): Eukaryota > Metazoa > Arthropoda > Insecta > Blattodea > Blaberidae > Diploptera > Diploptera punctata. The sequence goes on along the minus strand of JASPKZ010003847.1, from coordinate 4,060,211 downwards.
CCTGCCTCGGGCAGAATTACTATGGATGGATATATTTCATAATCATATATAACAATGATAATGAATTAATTAGATCCAATCCAGAACTAAGTAAACTAAACACAGCTAGATCCATATTTGGTTCGTCTTCCGGGCTTATAGGCCGTGGTCTGGTTGTCTTCTTACTCGACGTTTCGTCTACTGCTGCGGTAGACCTCATCAGGAGATACTGCGTGCTCTCTGTGAACTCCTCAACAGTCGGCTGCAGACTGGCCAGTCTGGAAGACGAACCAAATATGGATCAAGACGCCGGCCGTGAAAGCCTACAATTATATATAAACACAGCTAGTTTTAAAAAAGCAATTGAATTATTTTTTTATTTAATTAATTAAGTGAATAAAATTAATAATTTGAATATTATAAAATAATAAATATAAAGAAAACTATTTTTGCTTATATTATTAAAAATCAATATACTGCTAATTACTTTCTTCTGTAATATTTGGTTATATTCCATTACATTATGTGGTTTATATTATTTTATGTATATCATTCTCTATTGCATTAATTCTTTTGTTAGAATAAGTCTTATTCCCAATACATTACTATTTTTATTTGTATGTGTCATAATTTATGTAAAAATGAAACTGACCCCTAACTTTAAATGCATATATTCTATTTGTATTATTCATGTAACTAAACTGCACCCGAGCACACAAATAATATGGGAAATTATTCCAAAGCCGGGAAGAATTAAAATGTATACTTCTGGATGAGCACTTGCTCATTCGGGTATCATTAGTGTATATAACATTTATTTGTGAATAAAATTTATTCTTATTCTTATTTCACGAATTAACAAAGGTAGGACAGCTATATTTCGATTAAACAGTAGCCTACTTTGTGGGATAAATATATGCAATAAAAACAATAACGAACATTTATAAAGCAGTTCTCAAAAACGGATTGCATTTGAAAGCAAAAATAATATACAAATTATATTCAACAGAAATTAAGTTTCGGCTACAATCAGCAAGCATTTCGATTAGAGAGAACATTATAAATGATGTTATAATAGGAATAAGGCCGCGCTGGTCTAGTGATTAAGATCCTTGCCTCTAGTCTCTAGGGTCACGGATTGAAACACGGGAGGGAACCTTAGATTTTTTAGGATGGAAAAATCGACGGCACAAGTCCTCCGGGAGGAACTTTGAGACGTGGATTCTAATTCTGAAGATCTTCACGTTCATAAAAAAAATTAAGTCTAAAAAAGTGGCGACTAAGCAAAATTGCCGATTTACATCAACCTTAGAAGATCTCATAATGTCGGTATGCTGACCTAATGCCACTCGTGAAATCAGCACGTTATATCTAAAATTAATTACTATATACGTTTATAATTATTTTTCTTTTTGTTTCTGTTTTCAACTAAACGTAAAAAAAACACATTTCATTTTATTTAGGCGTACGCAGCGTAGGCCTGGTATTAACTAGTATGCCTAACTTATCATAATTTAATTTTCGTGTCTTCTTTCCCCTATTCCATTCCATTAATTTAGTTTATCCTCGAGGACATGGAGGGCCTGCCAAAATAAGTGGTCAGCTCAATGTCAGGGCCTCCTCCGAGATAACATTAAGATAAAACACTTAATTCGCACACACATTCATGCTAAACACGGCGAACATGATAATGATGATTATAATTTCCAGATGATGTTCGGGGACCGTTTGAGCTTTAAAGTGTCCTCGCATTTGTCTTAAAAATGTGGAAAAACCCCGAAAAAAATATCACCCAAAAAATTTGTCCCGACAGGGAATGGAACCCGGACGTATGAGGCAGCTTCGCAACTCCGACATCACAGCGGTGGACATGTATTTTATTTATAATAATATTTTAGATTTTTTCTTTTGTAAAAAATTACTTCCTTCGACGAATAGAATGGGTTGGCCAGCAAAGCAGATATCGACGGTTTTGTGTGGCCCGTGGGCCACCAGTTGGATCACACTGCTTTATAGAATAAAATAAAATAATTATTTCAGAAAAAACTATGAGGAAAACTTGAAACATATACGATAAATTGCCATAATTTGATGACAGTGTGCAGTTATTTATTTAGCAGAATATTTTTAAAAAATGTTGACAAATAAGGAAAATGTTTAATGAAACCATTGTTTTCAACGAATTTGTTCTCTACTGAGAATTATATTTGTTCACCATTTCATAAAAATTCCATCGTAATGTTCTGTGTTTACGTTTTATTATGATTCTCTACATTCCGTTGCCATTCTTGCTCTCATTTGCAAGGGAGAACTCACCACCATGTTTACAATATAGGTAAAGTGATCCCACAACAGGCCTCAGAAGGCCCTTGGGGTAGTAGGAGGTTAAGGCTCCCACTTTTTCTAGACAATCGGCACTTTATGTCAGCCGGGTTGTCAACCCTGCGTGACGGCCGCCTTTACCCCAGAACAAGCGTCTGGTACTCATTTCAGTTAGAGGCTGAGTCGACCCCAGGGCCATAGTGCCGCCAGATGGTTTGGGTCAGTTTAAAAATCCTGACCCCAACGGGACTTGAACCCTCGACCTTCCGGCTTGTAGCTCAGTGCCTTAACCACTACGCTACGGCGTGCCCCATAAAGGTAAAGTGATCCCACAACAGGCCTCAGGAGGCCCTTGGGGTAGTAGGAGGTTAAGGCTCCCACTTTTTCTAGACAATCGGCACTTTTATGTCAGCTGGGTTGTTAGCCCTGCGTGACGGCCGCTTTTACCCCAGAACAAGCGTCTGGTACTCATTTCAGTTAGAGGCTGAGTCGACCCCAGGGCCATAGTGCCGCCAGAGGGTTTGGGTCAGTTTAAAAATCCTGACCCCAACGGGACTTGAACCCTCGACCCTCCGGCTTGTAGCTCAGTGCCTTAACCTCTACGCTACGGCGTGCCCCAGTTTACAATATAGGGAGGTAAAGTGATCTCACAATGGTGTTATATGCTGAACAACTCGATGCAGGGGAGAAAACGAACGAAAACAAACTAAGTAGGGAAGCTAGTATAACTGCAGGGTGCAAATCGCATACATTAATCCACAAACGTTGACATTTTAGCCTCCATCTCTAGTCTTACTGTTTTTAATACTTTAAATAGTCATCATCATCATCATCTTCATCAACCTGCCAGGTATTAGTTCTAGAAGAACTGTTACGGCCTGATATAGCGGTTTTCGTGCCATCTTTTCATAGGTCGACCAAGTGACCGTTTCCCATTTGGACAGTAGTTCATTATTGCCTTGGGGATCCTGGATCTAGCCATTCTTGAGACATGTTCCTTCCAGTTTAGCTGATATCTGGAGATGTAGTCCAGTATTGGTGACACATTAAGTTCTTGAAGGATTTCTACATTTTTCTTTCGATCCCATTTGGTGTAGCCAGCTGTACGGCGTAAATTTCATCTCACAGGCTGTTAGTCTGCTTTCATCTCTCGTCCTTATAGTCCACGCTTCACTCCCATAACATAGGACTGGTGGAGCCATTATTTGATAAAGACGAGTACGAGTTGATTTTTGCACTAATGAAGGTTTTTAAACTCTATAATGATCTCCATTGATTTGTTGAATTTCACAAATTTCTCTGATAAATCCAAATTTTCAATAAAAGAGAGTTTATATCCTAAATAAGTAAACTCATTAACTCTTTCTAAAATTTTGTTATTTAAACAAATTTTGCAAGGAGTAGTGAAGTGTCTCACATAACCTCTCCTACTCAATTCTCAACCTCACCTTCTCGTGGTGTAACCTGTTTTAACAAACGAGGTTCTGGGGACCGAGTCATGGCGGTATAACCATTCCAACTAATACTGAGTAAATGCAGTATTGAAGCAGGTCCAGATGCTTAAAGATGGCAACCCCATCGCTGGACTTACCACCTCCTTGCTAGCAACTAGTTGGTGGGACATTCAATTGCTTTCAAGCCTGATATAAGGAAAAGCCAGACGGATCACCATGATGACGACTTACGAACGAATAAGGCTAATGAATGGAAAAAAGAAAATATTTTTAAATTTGCTAATTTAAATAGTATGTTTTGAAAAGTTGCTAAATTATAAACCGCACGGAAGGAGAAATGTTGGACGCCCACACAGAAGATGGTCTGAACAATTTTAACACTTCTAGCTTTCATGAAACCGGAACGAGCCAACAGGCGTAATCCCTGGATGATGATGTTTTAAAAAGTATAGTACCTCGGTGTGAACACGCTCGCCCCACACCTGACGTCATTGCAATAACATTACCCCTACAGCGGGTTGTTCAGATCAGCATGTAACAGTAGGCAAAACTCCGAATCTCACTTACCACAATTCCTTATCTTAATGTATATATGAATGTATGTATATATCCCATACGTCCCATGCGGGGACATGGATGCTCCCTAGCGGGAGTTTCTTAACTAAGCTAATTGTTATGCTTCTGTACCTAAAGATATCAAAAGGTAACATGTGATTAGCACATCGCCTCAATGAGACATCTACTAGGCAACAAAGGTATTACTTGGATGGATGAAAATCGGTTAAATTTTGTAATAGAGGTCTTATTACTCAGGCTTGAGGTACTTTTACGAGCCTGAAAATCTTCAGATTCGGGACCCACGGCTTTAAGTCCCTCCCGGAGGATTTGTCCCTTGTATTTTTCCTTTCTAAATATTCATGGATCCCGGCCGGGTTTGAACCAGGACCCTCTTTTTTATTTATTTAATTTATGTGTCCATTTTACCTGATGGAGTTAAGACCGTAAGGTCTTATCTTCCATTTCATCAGGGTTAAATTATACATACAATAAGAATTATGATAAATGACACATAATACATAATATATATATATATACACTACACAATATAAAGTTGACAAGGGTAAGAAAGAAAAGAAATTATTATTATTATTATTATTATTATTATTATTATTATTATTATTATTATTATATTATTATTATTATTATTATTATTATTACAAAAATAATAACATATAGTTAGATTAGATAATTGGCTTAGTGAAAAACGTTTAACATATAAAGGAATAATAAAAGTATACATGGAACACGGTTATATATTATATTGTCTGGGGAAATCTGGAGATTCTTTTTAAACTGTTTTTCAGTCGGACATTCCTTGATATATGAGGGGAGGAAATTCCAGATTCGTGTGGCTGAAACAAGGAAGGATGAGGTGTTCGACGTAGAGGAACAGCTAGAGTTAAATTTTCTCTCGATCGTGTGTTCAAGTTGTGATGGAAGGATAGCGAATGAAAGCGAGTAGAAATATAAAGGGTCATGAGGTGGACAAAATGTTGAATTAGAAGCAGAGTTAATGTATCATTCGCTGTCTTCCAATCGGAGCCAAGACAACATTTCAAATACTGGAGTTATGTGGTCTGATTTACGTAGGTTGCATATATAACATGCACAAGCATTATGAAGTCTTTTTCCAAATGTGGTATTCATATCAGTTAAGAGTAGGTCACAATCATCGAAATGCGGCAAAATGAAAGTTTGAGACAAATACTTTTTTCAATGAAGAAGAAAGGAAATTTTTCAAACGTTTTAGGGAATGGAAGATTGAGTATATTTTCTTACAATTTTCTGTTAAATGAACCTGCCAACTAAGTTTTTGGTCGAAATACACACCACGATTTTTCACGGAGGGTTTAAATAGAATTTCAGTTTGATTTATATTTACAGAAATTATCGATGAATAATCATTTTTGTTTAATAGACTTTGATGGCCGATGACAATTGCTTGTGACTTCTCAGGATTTATAATAAGGTCTGTTTGTTTTGTCCACTTTGCTGTGGAGTCAAGGTCTTCATTAAGCTGTTTGTGTCGCTAATCAGTTCAGGTCTAGTATGTATATAAAATTGTAAGTCATCAGCGTATATATGATATTTGCAATGTTTAATGCAGTCACTTGTGTCGTTGATGTATATATAAAATAAAATTGGAGCTAATACTGATCCTTGTGGTACTCCGCACTCCACTGACCTCCATGAAGTAAAACGATCACCTACAACAACACATTGTTGCGGCCAGTAAGGTAGGAGTGGAACCTCTGAATAGAATTTTCAGAAAAAAAAATAGTAACTTAAATTTCGACAGTAAAGTGTTTGTATTAACCGTGTCGAAAGTTCTGGAACAGTCGATTAGAGTTAGGATTGCCTATTTACTCTGATCCATAGCCTCACTATGTCCTCATTAATGTTAAGTAATGCGGATGCAGTGCTGTAACCAGCCCGAAATCCTGATTGGTAAGCGTCAAGAAGTTCCTGTTCATTTAAGTAGTCGGTTAGTTGTTTGTTTATAATCCTTTCAAGTGCTTTTGATACGGTAGCTAGGATGATGATAGGTCCTATAATGTTGAGGGGAAGAGGGTGTGTTTATACTAGAGGCAAGGAACATAACCACTAGACCACCGTGGTGGACCCTTTATTAATTACACTGAGGAACAAAAAAAGGAACTTTCTTTTGTCTCAGAAAGAAAAATATGTGATTATGACGGTATTTTTTTTCCTGAATTCAATTATGATATCAGGTTTTCTCCATCACGCAAGGTTTCCGAGAGACCGGAAGGGATTTATAATTTCAGACACTTTAATATTTTCTACATTCGTAACTGCACAATATTCGAACATTCGGACTCACCTAGAAAGTAAGAAATGACGATATTCTGCTATATTTCGCCTGTGGAGCATCCCTCTTGATGGTCGAACAATAATCGGCCAGCATATTAGGATTCCATTTGCCTTGATATCTCTTTTCCATAGCTGAAATCATTTGAGTTAGCTCATTTGGTTTTATTTTACAATGGACAAATGGAAGAAAAAAGTCTATTAAAAATAATGATTGAAATTTGAAATTGAAATAAAAACTGTGGGTGATGGAGAAATTCCGAATACATGTTTGAAAACACGATAAAAAGCTGCATCAAGTACAACTATTGGTACCCATGAGACAAAAATAATGTTGACCAGTGTTATCTTCATTTAGAAAGGAAGGACAATTATGACATAGAAAGAAATATAAATGCCTGAACCGGCGGATTTGTACCTGATACTTCTAACTTTTAATTTAACATACACACATAATAAGATGATCAAACTTCAATTATTTATATCCCAATTCAGATGGAATGGTGGATAAATAAAAACTCCGTCTTCTAGGAACTGCGCAAACTATGCGACTTTCTCAGCAAGTTGAGTTTATTGTCCGATTTTGCTGATTTACCGAAATTGGGCAAACGCAATTTCCTGCATCAGCTTATCTAAACGTGTCATATCACAGTTAAAAAGAGTCGATATTACCTATTGCATAATGTATAAATTTACACAAATTTGAATGATTTCTACTGATTTACTTTCTATTGCTTTATTAAAATATTAAATAAATTACACTCAACCGACTGGTAGGTCAAGGGCTTTCTAAGGCTAGTGTTATGAGGTTAAAAAATGTAGCATATATTGACAATTTAATGGAATACATAACACCGTGGATTGCAGATACATTGTAAAAAAAACCAAACATTGCGGCTCCTAGATTACTTTTAATTTTATTTCAGATAAGTATCTAATTCTAATTGGCGATTTTCGCTGTTTTGTATAATCCCCATCTCGTTTCATCTAAATAGTATACACTGAATTACATTGCGAAAAATATATGCGACCTCTGGAGCAATTTTAAACTTTGATTTCAGGTGACCTATTTAAAATAACCTAATATTCCAATTATGCTGGTTAAGGAATTAAATTTTCACCCTTTTATCATTTGTTATATGCCGAGTTTGGTTTCGAAAAAAAGTATAATGATAGAGCGTTAACAGACACAGACATATATATATATATATATATATATATATATATATATATATATATATAGGATGGAAGTGATATAAGTTGAATAATTCAAGTAAGTGTTAAAATAAAATAAACACTTCTCGCTTTCATTTTGTGATTAATCGCATGGTTATTGAAATAATTAACACCGATATTTCTGAAAATCGCAACATCACACTAAGATTCCAGTGATTCTTGTGACGAGATATAAACAGTTTTTCAGGGATCAACGATTGCACGACCACCTCTTACTTGCAATTCGACGTTGCAATATATCTCGTTTTATTGTAAGATAACAGAATTTGTACTTAAATTGCATGAAAACTCTCAATTTTCTGCAAAACAGCAGAGGAGCAAAATATTCCTGTGTTTTTCCTTTAAATATCCCAGTAAATAATAGACATTTAAGTCAAACAAAGAAAATATTAGTTTTTGAAGGTTTGAAGATAAAGAATTTTTGAAGAAAAGTATTTATTTCATACCAAAATGATGGAGAAACGTTCTGTTTTTTTTGTAAGAGTACATACTTAAAATCTGTGCACTTACACTACTCTACCCTGTAAAATATATATATGGACATTTTCGGAGTCTAATGGTTAAGATCTGAAAATACATTTAAAATATTTTCCTTTAGAACAACCTCCACAGCTTCATTCCTTCAGAATTCGCTAATAAATAGGGCTATTTACTTTTAAAACTGAATTAAACACCAATGAATAAACACAATTAATAATGTCAGATCCGAATAATCAGAATCACAGATATACTTTGATTACTAGGTACACAGGAATTAAACATTGGCTCATTTCTGGAAATGCATGCTCTTATACATTACAGGGACACTTGTCCAAATTCTGTCAAAAAATAAACTGAAAACAACTAAAACTGTTATTCTCCCAGTTATATTAAATGGATACAAAACTTGGATTCTTAGTTTAAGGGAGCAGAAAAGTTTACGAGTATTTGAGAATAAAGTTCTTAGGAATTTTTTGAAACCATAGAGAGATGAACAGTCATACAATTAAGGGAGTCTACGTAACAGTGGGCTATAGGAAATAAGATATAATGAGAACAGTTAAGTGTCGTAGAGTGCAATGGGCAGAACACATGGCATGAACGAGTAATGAAATAAAGGCTTGCAAGCTCATTTTAGGAAAACTAGAGGGATAGCGTCAAATAGGCACGCCAAGAATGAGGTGAGAGAATAATCATAATTTGAGGGAAGTGGATTATACAGGGGATGATTTGAAAGCATTTAGCTCAGGATAGGGAGGTATGGAGAGCGTATGTTCCGCGGGCATGAACCTACGGGTTCGATAGTGTCAGTGTGTTAGTTTCTGTATACTCATATTCAATCTTTAAGTGGTTGTCCAATCTACTACGATAAGACATTCGCAAGTGCACACCCAGGTTCAGTAAGGCACCTTGGAATTTAATCTAATTTAAACCGAAGATAAAACAAGTTTGCGTTCCGGGCACGTTTTCCAATGTGACACTTATCAACTGTTAACTGTTGAGTGATTTTCTCCATAAAATGTGAAGAGCAATTGGAACCAATAAAACCAGAGAAGACAGGTCCCATTTCTCAACGTCCCAGTTCCAACTTTTTACCCATCAACTTAGATAATTAATTCCCTTTTAAACCACCAGGTACTTCTTTCCTTTCACTTCTCGCATCTTTTCCACTCAACCATTTCCCCACTTAACCATAAACCCCAAAACCCACTGAAATATTCTTTTTCACTTCCATAAATTTTACGATTTTCTTTTATTAGACCCTAAAGTAGAATGAACTCTCTCTACAAGAAAATTACAAATAAGTCAATAGAAAATCAAACGTCTGTTGAGAATGGGTCTACTTCATCAGTTGAGTAGTGGAATTGCAAGGTAATGTTTAAATATTATATATTTTGTATTGTTAATAATATCTAAAAAAATAATGGTATTCTTATGTTACTAGAAGATCCAATCCGAAGTAAGATAATACACAATAACCAATGCCTAAAACAAGTGCAAAATTTCAACTATTTGGATGTGAAATATTTTATCAAAATGAAATATGTGGACAAGAAAATCACCGAATTTACACACATCTTAGGAACAATATATTAAAAGCTAAATTAGTACAAAAATCCACAAAAATAAAAATATATAATACTTCGAAAAAAGTACCTTGGGCGAAAGAGTGACGATCTTTCACCGTAAAAATACAACCGTCAAGAAATGCGGACATGGGTTCAACTGGGGTAAAATTTTCCGGAGGTCAAATAGTCCCCCATTCGGATCTCCGGGCGGGGACTACTTCAGGGAACCCATGCCAAAGGCTCAAACACAGGCACATGTTCCTAGGAACATGGAATGTTAGGACTTTATACAATAGCGGTATGTCCGTGCGGCCATGAACCTACGTGTTCGATAGTGCCAGTGAGTAAGTATGTAATATTTTAGCATTATCCTCACTTTTATAGGAAGTGAAATTCGGACACTAAGAAAAGAGACCGCAGAATCAAAGCAACGGAAATTAAATTCTAAGAAGGACAGCAAGATACGCTCCTTTAGATCGAAAAAAAGAATGAGGATTTTTAGAACAATTAGAAGTAGAATCAGTAGAAGACAAATTCAACAGATATAAATTAAACTGGCTAGACCATGTAAAAAAATGGATAATTGAAGAATCCCAAAAATGATGATGCGATGTGCAACCAAAGGACATCGAAGACCAGGAAGCCCTCTTAAAAGATTGCTAGATGGGGCAGAAGCAGATCTACAAAGGCCTAATTCGTTACGGATGGTATGTGCAAATCTTGAGAAACAATACTTATAATGGCTATTATAGCCCACTGCGCCACTACTTTGATTATAGTGAGCAACAAGAAATAAACTTTTTTTTGTCTCAGAAAAAAAAACGTGATTCTGATTGTATTTGTTCTACTCAATTCAAATATGATATCGGGTTTTCTCCATCGCGCAAGGTTTCCGAGAGACAGGCATTTATAATTTCAAACACTTTAATATTTTCTACATTCGTAACTACACAATATTCGAACATTTGTACTCGCCTAGAAAGTAAGAAATTACGATTTTCTGCTATATTTCGCCTGTGGAGCATCCCTCTCGATGGTCCAACAATAATCGGCCAGCATATTAGGATTCCATTTGCCTTGATATCTCTTTACCATAGCTGAAATCTCCTGATGAAAATGTTCCCCGTTTTATTTTAAAATGGACGAAAAACGTTTATTAAAAAATAATTACTTAAATCCATTAATTGAAATTGAAATAAAAAAAAACTGTGGGTGATGGAGAAATTCCGAATACATATTTGAAAACACGATACAAATCTGCATTAAGGGTCAGTTTCACCAAGAGAGGTAACTGTATTACGCCAGTTTTCCCCATGTATAATGCATAGCTTAAACTGGCGTATTACAGTTACCTCTCTTGGTGAAACTGGCCCTAAGTACAACTATTGGTACTCATGAGACAAAAATCATGTTGACCAATGTTATACGGACGGAGAATGACTGATGGCATAATAAATACCAACTTGATAACATACGTTGCCGCTATAGTCAATTGCCAACTAGGTTCCTCATATATATTCGCAGTTTTACTGCACGTTTCAACTACTCTGAAAAATTTTACTGTAGCAACTCATTTTACTCGTAAATATGAAATAAGTAGAACTTTTTTTCTTGTCATGGCTACTCTAATGTTTCTGGATTGATCTGGTCTCTCGATCACAGTTCGCTTCTGTCGATAATAGATTTCAACAACACAGTTCACTCGATTACAACATGTTTCAAGAACAGAGCTCTATCGATAACAAATATTTATGTCCGTATTTTACCGCGTTTATCAGTATTTACACTCTATATGTATTAACTTTACAGATTAGAGTAATTTAATTACGTTAGGTTAGTTTTTAGATATTAAATTCTACACTGCGATTGAGTCAAATTGATAGGCGCAAATAATTTTAGCGTGTTTCATTTAATTTTTTTTTGCGGGAGTCTTACGTTGATTTTTATGATCACGTTTCCTTGTTTGTTAGCTTGCTTTTTATGAAAAGTTGGCAACTTTGTTTGAGCAATGAATAATAAGGATTTTACATCATACATATGGTAATTATAGGTTAGCTTGAGCTCAACTTCTCACTTTATTGCAAGGCATTTCTGTCATTTTTTGAGACAAATTAACATATATAGGGCCTATATATTATATATATATATATATCCATCTATAGTAATTCTGGCCGAAGGCAGGTCCTTCACTGCAATCATAGCATTTTCATGCTATGCTTGCAGCTTTACTAGGGAATTGTGTAGATTGGTAGCTTCCCGTTTCTTTCCACACCGGTGAAGGATGATAATGATGAGGGTGTTGATGATGATGATGGCCATATGATTTCGGGGACCGTTTGGGCCTTAAAGTTTTCCTGACATTTGTCTTACAGGTGAGGAAGACCCCCGATAAAAACCTCACCCAGAAAAACTGCCCCGACCGGGGATCGAACCCGGGCCCGCTGCGTGACAAGGCAGCACGCTACCTCGAGATCACAGCGGTGGACATTATATATATATATATCAGGTAATTATTCCAATAGTGCAGCTAAAACGTGCGTTTTTCCGTTCTTTTTTTAATGTATGTTGGTGGCATAGTGGGCTATAATCCCCCCTTTAATACATGAAACATATGAAACTAAAGTGAAAAAAAATCTTGAACCAGTTTTTTGAAACAGATCTCTACTTTTGTAAAACAAAATTTCCAACCCAACAGATTCGTGATACTGATAGGTCACATTATCTCACTCCGTACCGCTAAGTCTTCTTCTTTTTCATCACGGTTTAGACCCTTTACTAGCATGTTCCGGCTTCAAATTGCTGTTGTTTCAATATTTTATTAGGTCTTACCAAGCTTTTCCCTCGTGATGAACATTTGTACGTTGCTTTTGGTATTCTCTTCTCACTCATCCTTGCTAACTGTTCTTTCCAGTTTGCTGTGTATTTCATTATTGTTGCGGTTAATTCCTCTACTTTTAGTTGCTGTCTTATTTCTATGTTGTGTTTTTGCCTATTATTTCATATCCTGCTATTGGTCTGAGGAATTTCATTTCAGCAGCTTGTATTCTGGCAGATTGTTGTTGTGTCACTGTCCATGTTTCGGAATACATAAGTAATAATATGAACTATCACTGTCTTGTATAATTTCATTATAGAGTCTTTTATAGCTTTATTTTTCTCAAAGTTCTTTTTTAGTGTTCCTGTTAAACTTAATTAGTTTGTTATTTATATACGTTTCGGTTTTATATGATATTTTGCAACCTAGGAATCCGCTATATATATATATATATATATATATATATATTCATAGTAATTCTGCCAGGTCTTTTACTGCAATCATAGCATTTTCATGCTATGCTTTGCAGCTTTACTAGGGAATTGTAGGTGTGGAGCTTCTCGTTGCTTTCCACACCGTTGAGGGATGATGATAAGGATAATGATGATGGCCGAGTGATTTTCGGGGACCGTTGGACCCTAAGCGTCCTGACATTTGTCTTATAGGTGAGGAAAAACCCCGAACAAAATCTCACCCAGGAGCCTGTCCCAACCGGCAATCGAACCCGGGCACGCTGCGTGAAAAGGCAGCATGCTACCTCGAGACCACAGCGGTGGGTGGATATATATTAACGTTCTTATTCCGAACTGAATGTAGCTAACCTACCCAAGTAATTGAAACGTGTTGATACTTTTTCGCGTAATATAAACAAAGGGATGAGGTAGTAACAAAATATGCGCTATAAGACATGTTTATACTACCTCATCTAATCGATATCATTGGTATTTTTCGTAACTTCGTCTATTATAGCATACAGAATCCTAGATTTCACTGACAATAGACAAAAAAATTGAAAATAATAATACAATTATAATATTAATATTATTATCATCATCGTCACTCCAAGGTTATGCAATTGCCCATTCCACTTCATAATGCATCAGCCCAACGTTTTCTAGGTCTTTCAACATCACGTCTTCCTCTTGCTTGATAATTTCTTGCTAACAACGAAAATCTCTCCTTACTCATTCAATTCATGTGATCAGACCACGTTTGTCTATAATTCCTGACCTTATCCAATAAAGGCTGCAATTTTAATTCTTCTCTTATATCTTCATTTCTAATTCTTAACAAGTTTTGTACATCCTTTAACTTGTCTGACATACCTCATCTCCACCGTCTATTTTCCATCTTTCTGTTCTTCGATGTAGCTTAAGTTTCACATTTATACAATATTGTGGGAATTGCCATAACATAATTTTTTTCTACTTTCGTTTTATTTGTTAACTTCTCTATGTTGTTCCACATACAGTCTAATATTTATTAATAATATTATGACAATATGTTATGTATATCTGAATTAATAATTTTATTTATTTTCGCCGATGATTTAGTCTTACTACACCATGATGAAGATCTGTTACAATTGGCTGCTTACAAACTAAATGCAATTTGTAGCGATTATAATTTTAAAATTTCAATAAGTAAAACAAAAGTAATGGCATTTTGTGGAAGAAATACTCTGCGTGCAAAAATAGTAATTAGAGATGAAATTATTGAACAAGTATCTCACTTTAAATATTTAGGATGTGACATCAGCTATGGGTATGATAAAGATATTGAACACAAAACACATCAGTTTCAAGCTATTTGTGGTACAATAAATAGAACATTGAATAATAAAACCCACAAACAAACAAAATAAAAATTTTATAAAACAATGGCTGTCCCTGTCCTTTTGTATGGGAGTGAATCTTGGATTACCACTACCAAACAAGAAAGTAAAATCCAAGCAGCCGAGATGACATTTTTAAGAAGAGTAAAAGGCTGCACTAGAATGGACCAGATAAGAAACGAGGATATCCGTGAAGAACTGCAGATCTACTCCATAAAAGAAAAGATATTTAACAACAAGATACAGTGGAAAGAACATGTAGAAAGAATGGAAGAAAGTAGATTACCAAATAAAATCTTCCATTATTTTCCAAGAGGAAGAAGAGATGTCGGACGTCCTCGGAAGAGATGGTCTTAGATCTATTAGTGAAGACGGAACAGGCAACTCTTGACTAAACCAGGAAGTGAAGAAGAAGAAGAAGATTAATTTTATTTATATACACAATTCCAATATTCACAAATCTTCATTTTAAAACCAAAATTATATCTAAATTGGGATATCCCGTATAGTAAACTAGTGACATGTATATTGTGTATTGCTAGAAAAAATATGTTTGTGGTTTGTTTCTGATGATCGCAATTTTTTTCGTGTTTTCATCATTGGTGTTCCTAAGCTTCATTTTAAAACCAAAATTGAATCACAACGGATGTCCACTTTTTGCGCCGTACCTAAAAATGCTAGAATTATTCTCAAATTTATTCCAGCCCTGAATTAAAACACTACTTATTGTGTTCTTTTTAATCCTGGTCTCTGAAAATATTAGTATCTAACAATTCAATAGCCATCAACATTTTAGCTTGTCCTACGTATCATAACAGAATCCCAAAAGAGACACTTTTATATAGCGTTACATATTGCCCTGGTTTATTAAATCTTTATTATAATATATTATATAATTATTATTTATAATAATTAAAAAAACTTAAACAATACGCTCTATTAGAAAACCGAACTGCAAAATGAAAAATAATTTTAATTTCCAACACGCTTGGGATAAAATTAAAGTGGTCAACAAAAAAATCATCTCCAACACATCTAGAATAAAACTAGAGTTATCTACAAAAAAAATAATTTTACCATCAAAAGCGTGGGGTGCTCTTTATCAATTACTATATTTAATAATAAACAAATATTGGTAAAAGTAAAGTCTCTAAGTAGAAAACGTAAAGGCCATAAAAAGCACCCCACGCTTTTGATGGTAAAATTATTTTTTTGTAGATAACTCTAGTTTTATTCTAGATTTATTGGAGATGATTTTTTTTGTTGACTACTTTAATTTTATCCCAAGCGTGTTGGAAATTATTTGTTTTTTCATTTTTTAGTTCGGTTTTCTAATAAAGCGTGTTGTTTTATTTTTAAATATTATTTATTTTTTTATTTTTTTAGTTTGGTTTTC
Organism: Diploptera punctata; assembly: GCA_030220185.1. Lineage (NCBI taxonomy): Eukaryota > Metazoa > Arthropoda > Insecta > Blattodea > Blaberidae > Diploptera > Diploptera punctata. The sequence continues at coordinate 4,044,238 of JASPKZ010003847.1, read as the reverse complement.
TAATAAAGCGTGTTGTTTTAGTTTTTTAAACTATTATGTAATATGAGCTAAAAGTTAGCTAGTACTCTTCTAAAAAATCCTTCGGGCCGGATTTGAACCAGCGATCTACGGATTACTGAAATTATATGCCACTACACCTACCACTCTACCAACTGAGCTACCAGAGCATATAATATTAATTTTGTACAACTATGGACTAAAACGTCGATACGTCCGCAACCTATTATATATTATTTATGAACTTATTGTATTTTCATTGGTCCTTTACAAGTATACGAAGTTTCTCAAGTCGATCCAATGTTTTTAAGTGGGTGAAAATCGTTTTCAAAGATTCCGTTACATCGATAGATACAGGTCAAGCTGATATAAAGCGTGTAATAAAACACAACATTATTTAAATGTCATATTTTATTAATAACCTAACTGAAAATATTGTATTAAGAACTTAATATTTTGGTTAATTTTGTAACAAACTAGGCTTTAAACGGAAAGTTAGTTGTCAATCATAGGACTTGCCTACCTTGCTGTGTTCTTCAAGGAGTAAAAAACTAAAATAAACAAAACACATATCTTCCTTTTACCACACAAACACACATGTTAAATACATTGAATATTGGAATAAAAAATAAACCGACTATAAATGATTAATACAAGCTACAAAAAATTATACGACGATAAACACGCACGACCTTCACAGATAAAGAACAGACCGGAACTAAAACTTCAGTATTGATTTTTTTATCGAAATGAGAGTGTGTTCTATTGCTCACTGGGAAGCAATATTCTAGCAGCCGTGAATCCAGAGATACTCAAACCAATACCAACTACATTTCTTACCCTGAATTAATAAAAATTGTAGTGTTTTAAAACAAAAGACATTTTAAAGGCGACATAGACCATTATCTCATTATTGAAAAAATATTTCTGATTAAACGTAATTTTATGTATATATTGTATGTAATTTTGAACAAGCAAATGAATTCAAATATCTAGGAGCAATAGTTACAAACAAGAATGAGATGCATAGATAAATTAAACATGGCTTAAATCTGATAATGCATTCTATTGTATGGGAAAAAGGGACTGAAAATCGGAAGAATGTGTAGAGAAAAATTAGGAGGAGTAACTTAGATATAAACCGACAAAATATTTTGGCCGAATGTACGGGAAAACGATCACAATTTTTACAAAGAGATCTAAAACAAATTTGGGGAAAAGAATCTTATATACTGAATATAGGATTTAAAGAGAGATCAGGACTTGCTTGGTTCAGGTTAGGGGCATGAAAAATTTTTTAAAATTAGCGACGATCACGATATGCGAATATGTCCAATGTGCGGGAGCTTTGAAGACAAGATACATATACTAGGAAAATGTAACGATTTAGAATATTGGAGGCATCAGTTATTACCGGAAAGATTTCTAGTAAATTCAAAGGTGGAAGATTGGCATGCTACGAGTTACTGGTAAACCCAGAAAATTGGATAAACCTGGGTAGATTTCTGGACAAAACGCGGAAAATAAGAACAACACTTATTCAGGAATTAATAAATATGTTAGCAAATTGCAATGCCATTAATTCTTGATAATTCTACATAACTAAGTTAATGAATAATGTATTTGTATTGATATGTAATTGTAATATTATTGTTTTCTTTTTTTTGTTTTTAAACATCAACTTATTGTAACGGACTGTCAAACAGCACGTACGGCTTACTGCCCGTGCGATCCATATTTGTAAATAACATTGTACGTATCTTACTTTTAGTTTAATAAAGTCCTTATATATGTATGTATTACAGGGACTCTTGTCGTCCTAACTTCTCTAAAAAAAAACGTTAAACTAATATAAATATTTTATTCTCCCAGTTACATTATATGGATGCGATACATGGAATTATACTTTAAGGGAGGAGAAAAAATACGAATAATCCTATTTGTGAATAAAGTTCTTATGAAAAATTTTGTACAATGAACAGATGAATAGACAGGGAAATGGAGGAGACTAAATAACCGTTAACTATATGATCGTTATGGGAAACCAGTTATAATAGAAACAGTGAGTTAAGGCCTTAAGGCCTTGTCTGCCACTCAACCAGGTTTTTAAAAAATACAAAAAAAAATAGTCTTACAACTACATAAACAATTACATATTATAAAAACAATACAATACAATCAATATTTATAATCTAATTTGATTTACTCTAAATTTAACGAATTAAATATATAATATGTAGACCTACAAGGTATAAAAAACGAGAAAAAATTATTAATGACATAGTATACATTTAAATAAATAAAGAGAAATTAATTATTAGACAACAGGTAACCGTATAAGCGAGACTTAAAGATGCAAGTGTGCGGCAACCCCTGATATCTTGAGGAAGGAAATTCCAGTAGCGGGCAGAGGCTGTGAAGGAAGTAGAATAAGATGAAGTGCTATGAAGAGGAATTGTTGGCAGGCTGTTATCTTGTGACCTAGTGTCAATATTGTGGTAAGAGGATAACTTCTCAAATCTGGACGCCAAGTAAGTAGGAACGTAGGAATTGAGAAGTTTGAAAAGTAGTGAAAGAGAATGCAATTTACGTCTGTCAGTAAGACGGAGCCAAGAGAGATTATTATAAAGTGTTCAGAAATATGGTCATAACGGGGGATATTGAAAATGAATCGAATGTAGGATATGGAAACTACTTGTAGGAAATTCAGATGGATTGCATCCAGTGAGTGGACGAGAATGAGGTGGGTGAATAACATTTACCATGATTTGAAGGAAGTAGTTCATAAGGGAATAACTAGAAAGCATTAGCTCAGGATATGGATATATGGAGACGTGATGTCCGCGCGGCCATTAACCTACGGGTTCAACAATGCCAATGAGTTAGTTAGTCACAGACATGTTATAGTTGAGTACGACTGGTCACAAAGGATTTTTTTTTAAATCAAAAAACTGTCTTGAGTAGTTCCACCATTAAATAGTACATTACAATGCGACGTTCGGAAGTGGTTTAGGAAAAATGTTTTTAATTTTCGAGATTCTGTAAATCACTTCACAAACGTGCGTTGTATATTATTTTTTGTGCGATGGTGTTTTCAAAATAATAAATAATAGTGAAATAATATCTTTGTTGGAAATATTTGCGTTCATTATAAACAACTGACTAACGTTAACAGTGTGGGCAATTTTTATTAGTTGAAACAACAGGAGGCCTTGAGAACAATTATTGATAACATGGCCGCAAGTACGTATCTCTTGTTTTATATTGTTTCAAATGAAGTTCATTTCATTTAAAATGCAGTGATTTGTTTCGTATAATGTACATTAACACTACCTTTTGGATATTTTTGTATGTACATTGTACCCTAGTACACATAGAGAGCAGTGGTTTTACTTCCCGCACGTGGGTGTAAATGTAATATTAGAGTATAGTTATTTATTTTGGAAACCCCGAAATGTAAGAAGTTCAACTTTCAATATGGTGGACATTGCTGGTAAGCACGACAGAACGCACTATCACGCAAAAAATACTTTTATTAAAGCAGAAAATTAAAAATAAGCTTTAAAGATTGGAACTTAAGTGTCAAAATCTTTTATATCGTACATTTGGAAGGAACTAAGTTTACACTTGGCCAGGTCTTCACATCCTGAATTAATCACGCAACAAGAATTTCAAGCCGTCGACATAGACAATGTGTATGTCAGAAATATTAAAAATAACAGAGCATTATATTCTTGCGCGCCTTTATTTTCTTCCATCACAATATATCTAAACCTTTCTTCTGGAGCTTTGTATCGCTTCAACTTCTCCACTTCCATTATTTGCCCTCATCCAGCACATAGCCCAGCGTTCTTTTTCAAGCTTCAATATTACGAGAGTTCAAATCGTCTTCCTTCAAAATTTCACTTCAATTGTGTGTTATACTTTCTCCTTTATCACACTGCGATATACTTGTCTACTCTCACATATTACGAGGACTCGGAAGTAATAATAATAATAATAATAATAATAATAATAATAATAATAATAATGCTTTATTTATTCTGGCAGAGTTAAGGCCATAAGACCTTCTCTTCCACTCAACCAGCACAAATACAAATAAATATTTGACAAATATAGATATACACTATACTAATTATAAACAGTTAAAGATATATTAAATGTAGCAATGTAAATTCCATGTACAAACAACATTGTATAGGATAATAACAATAATAATACTTACGATAATAATAATAATAATAATAATAATAATAATAATATTAATAATAATAATAATAATGCTTTATTTATTCTGGCAGAGTTAAGGCCATAAGGCCTTCTCTTCCACTCAACCAGCACAAATACAAATAAATATATGACAAACATAGATATACACTATACTAATTATAAACAGTTAAAGATATATTAAATGTAGCAATGTAAATTTCATGTACAAACAACATTTTATAGGATAATAACAATTATAATACTTACGATAATAATAATAAATAATAATAATAATAATAATAATAATAATAATAATAATAATAATAATAATAATAATAATAATACTTTTTTATTCTGGCAGAGTTAAGGCCATAAGGCCTTCTCATCCACTCAACCAGCACAAATACAAATACATATTTGACAAATATAGATATACACTATACTAATTATAAACAGTTAAAGATACATTAAATGTAGCAATGTAAATTTCATGTACAAACAACATTTTATAGGATAAAAACAATAATAATACTTACGATAATAATAATAATCATAATAATAATAATAATAATAATAATAATAATAATAATAATAATAATGCTTTATTTATTCTGGCAGAGTTAAGGCCATAAGGCCTTCTCATCCACTCAACCAGCATAAATACAAATAAATATTTGACAAATATAGATATACACTATACTAATTATAAACAGTTAAAGATATATTAAATGTAGCAATGTAAATTGCATGTACAAATAACATTTTATAGGATAATAACAATAATAATACTTACGATAATAATAATAATAATACTTACGATAATAATAATAATAATAATAATAATAATAATAATAATAATACTTTATTTATTCTGGCAGAGTTAAGGCCATAAGGCCTTCTCATCCACTCAACCAGCATAAATACAAATAAATATTTGACAAATATAGATATACACTATACTAATTATAAACAGTTAAAGATATATTAAATGTAGCAATGTAAATTGCATGTACAAATAACATTTTATAGGATAATAACAATAATAATACTTACGATAATAATAATAATAATACTTACGATAATAATAATAATAATAATAATACTTTATTTATTCTGGCAGAGTTAAGGCCATAAGGCCTTCTCATCCACTCAACCAGCATAAATACAAATAAATATTTGACAAATATAGATATACACTATACTAATTATAAACAGTTAAAGATATATTAAATGTAGCAATGTAAATTTCATGTACAAATAACATTTTATAGGATAATAACAATAATAATACTTACGATAATAATAATAATAATAATAATAATAATAATAATAATAATATGATAAATTATACGAGAAACACCAAATGTGCAAATGTAAATTTAGATTTCTTTTAAAAGATGCCAATGTCCGGCAGCCCCTTAAGGAATGGTAAAAACTAACTCGTTATTAAATGTCTGTTATACGAAACTGAAGAACTAAAGTAGCATCCATATTTTTTTCTCAGAAATATTTTCATACAACCACAATTGTTACATTCCTTAGGTATATGGCTTATGAGTCCACCGCTGTGGTCTCGAGGTAGCATGCTTGTCACGCAGCGGGCCCGGGTTCGATTCCCGGTCTGGACAGACTCCTGGGTGAGGTTTTTTTTCGGGGTTTTTCCTCACCTGTAAGACAAATGTTAGGAAGCTTAGGACCCAACGGTCCCCTAAAATCATCCGGCCATCATCACCATCATCCTTATCCTTATCACCATCACCCTTCACCGGTGTGGAAAGCAACGGGAAGGTACCACATTTATAATTCCCTAGTAAAGCTGCAAAGCATAGTATGAAAAAGCTATGATTGCAGAGAAAGACCTGCCCTCGGGGCAGAATTACTATGGATGGATGAATGGCTTATGACACAGACTCCAGCGTGTTCATAATATTCGTGTTCGTTTAATTTTCAACATCCGGCGTTATGATCACATTTCCTCTTTTCAAGCATCTGGATTCCTACGCTCCTAGTTACTTTGCGTCCAGATTTGAGAAGTTATCGTCTATCCACAATATTAACACTATGTCTGAAGATAACAGCCTGCTAACAATTCCGCTCCACAACACCTCATCTTATTCCACTTTTTTCACAGTAGTAGCTTCTGCCCGTTCCTGGGATTCCCTTCCTTAAGTTATCAAGGGTTGCCGCAACACTTGACACTTTTAAGTCATGCTCATACTATTACTTGATAAATAATTAATTTTTTTCCAGAACTAAATTTATTCTACGTCACTAATGATATTTTTTTCATCTTTCTATCATGTACATTTTGTATTTCATTCGTTAAATCCAGAGTAAATCAAAATATATTCTAATTAATAAATGTATCGTAGGTATGCTATGTAATAATTTTATTATAATTTAGATTTAACAGTAATGTTTGTATTTTTATCTAACCCGGTTGAGTCGTAGACAAGGCCTTAAGGACTTAACTATGCCAGGTGAAATAAATCTGCTATTATTATTGCTATTATATATTATTATTATTATTATTATTATTATTATTATTATTATTAGGTACTCGATAATAAGTAGCAATGTACGTTTGTTTATAATATTATTTGTTGATGTATTTAATTAGTTTCTTTAGTTTGGAATTAACCTGTTACCGTATTTTAAGGACTAAGACACACTTTTTTCCTTCGAAAATTGTCTCCAAAATTCAGGTGCGTCTTATACTCAAAATTAATATAAGAATGTTCAATGTTTGATTTGAAATTCCCGCCAGTCTTGAAAATGGCCATATATTCGATGCCGCGGGAATTATCTCTATCTGGCAACATTGAATTCAAATTGCAGCAGCAGTGCACCGATGGGACGAACATGAGTTGCGGGGATTCACAAGCTTGCTAACACTGTCTCCCTCCCGCCCCGCCATCAAACCTCAGAACACTGTCTAGCACTTGATGCGTCATTGCAGTCTATGATGCATGTAAACTTGAACAAATGGATGATGGATGAAACCCAACATGGATCCATGCCGACGAGAGCTTTAAAATGACATATAATCAAACAAGTGTGTCAGTAGATAAAACAGTCGAATCTAGAGTGAGAGAACACATTATTAAATATTTCAAGAGGTGCGACGTAATTAACGATGACGACGAAGAAGAAGGACGAGGAGAATAATAATAATAAGATGATAATAAAGAAGAAGAAGAAGAAGAAGAAGAAGATGCTAATAAAGAAGAAGAAGAAGAAGAAAGTTGAGATGACGATTTTGAAGATCAGAACGGTTTTATTAAGCTAAGAATTTTTTAGTTTGGCTTTGCAATCTAATAACAAAGATACTATTTTTTTAATTGCTTAAAAATTAAGGTGCGTCTTATAGTCCATAAAATATGGTATATATTATTTTTTGTTTATATAATTTTCCATTGCATTATTTCTTAGTGTGTTAGAGTGAGATTTATCGAAATACACTGAACAACACAAAATAATTTGTTTTTGTCTCAGAACAAAAAATATGCGATTCTGAGAGTATTTTTTCTCCTGGATGCAAATATGATATCAGTCTGTCTCCATCACGCAAGGTTTCCGAAAGACAGGCATTCATAATTTCAAACACTTTCGTATTTTCTACGTTCGTAACTACACAATATTCGAACATTCAGCCTCACCTAGAAAGTAAGAAATGACGATTTTCTGCTATATTTCACCTGTGCAGCATCCCTCCTGATGGTACAATAATAATCGGCCAGCATATTAGGATTCCATTTGGCTTAATATCTGTTTTCCATACCTGAAATCTCCTGATGAAAGTGCTCATCGCTCACTGTGCCAAGATAATAAATGGACGAAAAAACGTTTATTAAAAAAATAATTATTTAAATCCATTAATTGAAATTGAAATAAAAAAAAACTGTGGGTGATGCAGAAATTCCGAATACATATTTGAAAACACGATAACAAACTGCATTATGTACAACTATTCGTACTCAGAGACAAAAATCATGTTGATCTGTGTTATAGGTGACAACATACGAATGTTTTACTTCGTGATCTATTCAATTTTAACATGATCTATTATTTTAATTATGCATTCCCATAAAGTATATTTGAGACTTTCCCCTAAATTTATTTTGATTTATATTATTTCCTAATGTCTTTAATTATCTTTTTCAGTCTGGTACAAATTTACCCCCCCCCCCAGATGAACCCATGTTCGCATATCTTGACGGTTGTATTCTTACGGTGAAAGATCGTCACTCTTTCGCCCAAGGTACTTTTTTCGTCTGGCTTATCACCTTCGACCAGTGCGGCATGTGAAACCCTATCGGCAGCAATGCTACCGCCGGCATAGTTCTCAGGATCATTTAAGCACGCAAGCCACTCCACCACGACAAGGTAAAGATACCATGGAGTTCTTAGGAATTTTTTTGGACCAAAGAAAGATGAACAGATAGGTGAATAGAGAAGACTACACAACAATGAACTACATGATCTTTATAGGAAGCCAGATATAATAAGAACAGTTAAGTCTCGTAGACTGCGATGGACAGGACATGTTGCGCGTATGGGGAATGAAAGACGTGCATGGAAGCTTCTTGTAGGAAAGCCAGAAGGAAAACACCCAGTTGGTAGATCAAGAATGAGGTGGGAGAACAACATTAACTATGATTTGAGGGAAGTAGATTATACACAGGGAGTGATTGGAAAGCATTACCTCAGGATAGGGATGTATGGAGAGCTTATGTCCGCGCGGCAATGAGCCTACGGGTTCGATAGTGCCAGTGAGTAAGTAAGTAAGTAAGTAAGTAAGTAAGTAAGTAAGTAAGTAAGTCTGGTACAAATCTAATCTATATTGGTTTGTTTACTTTATTTTCTCTTGTATTATTTTTCTAATATTTTATGTGCCAGAATTTATATTATATCTTGAAAGTGCTCCTAAATGTATATACTTTGTTTTCCCTCTATCTTTAACTAAAACTTTGCAAAGTAGCCTGTATATCCTATATTTTTTATTTTTTTGTAACCGAACTGCACCCGAGCACGAGCACTTGCTCTTGAGGTGTCAATACTAGGTACAACATTTATTTGTGATTAGAATTGATTCTTATACATACTTACTCACTGGCACTATCGAACCCGTAGGTTCATGGCCGCGCAAACATAAGCTCTCCATACATCCCTATCCTGAGCTAATGCTTTCCAATAATTCCCTGTATAATCTACTTCCCTCAAATCATAGGTAATGTTATTCTCCCATCTCATTCTTGGTCTACCAACTGGGCGTTTTCCCTCTGGCTTCCCTACAAGAAGCTTCCATGCAAGTCTTTCATTCCCCGTACGTGCAACATGTCCTGCCCATCGAAGTCTACGAGATTTAACTGTTCTTACCATATCTGGCTTCCTATAAAGACCATGTAGTTAATTGTTAAGTAGTCTTCTCCATTCACCTGTCTGTCCATCTCTCTTTAGTCCAAAAATTTTCCTGAGTACTTTATTCTCAAATACTTGTAATCTCCTTTCCTCCCTTAAAGTAAGAGTCCATGTTTCGCACTCATATAGTATAACTGGTAGAATAATAGTTTTATATATTTTCAGTTTAACGTTTTTTAAAGGAGTTGGGACATCAAGAGTCTCTGCAATGCATAATAGCAGTTTATTCTTATTCTTATTCTTAATACATTAATAAATGAAATTTAGTCAGAAACTTATACTTGTGGACATCCAGCTGAATCTAGTTACGCAGAATGAGAGAAGTTACGGACATAATCCACTATTATTCTCATCATTACAGCTGTTTAATCCGGAAAGACTTGCAAAATTAACGTTCAAATATTAGCTTGCAGCTAATTGGAAAATTTATGTAAAATAGGGTTACCAGTAAGTAAGTGGAGAGATGCAGGACAATTTTTCAAAGTCGAATTGCTGTATTAAAGCAAATAGCCCAATTAATTATAGAGTATTAGTTGAATTCTAAAATGGCCCGATAATACCATTGAAATGTAATTTAAAAGGAGGAATGGAACACTAAATCTGTATCCTCCCTCCTAGAATATAAGTCTATAAATTGTAAAACTCAGCTAATTTCCTCCAATTATGATACAACATCGCAAACTATATTCTACAGCAAAGCAATTAGCTGTGGCAGTAAATTCAATTACATCCATATTCAGGGGAATCGGGTGTGCAAGAGGGATAAAGTTTAACAGATAATAAAAAGTATATAAAAAGTATATAGGCCTATCTTATTTTAACTCCACTCAATTAACGTAGTTTAACATCTCGTTTTAAGGCAATTTTACGTGCCAAATGCCATCCGGGTCTTACACTGACACGACTTGTTGGGTGAGAGATTTCAATTATGGATCACATAATACTTTTTTGACCATACAAAGACTCCCAAACGGAGTGGATCCCTTGAAAGAGGTAGTCCACTCCAGGGAGTAGGCGCCCCTGCCCTTTTGTGAGCTCCAGGTCCCACTCGCCCAGTGGGTATTAGCTGGGTAGGGCCCCGTCCACAGGATTACGTGGGGAGAAGAGAAGTCCCCAAAGCCGTAGTGAAGGCAACTTCTCTAGGAGATGAACACTCCGAAATTGCAGTTTCCTGCCCTCCAGGAAGAGGGGTTTGGCTATAGGCTGGTAACCTCTACTAGTAAAAAATAACTTACTCATAAACTTCAGCAGAAGAAAGAAGCCGGATTGATAAACCTTATGACGACCACAGCAAGAAAAAGTATAAAAAGAGTTTTGGAATACATGACCAGCTTAAAATAGCGAATTGGAATGTCAGAGGCTTGGGAAGCAAAGAATTCGAACTAACAAAAGAAATGAAAAAATATAAATATATTAGCTGCCTCAGAAACAAAGAAAAAATTGAAAGGATCACAAATGATAAATTATATGATTATGTTTTACAGTGGAGTAAGTCAGAAAGAAAGAGCGAAAGCAGGAGTGGCGATATTTGTGGATAAGAAATGGGGATCCAAAATAGACACGTATAATTGTATTAACGAAAGAATAATGACAATGCGATTAAACATAATAGAGGAAATATGACAATTATAGCAATATATACACCGGAGGAAGGGAGAGATGAAGAAACAAAAACATTTTATACTACTCTACAAAAAGGAAATAAATAAGATAAACAAGAACGACATAATAATATTATTAGGAGACTTTAATGCTAGAGTGGGGAATCAACCAGTGGCAAATGTAATTGGAATCCACGGAGAAAATGGCATAAATAAAAATGGACAAGAATTAAAACAACTCGCAATATTTAATGATTTTAAAATTAATGATTTTAAAATAACAAAAGTCCACCGCTGTGGTCTCGAGGTAGCGTGCTTCATTGGAAGAATTGAACAAATAGTTTAAAGAAATTAAAAAATGGGAAGGCAACTGGCACAGATGGCTTGAATTCTGAATTGTACAAATATGCAGGCAAACAGTTCCATGAAAGACTGTTGTCCTTCTTTATAATGTATTCAAAAATGCAGATATACCACAAGAATGGAAGACAAGCATTGTTATACTCCTGTTCAAGAAAGGAGACAAGAGAAAAATGGACAACTATAGGGGAATCAGTTTGTTAAACACATGCTACAAAATTTATGCACACATTTTAAATGGAAAATTGAAAAGTTTCAGTGAAAAATTCCTTATGGAATGTCAAAATGGATTTAGGAAAGGACGATATTGTATTGATTCAGCATTTTCTGTTAAACTATTGCTTGAAAAAGAAGATAATTCAACTTAGAAACACATTTTGCTTTCATAGATTTTGAAAAAGCATTCGACACAGTCAAGAGATCAAAACTCTTAAATATATTGGAAGACAGAAATATACCAAATTTACTTCGGCAGAACATACAAAATATTTACAAAGACAACACCATGAAGATTAAATTAAATAACAGATTTTCTGAAGAAGGAATTATAAATCGTGGCGTGAGACAAGGCTGCCCCCTATCCCCAACACTTTTTGCAATTTATACCAATGAAGTAATATGTTGCTGGAACAAAACATATACATTTGGAATAAGAATATCAGAAAATAGAAAATTAAACACCCTATTGTTTGCAGATGACCAAATAATAATAGCAAATTCCGAAGATAATCTACAGAAAGGTCTGTATGAACTTAACAAAATTACAGAAGAATATGGATTAAAGATATCTACAGAAAAGACAAAAATTATGGCATTTCAAGGTGTAGATCCTGTCAGAAGTAAAATTGTACTGGACAATAAAATGTTGGAGCAGGTGAATAATTTTACATATCTAGGATGCAATATCTCATATGAAGAAGAAAAGGATGTAAATGCAAAAATATCTAAATTTTTAAGAATTTTAGGGTTAATAAATTCTATCTTCAAGCCACAGTTAGTCCAAAAGCATTCAAGGCTGAAAGTGTATAAAACACTGGCTCTTCCAACTCTTTTGTATGGTAGCGAAGTACGGACGTTGAAACAGAAGGATATACAGAGACTTAGATCTGCTGAAATGAGATATCTTCGGAGGACTGCAGGATACACACTACTAGATCACAAAAAAAATGAAGACATCTTAGAAGAATTACGCATGGAATCTTTAGAAAACAAAATTTCTGATTATAAGTCAAGATGGATGCAACATGTTCATCGAATGGAAGATCACAGAATACCCAAACAAATGTTAAGATATCAACCTGCAGGAAGAAGAAGACCAGGACGTCCACTCAAAAGACTTCTGGATGGTGTTTCTCTTGAGGCCGAAACAGGTCAACAAATGGCCTAAATTCGTTAATGTACTATGATGATGATGATGATGAAAATAACAAATACATTTTATAATAAAAAAGATATTCACAAATACACATGGTCAGCACGAGGTTTTCGTTCATTGATAAATTATGTGAAGGAAGCATCGTCATTATTAACAGATACGAGAGAACAGAAATGAGCTGTTTTTCGTAAAGTCAATGCTAAAGTCTAAGAGCTCTAATGATGATGATGATTATCTCTAATCCAACCTTTTTTATACTAAACTGTAGGTTTCGTAAATTGTATTTCTGATATTGTCAGATCATTTTTACATAAACCTGCCTGAATATGAGTTATTTTCTTCTTTTTTGTTTTAACTAGGTCGCTTTCCTTTTCAATTGTACCAAATTGTATTCAGTGATATTCTGAGTGGAATTTGAATTACATTTAAGATCGTCTGTCGCCGTGGCGTAGTCGGTAGAGTCCCTAGCTTCTAGTCCGGCGACCCGGGTTCAATTGCCGGGGGGGGTATAGGATTTTAATTCTCCACCTTGTGTCTGGGTGTGTATTCTGTCCTTGTGTTTATATGTGAGAATAAAATAAAGTTAACAAAAGGTAAAAACGAAAAGTTAAAAACAAGAAGGAAAACAGTGTAAACGAAAAGAGGCAAATAATAAATAAAAAATAAAAATGTATCACGCGATGTTTAATAAAAATACCACGTGGCAGTAAATAAATAAATATATCCTTGAAATTAATTTGACTATTTAACTCATGCCCCAAATGGGAGTCAATGACCAATCACGTTTCAATGATTTCTGTTTTACAACCAATCAGAGTAGTGTTTCACGAAATATTTATCAGTGTTATATTTACCATATTTAAGAAAGCTCCTCCTTTTTAATATTCTGAACAGGTCGGACCATTATTTTGCAGTGACTGAGCCTATAAGAAATACGGCTACCAGATTGTATATAACTTATAGTGCCTAGATATCAACACATAGCGCTTGCAGGAGTTAATATAAAAACATTTGTACTCGTAGCAATTGATTATAGCACCAAAAAAAGAAACCACTGTTTGCACTTTAGTAAAGGAATTTTGTCCCAGGTAATAATCCAGAAAAATATAATTGTCATATTTACATCATACGATATCAGAAATGAATTAATATGCAGTTTGATGTGTTTCATTTTTTTCTCCACTAGAGAGCATTCTTACAATATTGCGTTCCTTTGGCAATAAATAGTATGATCTGGTTGCAGTGATAAACAAAAGAAGCAGATGAAGCGTACCTATCGTTTCTCATTTGTTTTCAAACATCGCCGTTTACATTAAATATATAAATATTTTAAAATAACTATAGTTAAATAATGATTTGTGAGTAAACAGCTTAATTTTATTCGTTAAATAGTCCTAACAAATGCCACTCTTGATTTCTAAATTCTCTAGATAATACACGGTGATTACAAATGATTGGAGCGATTTCATGATTTTATTGTAGCGATCTTATTTGACATATCTTCACAGAACTTTAAAGTTATGTATAAAAACTCATAAGGTTTTTTTTTTGTTTTCTCTCGCAGCCGTGTTTCAGCTTTAAACCGAGAGAGCGCAGCAGTTATCAAAGATGGCGACAGGCGGGGAGAAAGCATATGCTGTGCTTGAATTTCATTCAACTCAATCTGTGATAACTGTGCAACGACACTTCAGAACGAAGTTCGAGAAAGATGCACCGAGTGCCAACTCCATTCGGCGATGGTATGCGCAATTTAAAGCTACAGGATGCCTCTGTAAAAGGAAATCAACGGGTCGTCCTTCAGTGAGTGAAGAAAAGGTTGAGAGTGTGCGGATGAGTTTCACACGTAGCCCACAGAAATCAACACGAAAAGCGAGCAGAGAGCTGAACATTCCACAACCGACCGTTTGGAAGATCTTGCGGAAAAGATTGAAGCATAAACCTTACCACTTGCAATTTCTACAAGCCCTTACGCCCATTGACAAAGTGAGTCGGTTTGAATTTTGTACACAAATGCAGCAGTTTATGGATGAGGATGGTTTTTGTGAGAAACTTGTCTTCAGTGACGAAGCAACATTCTTTGTGAATGGCAAAGTGAACAAACACAATGTGCGAATCTGGGGCACAGAAAATCCCCGCGTTATTGTGCAGCACATTCGCGACTCCCCCAAAAGTTAGTGTGTTCTGTGCGGTTTCTCAGTTCAAAGTTTATGGCCCTTTTTTCTTCTGCGAGCAGAACGTTACAGGACACGTGTACCTGGACATGCTGGAAAATTGGCTCATGCCGCAGCTGACGACCGACAGTGAGACCTTCATCTACCAGCAGGATGGTGCTCCACCACACTTCCATCACGATGTTCGTGGAATTTTTAAACATGAGATTGCCAAACCGATGGATCGGTCGCAGTGGAGAGAATGATCAGAAATTGTTGTCATGGCCTCCACGCTCCCCCGATTTGACGCCGTGCGATTTTTTTTTTGGGGGTATGTGAAAGATTCAGTGTTTGTGCCTCCTTTACCAGTAGACTTACCAGAACTGCGAGCTCGCATAATCAATGCCTTTGAACAAATTAATAGGGACATGTTACGTCGAGTATGGGACGAACTTGATTACAGACTTGATATCTGCAGAAACACCAAGGGGGAGAATATGGAGCACCTGTAACATCTCAAAAAAAACCTGGGAAGTTGCTCTATGTATCTGTAATAGTTCGTGAAAATATGTCGAATACTACAGCTACCATAAAATCATGAAATCGCTCCAATCATTTGTAATCACCCTGTAAAAGTGCTGTCTTTCTTCCGGTGTTTGTGTGATATTATAACAAGATTTGTTTGTGCGTATAGAATATGACCTTGAAGTCTGATAGTCAACCGGGAGATGGAGAATGCATGCACCACTCAGACAACTAACTTCCTCAAGCAAGCCAGACCTTATCTAATCGTACAGTAAATAACCTACAATAAACTCTTATCAAGTATTTTGCTTACTTTAATGTTATGGCAACAGTTTCTAGTAGAATGTAATCAAATTATCACTTAAATTACAAAGATAAGCCAACGTTAAACAGAGTCTTACCAATAAGTAATTTTTTTCTAGAGAATTCTGCCATGATGTTCCACTTGAGAGCTTCATCGTACAATTTTTTCCAATCGTAAATACACAACACAATTCAAATTACAACACTATATTTTATTAGTTGAATACTGTACGATAAAACACAAGAAGATGTGAAAAACACAAAGAAAGCCGCGTCAGAGGTAAACATAACTGTAAGCAGAACCAAGCAACACAGCGGACAAATGACAACTGTTTGTAGCGTCCTCATGGCGCATTATATTCAATAATTGCATTACAATTTTTTGTTTTACAAGCTAAATAGTTCCGTCTTAATCTCCAATTTTTCCCTTCTCAATATTTCAATTCCAATATGAATTGTTTATATATTGTTTCTCATATATATTTGTTATAGAATGGAATTAAATTTAAAAAACATATAAAATTAGTTTTCATATTTTGTTCTCTAAATTATACCCTATTCTTATTAAACACATACTGAAATATAACACATAAATTAAACCAAACACATACAATATATCTGATCATAAAATTAATAAAATTAATTACTTGAACACAAAGTTTTTATTAAACACTGGCCAATACCTGGCGTGCGCTGCTACGCATAAATATATGAAATATTTATGGTTAATTAAATTATATGGTATGCACTGCTAACAACTAAATATGTCGGTAACAAAAGACAATGTTTAATTTCGAAATTCAGGTAAACCCCATTTCTAACTGTGGAATTTCTTTGATTTTTTTATACCTGTTTCTGTTTATTTTAATAGACATACAGGGTTACAAAGTAAAGCATCGAAAATTGCAAACGATACAGCGAATTAAAAATTTTAGTTTCAAGCGAAATCCTACATCTAATTATTTCAGAACATAATAGATGTGGCTAAACACTCTCTGTACCTGAAAACCTATATGTTGTAATTTTAATAAAGATCGGTTGAGGGGTTTTAAATTCTATAAATCATAAACATACTAGGCTGAATTTATATAATTAAATATAATAAATTCCTTCTGGATTTTTTCGTGTTGAGACTTGAAAGTAGTTTTGAAGTTCCTTAGGACAGGTTACTGGCCCGACGCTAAGTAGTCCAGTGGTAGGGCTGCTACCTTTTAGTCTCTGGACAGACATTAGGATACCGCATTTACTCAGTACCTGATGGAACGGTTATACCGCCGTGACTAGGTCCTCAGAGCCTCGTTTTTGTAAACGGGTTGTACCACGAGAAGGTGAGGATGAGAATTGGGTAGGAGAGGTTATACACACGTCACTACCCCTTAGAAAACAAAATTTCTGATTATAAGTCAAGATGGATGCAACATGTTCATCGAATGGAAGATCACAGAATACCCAAACAAATATTAAGATATCACCTGCAGGAAGAAGAAGACCAGGACCTCCACTCAAAAGACTTCTGGATGGTGTTTCTCTTGAGGCCGAAACAGGTCAATAAATGGCCTAAATTCGTGAATGTACTATGATGATGATGATGATGATATACAATAAATAAATATCCCCAACTCGTGTCCAACTTATGGTCGGGTCGAGGGATGAGATGAGATGAAACCCCTATATTTATACAGATCTATGAACTACAAGGGTGCCGGCCGACCACTCCTGACGCACCGTCACAAGATGGGATGAACGAAATGACACGAAATAGATGAGATGAGTGTGGAGAGATGCTGGAATGAATTTTGTGGCAGGGGAAAACGGGAGAAACCCTGAGAAAAACCTGGCTAAGTTCCGTTTCGTCTACCTCGAAACCAACATCTACTGACCAAGATTCGATCTCGGGATGCCAGCGGCGAGAGGCGAGCATCTAACCGCTTGTGCCAAGTAGCCGCCACACTAACTAACTAACTCACTGGCACTATCGAACCCGTAGGTTCATGGCCGCGCGGACATAAGCTCTCCATATATCCCTATCCTGAGCCAAGTAGCCGCCACACTCTTCAATTAATTGATCGAATTAAAAAGTTTACGATGTCCCGCGCCGTAGCCGAGCGGTTAAGGTAGGAAACCTTGGCGCAGAGCTACGGGACTTGCGCTGGTTCGAGTCTCCATGGGAGAAGAAATTTTCTCATGGTATTTCGGCCAGTATGGGACCGGTGCCCACCCAGCATCGTGAAGCAATTGGGTAGCTACAATAAGTAGCGGCTCCAGGTTGAGGAACCAGCTATAACGGCTGGGGGACTCGACATGCTAACCACATGTCACCCCTACACTGGCTGTTGATCATCTACCTCTGTGATTGACACATGTGGAGTGGAAGGGCCAGCAGCCGGCTGGTAGAAGGGCAACCGCTGAGTGGAAAGACCCTCAATCGGGAAAAAGTTTACGATCACTTTTTACGCTCACTTGAACTATTAATGTTTCGAACGTGCCATGCAGTGCTCGAAATCCCTTTCCCTACAAATTATATAGAATTAATTATTCTTTCTATAGAGGAAGCTTATTACGTAAGTTAATTGTACTAACTTGACTTCAAATGTGAGCTAATGTTTACAAATCGTTCCCTGTAAAACCTACTTCCCTCAAATCATAGTTAATGTTATTCTCCCACCCTATTTTTGGTTTACCAACTGGGCGTTTTCCCTCTGGCTTTCCTATAAGAAGCTTCCATGCACCTCTTTCATTCCCCATTCGTGCCACATTGTCCTTATCATCGCAGTCTACGAGACTTAACTGTTTTTTTTTATATCTGGCTTCCTATAAAGACCTTGTAATTCACTGTTATGTAAGTCTTCTTATATAATCTACTATTGAATATTTAATATTAATTTTGTTTCT
Source organism: Diploptera punctata (assembly GCA_030220185.1). Lineage (NCBI taxonomy): Eukaryota > Metazoa > Arthropoda > Insecta > Blattodea > Blaberidae > Diploptera > Diploptera punctata. The sequence goes on along the minus strand of JASPKZ010003847.1, from coordinate 4,025,405 downwards.
CTTATGACTTTATTATCGTTTTCCTATTTTGAAACCTTGCTGCTCTACTCAATAAATCCTTTTCCTTAGACGTAAGTTTTCGTTGAATTTCAATACATCAGCTCCATATGTGACAGTATTTTTCACTATTTTTTTTCAAATGTCCCAGGTTTGTGTTTCGACATTCCTGGTTTCTCTCCTGGCATGGCGTACTTGTAACCCACTTCTGAGGTTGGGGCGCCTGGAAGGCGGGGTTACGTTGCCCCGATGATATGATGGGTGATGATGATGATAATGGTGCGCCAGGAGAGTCCCTAATCCTAAGCTTAACCTAAGATGAATATGAATGATGATGATTGCGATGGCCATATGATTTCGGGGACCGTTTGGGCCTAAAAGTTTTCCTGACATTTGTCTTACAGGTGAGGAAAAACCCCGATAAAAACCTCACTCAGAAAAACTGTCCCGACCGGGGATCGAACCCGGGCCAGCTGCGTGACAAGGCAGCACGCTACCCCGAGTCCACAGCGGTGGATTGAAATGTATATTTCTAACTTATTTTTCCAGATTATAGGCCTATGTCTGTACCATAGGACACTATTTATCATTGCTGTTATTGCTCTAATATGAAGATATCCAAAGATACCAACAAGAATGGAAAAATCATCTGAGAAGAATGGCAAGAAATAGACTTTCAAAATTGGCATTCCAATATACCCCAACTGGACATAGGGACCAAGGAAGACCAAAACATCGGTGGAAATATCAAGACCATCTTCGCTAGGTTTACCGTACAGGCCACATGGCCTAAAACGAATTTGTTCATGATGATGATGAATGATAATAATAATAATAAACTTAATAACAATAATGGTGATAATAATAATAATAATAATAATAATAATAATAAATATTTATTCGTAAAAAAGGAATTCCTTTGGCTACTCAAAAATGTACGGCTCGTACATTCAGTAATAATTTATTTAACACGTACACTACGAGACTTCATCCTTCGAATTCATTGTTAGAATCCCGGGACTTCTCTTTCTCGAGCTCTTGTTACCGGTACACGAGACTCTCGTGGCTGCTCGACCACTCTCACTTACGAGGGCGAACGAGAGTAAGGTAGAATTTGACTGCATTAACCCGTTACTGATCTTAATACTTTTATGTTTATGTTTTCTCTTTTTTATATACTGCTCGCCATCAAATTTACACTCCATATTTCCCCAACTTATGTCTTGAGGGAGGGAACACGCTCAGACCGTGGCTACTGTGAAAGAAGAGAATTAAGAAGAGATCTCGAGTAGAAATAGTTTGTTATCTGAGTATTATCTTGTGACTTCTCGTGCTAAAGTTTAAGCTAAATTCCAACTACAGTGAGTGATGCAAGTGGAATCTAATTCATGCTAACGGCTTCTTACAACCTCGCGCAATTCAATATATTGATTCGAAAATTCTAGAGACGAACTTTGACTTAAAGCTCAAAGCATTCAATTCATGCGCTGAGTTTAGCGAATATACAGTATGTGCGTGAGAAAAGAAATTAGAAACACCAGGATATCACGAAATGTATCATAATAGTATAAATATTAATGGTACACGCCGTAGCGTAGTTGTTTAAGGCAATGTGCTATAAACCGGAAGGTCGAGAGTTCGAGTCCCGGTGGGGTCAGGATTTTTAAATTGGCCCAAAACATTTAGTGGCATTGTGACCCTGTGTTGAATCAGCCTCTAACGGAAATGAGTACTAGAAGCTTGTTCTGGGAGTAAAGGCGGCCGTCACGCAGTGCTGACAAACCGGCTGCCATCAAGCACCAATAGTCTAGAAAAAGTGGGAGCCTTAACCTCCTACTGCTCCGAGGTTCTCCTGTGGCCTGTATTGGGATCATTTTACCTTCACCTTTGTAAATATTTATATAGCTCTTTACTTATTTATAAACAGGCTTACATCATCATCATCAACAATAAGGATTAAGCCCAATGGCCTGTTCCGATCTCATTATAGGTCGAATTGGTCCTTCCATCTCTTCAATGACATTTCCAACATTATTCTCCCTTTAGGTTTATAATTATACATTCTTCCTGGTATGCGCTGTTCATTCATTCGTAATACGTGCTGAAGATAAGCATTTTGATATTATTTTATTCTTTCACAGAGATTAAATATATTAAGTTCTGTTCTTATATATTCATTTTTATTTTTATCGGTCCTTTGGTATCCTGCTATTGCTCTCAACATCTTCATTTCAGCAGCCTCTATTTGTTTACTATCTGCCTTTGTTAATGTCCAGGTTTAACATCCATAGATAAGAGATGGAACTGCCAATCGGCCTACTTTGTAAAACTTCAAAATAGTTTCTTTTCTAGTCTTATTCAATAAAGTTCGTTTAATTTTGCGACATAGATAATTTAATATTTGTATTTTAGGTCCACCGCTGTGGTATCGGGGTAGCGTGCTGCTTTGTCACGCAGCGGGCCCAGGTTCGATACCCGGTCTGGACAGTTTTTCTGGGTGAGGTTTTTATCGGGGTTTTCCTCACCGGTAAGACAAATGTCAGGAAAACGTTTAGGCCCAAACGGTCCCCGAAATCATATGACCATCGCAATCATCATCATTCTTATTCATCTTAGGTTAAGCTTAGGATTAGGGACTCTCCTGGCGCACCATTATCATCATCATCACCCATCATATCATCGGGGCAACGTAACCCCGCCTTCCAGGCGCCCCAACCTCAGAAGTGGGTTACAAGTACGTCATGCCAGGAGAGAAACCAGGAATGTCGAAAGACAAACCTGGGGCATTTGAAGAAAAAAATATGTATTTTAGAGTGTTTATCTAAATTTCTGTCATTACCTAAATGACATCCCAAATAATTAAAATTCTGAACTTGGTCTATAAATACATTGTTTAAACAGGCTTGCAATGTAATAAAACATCTTCCTCTCTCCAAAACTTTTTTAAATGTTTATCTTCTATCTCCATTCTTCTCTATCTTCCCATCCCAATTCTTCCACACCTATCTCCCTCATCCCTCTTCTTATATCATCCATTCATTGAAATATAAGTCGACTTCTCTTTCTTTTTCTAGTATAGCCCTTACTTACTTACTCACTGGCACTATCGAACCCGTAGGTTCATGGCCGCGCGGACATACGCTCTCCATACATCCCTATCCTGAGCTAATACTTTCCAATCATTCCCTGTATCTTCATAGAACTCATCCTTGATCTTGTCATCTTTATCTTCTGTGGGGGCATGTACATTTACAATTATAAAATCATGTCGTTTACCCTTAAGAATTATGTATGATATCCTATCACTAACAAACTTAATATCTCGGATAGCGGATAGGATTCTCCTTCTGACTAAAAAAACCCGTTCCAAATGCAGGTCTTTCTGCACCCCCGTAGTATAATGCAAAGCTTCCTGATTCCTGACTACCTTCTCCTGGCCACCTAACTTCCTGTAAAGCGACTATATCCAAGAGCGATTTATCTAAATCCCGCGTTAATATCTCTAGTGCCCCGCTATTGTATAAAGTCCTAACATTCCATGTTCCTAGGAACATGTCCCTATGTTTGAGCCTTTGGCATGGGTTCCCTGAAGTAGTCCCCGCCCGGAGAACCGAATGGGGGACTATTTGACCTCCGGAAAATTTTACCCCAGTTGAAATTGTTTGCCATTCGCCCTTAGGAAAATGTTAGTATAAACACTTGCAATGCCCCATTTTGATTATTGTGACACTCTTTTTACAGACTTAAATATTATTTCCACTCAAAGACTACAACGTGTTCATAATTCTTGCGCACGTTTTATTTTTAGTATTCGCAAATTTGACCATGTTACACCGTCCCTGGAACAATTATCGTGGCTTCGTCTAAGAGATCGTAGAACTGTCCATTCCCTATCCTTTCTCTATAAAATACTTCACACATCATCGCCTAATTATTTATCACGCCGCTTCATCAGACTATCCGACACACATAATCTTGACACTCGATCCCATCAGCACATTGTCCTTTATATCCCGCCTCATCACACTGTATATTATTCATTATCTTTTACGGTGTCACTTACCAAAACATGGAATTCCCTTCCGCCCTATGTCAGAGACTGTCAAACTATAACATCCTTCAAAAATAAACTAAAGAATTATTTAATAACAAACTAACTTATACACCTCACTGATAGTATCTTTTTAGCAATATTAATATATTTAATTATTTATGAAAATAATATTAAGAATAACAAATATTTTATTTGTTTTGTTTTAAATATTGTACAAACTTAAAATTACTTTTCTATATCTCATTTTTCTTTGTTTTATATATACATTAGACAGGGACAATTTAATATGTCTATATTGTATACATTTTATTATTAGTTTTAGTCTTAATTTTAACTAACATTAACTGGTTGCATTATAGATCGTAATATATTAGATATTATATTTTGATCAAATTTTTACTTAGTGTTTAATATTAGAGTTAATTAAGATTGTTATATTCTGATGTAATATGTTTGTCCTGGTGAGTGGAAGAGAAGGCCACATGGCCTTAACTCCACCAGGCTAAATAAATCTAATCTAACCCATGTCCGCATTTCTTGACGGTTGTATTTTTACGGTGAAAGATCGTCACTCTCTTTTTAGGAACAGGGCTGTAACATGGACACTAAACTAGAAGATGGAATTGCATTAAGGTTATTAGAAATAAAGTTTATTAGAAAAATATATGGTCCTAATACATTATGTTGTGTAATTTAACGTAATTTTAAATAATGCCATCTGATTCATTTTTCCATTACTTTATTAAAAATATGTCGGCATAGGGATGTGGCGACCGCATCGCGCATTATGGTTACCAATGGAATCAGCCTATCGGACTATTGGCGGGGTATCCAATACTAGTGACTACGGGGAGAAATGCCCCTACTATACCTCTAGAACTGAGGCAGCAGGTCCTGATGTCAGAATGGCAGCCTATCACCGGAATCGGAAGCTGTAGGCTGATTACCTGCCAATACTAATAAAATTCACATCAAATTCCGTTGAGGTGAATAGTCATATGATGAAAGTTAAAAATTGAAATGTACCTGATGGCAGGTGCCGTCGTCCTCAACATTGTTAAAATGGTGTATAAATAATTAACTGGAGCGCTTTCGGAAGTTATCTTCCATATTCAGCAGGTTGAGCTTCTGCTACATGTTGTTGTTTATGTGATGTATACTCCAACTGTTTGTAGCAGTAACTCTTGCTGTTTTGTTATTCACCACCCAATAGTTCATTTACTTATGGTAAATATCTCTGGTCTGTAGTAACGATACATCTCTTCGATAATTAATAAGTTGTTTGAATATTAATAAACTCTGTTGAAAATTTATGTTTTCTCTATGGCCATAAAAATTAATCCCTCTGAAATATTAATTACAAGAGGTAAAAGATTGAAATTGATTTTAAAGAATACCAATCTGGGGCCATCCCTACTATTTTGTGATAAGAAGATCCAAAGTCCAGTAGTAGATACAGTACAGGGAATAGAATAACTAGATGATTCTGAGTTCTGAGATGTGAAGTTGGGATAGTGTATTAAAATTGTTATTGTCAGATAGGAGGATGGAAGCGAGGGAAAATTGTCTTTCGGGTCTGAAGATCATTGTTTCCATAATAAGACAAAAACCGTACCGTTGCAAGCTTGCTAATTTACATAAAATTCATATTTAGCAGGTAAACGCAATTTTATTAATAACCCCTGTATTTTCATTACTACTTTACTTTTATTTTTTTTTTCCGCGTGTATTTTTCTTTACTTCCTGTATACATTCTTATAATTTTTAGTGTGTTTTTTTAAGCATACCTTTCATTTACGAACATTCGTATATTTAAAACTGAATTTAATAAAGTAAATAAAAAGCAACATGAATAGTTTTAATGGTGGATTACATTAAACAGAATTGCGGAAATATGGATTGTAGAAACATTGAAGAGCATCTAGTGAATATAAAAAAATGTATTCAGTGACGGCTCGTGGAATCAATAATGGCACTAACACTGAGAAACAAAATATAACTTATTACAATGCTAATCATTGATATTCTTACTTACGTAACGACGGCTGGTAGTAGTAAATATTAACCCATTATAGGTGTCGGGAGAATGCCTATCTTTTTAATGTATTTTAGAATGATTTTTTTTTTAATGATATCCCCATGAACCACAATACAACAATAAAACTAAAAGTAAATTATTTTCCGAAAAAAATTATATAAATTATACTGTATTAAAAGTAATAATGTTTTTTAACAATTTTCAGTTTGAAGTGTTGGAAAACGAGAAAGAAAATGTAATCGTCAATGAAAATTGTATAGTTGGCGCAACTGTTAACAAGGGAATTAATAACTTAAAACACACTACTTCAATTTAGTGTAATAACCAGAGGCCGGAAGTTTAGGCAATATAAATCATTAAAATAGGCAGGAAAAAAGGCATTATAAATAGCTCATATTTTGCATATGAGTACTTTACAGTACAAAATAAGTAGGATCCAAAAGTAACTTTGCACTTTGCTGCGTAACAACGTCGCAATGAAAGCTGAAAGAAAAGTAAAATTAGACCCGCACTCATTGTTGCCTTTTCAAATAAACACAAACGGTAATTGAAACGCTTCTTCTTCTTCTTCTTCTTCTTCCGAATGCAGTATTGGGTGATGATGCCCGTTCTGCGACTACAAAAACTGATCCTTCCATCGGTTGAAGGGTCTTCCGAGGTCTCTTTTGCCATTAGGGTTGAGGTGGTAAATCATCTTTGGTAAACGGGAATTTGACATTCTCTGGACGTGTTGGAACCATTTAATCTGATAATTTTGTATATGTTCAACCATTTCCATACTATTCCACTGCATCCTTATCTCATCACTTTTCATTCTATCCCTTAATGTTACTCCAGTTAGCGATCGGAGGAATCTCATTTGTGAACTATTAATGCGGGATTTATCTTTTGCTCGAAGTGTCCAGCATTCACTTCCGTATAGTAGAGCAGGTTTGGCTATGGCATTATGAAATTGAAACGCTTTCTATTATTTGTATTATTTGTACATTTTTTTGCACGACAGCACTTATTGTTGCGAAGAGAATAATATTAATTATGAACTGACTGAAAGACAATAATTAATATAAAGACAATAATATACATTCGGTAAAGTCACTTTCATTGTAACGGTTATGGAAATAAAATATACCTACAGGCAATCATCAATAATAAATAAATAAATAGTAGAAATATAATCAAATGAAAATCATCCGGCCAACATCATTATCATCATCGTTCACCGGTGTGGAAAGCAACGGGAAGCTACCACACCTATTATTCCCTAGTAAAGCTACAAAGCATAACATGAAAATGATATGATTGTAGTTAAAGACCTGCCTTCGGACAGAATTGCTATGTATGGATATATTAATACTATCTTTTGGATATATTTCTGTATATACATTATACGTAGTATACATAAAGGGCAGGGGTTTTACTTTCCGCCCTAGGTAGGTAATTTTTAATATTACGGTATAGTTATTCAGTTATTTGTAGGTTGGCAACCCCAAAATTTAGGAAATAGAACTTTCAATCATGGCCGCCATTCCTGTAAGTACAGTAAAACTTACCATCGTGCAAAAACACATTTTTTTTTAAATCCTATTAAAAATAAATTAGTAGTTTTGGAAAACCTTCCAACAGATGGCAGAAACCGCCACTGTTTGAATTATTGAATAAGATAGAAGCATCGCTATTATACTGGGAATCCGTTTTCATAGAAATAAACTATAATGTATTTTAGAACATCAAAGAAGATAGACTCAAAGAAAAGTGGAACATTATAATCTTCAGCAAAATATGACAAAGATACACAATCTCTGGATTACAAAACATTAAATTCTGCACCTTCATCTCGCTTTACATTGCATTAAATAATTTAAAAAACTAAGAGCAAAATGGGAGTAACGTACGATGAAAAATGTGTCTTCGAAATATTTTGTTGTCGCTAGGAATTAAAAAGAGTAGTTTTTTTAAGTGTTAAGGTAAAAGGGAAACTGATTCCACAACAGGCCCTCAGAGACCTTGATTAGTAGGATGTTAAGGCTCCCACTCTTAATGAAAATCGCCACGAGATGTCAGTTCTGTGACGGCTCCATTTACCCCCCAGAACATGCATCTGAACATAGCAGGCTGAGTTGACGTCAGAGCCATGGTGCCGTCGGAGAATTTTGGGATAGTTGAAAAATCTGACCCCATCGAGAATCAAACCCTTAACCTTTCGGCTTTTATGATATTGCCTTGATGACATGTGGGATCATTTAAAAACGTTGGAACAAATGGCCAGTGTCCAACCTTGAATCTTAGATCCTCAAGATCCAAGAAACCTTTCTTTGTCATACATATATCTGCAAAAATCTACAATAATATATAAATGTATTTATTTATTTAGTTTTGTGGAGTTAAGGCCACTTGGCTTTCTCTTCAACTCACCAGGACAAACATATATTACATTAAAATATAAATATCACACTAATATTAGATACTAAACGATTGTCTGGCTAAACTGAATAACAAAAATCATCATCATCATCCGTCACCCAATTAGGCCTTTATAGTACTGTTTCGGCCCCATCTATCAGTCATTTAAGAGGTCTTCCTGGTCGACGATGTCCTTTGGGCTTATATTGCATCATCTTTATAATTAGTATAGTGTATATTTATATTGTCAAATATGTATTTATCTTTTTGCTGGTTGAGTGGAAGAGAAGGCCTTATGGCCTTAACTCTGCCAGAATAAATAAAACATTATTATTATTACTATTATTATTATTATTATTATTATTATTATTATTATTATTATTATATAAGATTTATACTGAAAAAGCTATTGAAGAATGGAAAAAGAAATATAAACCGATGGGAATACCACTAGATGATAATTCAACAATATATACACTCCAGTTTGCAGATGACCAATTGATATTGTCTCAAGAATTTGAATATATAGAATACCTAACTAGAAAATTAATACAAGACTATAGTTTATGGGGTTTAAAGATCAATATGGATAAATCTAGATATATGACAATAGGGGATCTTCCTCAAGATTTAATACTGGAAGAAGATTTAGGGACAATTAAATACACTGAAGAATATAGGTATTTGGGAATTAAAATTACTAAAGATGGAAAACAAGGAACAGAGATAAGAAACAGGATCAATATAGGAAAGTATGCTATATCTGCCCTAAATGGAATAGTATGGGACAAAAATATCTTCAAATAAAACAAAAAAAAAACTATTTTTAATACAATAATCAGAAGCATTATTACCTATGGAGCTGATGTGTGGGCTGTAAATGCACAAATTAAAAAAAAAATTGCTCTCCACTGAAATGGACTACTGGAGACGTGCTGCAAGAATATCCAGGAAGGATAAAATCAGAAATTCATATATATATAAAAGAAAAAATGCAGTTACAATATTCAATATTAGATTTTATAAAGAAGACAATTAAATTGATACGGACACATTAGAAGAATGGAAGAAGGAAGACTACCTAAGATAATCATGGATTGGGAACCACAGGGAAAGAAAAAGTGCCGATTGTCTAGAAAAAGTGGGAGCCTTAACCTCCTACTACCCCAAGGGCCTCCGGGCCTGTTGTGGAATCACTTTACTTTACTTTACTTTACTTTACTTTACAGGGAAGGAAAAAGAAGGGTAGACCAACTATTACGTGGATTCAGGGAATCAATGAAACTAAGAGGGAATGGGAAATAGAAGAAGATATATGGATGAGCAGACAAGAATGGAAAAATGTGTTGAAACAAATGTGTAGTTAACTGTGAACATGGGTACCGGAAAAATGTATATTCATTGTAAAAGCCGGAATAATAAATAAAAAAAATATTATTATTATCATTTGTGGGATTCTTGGATTATCCATTCTTTTTTACATGGTCTAGCCAGTTTAATTTTTATCTATTGAGTTTTTCTTCTACTGATTCTACGCCACCGTAATTGTTCTAACATTTCTTCATTCTTTTTCGATCTAAAAGAATGTATCCTGCTGTCCTACTAAGAAATTTCATTTCCGTTGCTATGATTCTGTCCCTGTATATTTTTCTTAAAGTTCAAATCTCATTTTTGTATAATTAAAATACGGTATAATAATACAATACATTTAAAAACGATTAAAATTAAAACTAATAAAATAATTTATACAAAAATAAAGAACAGCTCAAATACTGTACCTGAAGAAGAAATCAAAGTAAGTAATAAACTGTCATGAATTAATCCATATATTACATGAAAACAAAAAGTTTTTATAAGTATGATATAGAGAGGTTTCTTGGGTTTTTGAGTCAAAGATTCAAGACTGGGCGCTGGACACGAATGACTGATGAGAGCCTTCAATCCTTTCTAAGCAAGGGCCTCTTAAGATCTCTAGAGGAATTACTTTCATTTTACCTAACATGTTTTGAAGAAAAACATTCTTAGCGACAAGACACATTTTTCGTCGTACTTTATTTCCATTCTGCTCTCAGTTTTTTAATTATATATAATGCAATGTGAGGCGAGATGAAAGTGCAGAATTTAATGCTTTGTAAACCAGAGATTGTGTATTTTGTCATATTGTGATGAGGAATATAATTATTTGCTATTGACAAAATACGATTCATAATAAAACGAGTAATATCACTTAAATATAATTACAAATTTTTAATAAAAAAAAACATTAAATCACATGACAATAAGCGATACTTTTGGGAGATATCTGAAGTGTCTTGAAGGGCCGCCACTTGGACAGCAATTTATATATATATAATCGTTTCTGTCTAATGCCACCAGGTTGCCTTTTATGACATTTCTGGTTTTCTCCCCTGTCATTGGTGGAATTGTAATCCATTTCTTAGGTTGGGGCACCTGGAAGGCGGAGTTACGTTACCTCGATGATATGATGGGTGACAAATGATAAGGAAGTGCCAGGAGAGTTCTTAACCTAAATGTAACCTAAATTCCAGACCATGGGCCACCACAGAAATAATTTCCTTCGAGGATAACTCCTATGGTTTGAAACCCGGGACCCCATGAACTGTAGTCTGAAACGCTGACCACCAGCCAATGAGGCTGGTCACACACACACACACACACACACACACACATATATATATATATATATATATATATATATATATGGTATGATAAGAAAAATAAATGCCTGGACGGGATTCGAACCCGGAACTCTAAGTCTGTACCTCAGCGTGTTATCCATTAAACCACCAGGCGAAACCAATTCAAACACTTATTTTTCTTATATATGTATTACATTCTCCATTATTACTAGATGTCGCGAGAACTCGGTCTTCACTGCCATCTAGTAGCTGACTATAACAAGTAAGCAAATTAAAGATAATATTTTTACTTTATAGCAGTGACGCTTTATCGGTGCTATAATTAAATGTTTAACACTGAGCAATGCAAGCTTAATATGGTATATATATATATATATATATATATAAATACTGCCATGGAAATTTTTTGTATCTCTCTTTTAGGTTGGATTATTTATCTCAGCATTATTAAAGTAAGCTTATTTTAAAAATAGAAATGTATTTAGGAAATGCGTTTTTTTCTATGCTCGTAAGTATAAAAATATTTTTTAATGTTACAGAAAGGAATAGAATGATTCATCGTTGAGTTTAAAATTTGTTTCGTAAATTTAGTGCGGCACGTTGCTTGAAGTAATTGAGGCCTGTCATAAAAATGGCAAATGTATTTATTTATTTTCAAATCAGTATTTCGTGGTGGACAAAACGGAGCTTGGGTAGGTTTATCCCAGGGTTTTCTCCAGTTTTCCCCTGCTACAATTTCATTCCACCGTTTCTCTATCCTTATTTCATCCATTTCGTTTCTTTTCGTTAAGCTGCCCCTGTGATGATGCGTTTGGCATGGTCTGCCGGCAACCTTGTCATTCACAGACTTCTATACAAAGGGCTTCATCTCATCTTATCCTCGACCCGACCCTGAGTTGAGGATATTATTATTATTTTATTTATTCTTGTGAGTGTATACTTTTACATATAATATTTCAATAATAGCTTTGCAGCTACAATGACATGTATATGTAATCTCATCATATTTTCCTTGGTCGGTCGCGGTGGTTTAGTCATTATGTTCCTTGACTCTGGTTCCGTCGGTCGCGGGTTCAAACCTGGCTGGGGTCTACGGATTGTTTAGGATGAAAAAACCCAACAAACAAGCTTCTGGAAAGGACTTTAATTCGTGGGTCTCGAGGCTGAAGATTTTCAGACTCGTAAGAGAACTGCAAGCCTGAATAAAAGGCTTCTGTACAAAATTTAACATGCCTTCATCCATCCAAGCATACCTTAGTTGCCTACTAGATATCTCATTGAAGCGATGTGCTGACCACATGTTACTCGTTGAAATCTGAAGGTAAATAAACGTAAATATATTAACTTGGTTAAGAAACTCCCTGTAGGGAGTCCCTGTGTCCTCATGTGGGACGTATGAGGTACATACATACATAGGCTAGTAATGCACTATAGTAGTGAGATTTGGGGTTTCCAAAGAACGGAAGTACTAAATAAGGTATATACGCATTTTCTAAAAAATATTACAGGACTTAGTAAGGCCGTTTCTAACTGTGGAATTTTATATGAATTCGGGTCATTCCAGGACGACATAAACTGTAAAATTCGTGTACTCAAATACTGGTTGCGAGTAATCCAAGGTGAACAAACAATGCTTAGAGCAATTTGTTACGACCACCAAATTAAAAACATAGATGTTAAATTTTGGGCAGACGAGGTTAGGAGAGAACTCCAAAAGATTGGGATGGGCTGGATATGGGAAAAAGGGACTGAAAATCGCAAGAACGTGTGGAGAAAAATAAGGAGGAGGTACTTAGACATAAACCAACAAGATACTTTCGCCGAATGTACAGGAAAACGCTCACTGTGTTTACAAAGAGACCTAAAACACGTCTGGGGAAAAGAATCGTATATACTCAACCTAGGATTTAAGGAGAGATCAGGGCTTGCTTGGTTTAGGCTAGGGGCATGGAAATTTCTAAAAATTAGCGACGATCACGATATGCGAATATGTCCAATGTGCGGGAACTTTGAAGATGAGATACATAGGGTCTATATTAGGAAAATGTAATGATTTAGAATACCGGAAAGGTTTCTAAATTCAAATCGGGAAAGATTGGCATGCTACGAGATATTGGTAAATCCAGAAAATTGGATAAACCTCGGTAAATTTCTGGACAAAACGCGTAAAATAAGGACAATACTCGTTCATGAATAAATATATGTTATCAAAATGCAATACCATTCATTCTTAACAATTATATTTAACATATTATTAAATGCTAATGTGTTATTATTTAATTGTAATATTATTGTGTTTTCTTTATATAATTATAATGTTAATTTTTTTAGTGTATAGTGCTATTGTGTTATTATTTAATTGTAATATTATTGTGTTTTCTTTATGTAATTGTAATGTTATTGCTTTTTTGTTGTTTATTTTTCTTTACACTAGTACCAATTATTACTTTAATGTAACGGACTGTCAACAGCACGTACGGCTTACTGCCCGTGCGACCCATATTTGTAAATAATATTGAAAATATCTTGCTTTTTGTCTAATAAAGTCCTACTACTACTACATGTATAAATATTTAATCTATTTATTAGAAGATGTCATGGTGGTAATTGAATTATCATTTGGACAATTAAAATTCATAGCTGCAAGCATTTATCTGGATATTAATGAAGGCATAAATAGGGATCTACATAAAATTGAGGAAATTATACAACTGGCGACAGGAAAAGGCCTAATATCGAGCATGGACAGTAACACAAGATCCAGAACATGGCACGATAGACTAACTAACAAGAGAGGGAAACTTCTTGAAGATATCGTCTTAACTAATAACCTACATATGATGAATAACAACACCAAAATCACAACATTTGAGTCAAACACAGGAGCTAGCAATGTGAACCTAACAAATATTAATCAAAATATGTTAACGTGGCTGAGCAATTGGAATTGCTGTGAAGAAGAAGGTTTCTGTGACCACAGTTTGATTACATACACTTTGGAAAAGATCGTTAACAAAAATTTGTATAATTTTATAGGCACGCGATATATTATAAAAAAGGAACAATATGATGGTTTCAGGAGACATTTCATAGAAGTTAACAAGTGACCATGGAAAATTGGTGAAAACAAAATCATTTTTTTTTTTGCAAATAATTTTGTAAATTGAAGCATATAGTATTACTTTCTTTGTGATGGAGCATGCTGACAAAAAAATCTATTTATTCTAGTTATTTTATTGAGGATTTCCATTTATTCTTAATTAAAATTGATACTCCTCCTTTATCTCTCTCAGATTTTTCCACCTCACTCCATACATGTATGTGTTCGCCAATCATTTCTTGTCTTTCCCTTTCCTTTTCGTTTCTTTAAAATTTCCATATCAACCCCCTTCTTTGTAATCTCGTTAAGTACTTCGTTATTCTTAGTATTCCAACCTTGTATGTTCCCAGTAGCCAAATTCATTGTCCTTTTCCTTAGCCAAAATCTGTGCCTATTGATCTGTCCGGCTTTATCTCTCTTTGCAGGAAACGTAAAAATTATTATTTATGTAAGGGTTATCAGCCCTTCGCCAACTCCTGCATTTGGAGGAACTAACCATAGTCTCGTTTGCCGGTTTTCGTGATTCCCATTTGGCCTTCTCGGTTACCGTAGCGGTCACGGGGAAACTAGTCCTCACCGTATATCACCCCAATAGGCTATTCCATACTTCCCGTTGCCCTCTCCATGGGACGTGGTTGGATTTTGAGGAATAGCAAAGAAAGCTTTAAACGGTATGGACTTGTAAATGAATGTCGGACGAACAGTGGCCTAAACAGTATTGGATTGGATGGTACAAGCCAGAAGGAAGAAGAGAAGACGCAGAAGAACATGATATGAGGGAATATATGATGTCATAATGAAGAGGGTATGGAAGAAGGACAATGGGAAGATAGGAATCTCTGGAAAGCAGGGATTAAGGGCGAACTGCTGTGAAGTGAAGTGGACAGCCTGTGTTAAATATTAAATAAGTAACATATATAGGCCTACATACATACAATAGTTTGAATCGACGAATTATTATAAAAAAAACCTTTCTAAAATCATTTTATAAGACTATTTAACTCATGCCCCAAATGGGAGTCAATGACCAATCACGTTTCAATGATTTCTGTTTTACAACCAATCAGAGTCGTGTTTCACGAAATATTTATCAGTGTTATAATTACCATATTAAAGAAAGCTCCTCCTTTTTAATATTCTGAACAGGTCTGACCATTATTTTGCAGTGACTGAGCCTGTGAGAAATACGGCTACCAGATTGTATATATATAGTGCATGAATGTCAACACATGCCGCATGCGGGAGTTAATATAAAAACATTTGTAGCAATTGATTATACCACCAAAAAAAGAAACCACTGTTTGCACTTTCTTAAATGTATTTTTTCCCAGGTAACAATCCAGAAAAATATAATTGTCATATTTACATCATACGACATCACAAATTAATTAATATACAGTTTGATGTGTTTCATTTTTTCTCCACTAGAGAGCATTCTTACAATATTACGTTCCTTTGGCAATAAATAGTATGATCTGGTTGCAGTGATAAACAAAAGAAGCAGATGAAGCGTACCGATCGTTTCTCATTTGTTTTCAAACATCGCCGTTTACATTAAATATATAAATATTTTAAAATAACTATAGTTAAATAATGATTTGTGAGTAAACAGCTTAATTTTATTCGTTAAATAGTCCTAACAAATGCCACTCTTGATTTCCAAATTCTCTAGATAAATTGGAAATCATTCGTGGCATTACTTATGATAAACCTCTCCTTCAATGGCTTCACTGGACTTTCAGTCTACAGATATCGTGAGTGAGATGTGGTCTGCATATGGTTTCAATGAGACATCTAGTTGGCAATAAAGTACTACTAGATGGAGGAAAGTCTGTCAAATTTTGCTAGAAAGACCTTCTTTCTTTCTTTAAGGAAAGAGGTTTTTATACGAGCCTGACAATCTTCAGACAATCCTCCCTGAAGACTTATCCTTGGATTTATCCATCTTTAAAATCCATCGACTTTGGGAGGGTTTGAACCCGCGACCCTCAGTACTAGAGGCAAGAAACGTAACCACTAGACCAGCATGGCCGATTATATTCGTTCGGAATTAGTTAAAAAATATTTTGATGAAACGCGGGAAGTTGTATAAGCTATGCTATTCTTTTTAAAAGCCCATGTAACTACATGGAAATGCATTTTGGCCAGATTTTTTTGTTTTATTTTTGAAGGGTTTTTTACATTAGAGAGTCATGTTTTTAATCAACTATCGATATGTCATCTCGCTTCATCAGAAAAGCAATATCAGTATACAAATGATTCTTCAATCTCTCGGTGTTTCACAACTAATGGAAAATGAAGGTTTTCATGTGAGAAAATAATTTCACACGCCATTTGGATTTGCATTTACGAGGAATCCCAGTTGCTGGTCATCCGGACGAGGCTCGTAAAGCGAGGACGAGACCGTAAAGTTGTAGCAATGATGTGAGAAAACTAGGGAATAGTTCTAAAGATTTCCACATTCAGCAATAAAACCATAGTATTAAACTGATTCTAGCAGGTCAGTGCGAAGCTGTAATAACTAAAGTTATATCTCATACATCATTCATTTTAATCTAATAGTTATGGCATCCACATACAAATTACATTTGAAAATATATAACATACATAAAACAGTACATTTATTTCAAATTGTAATACATTCTGTTTAGGTCATTTACAAGGAGTAGTAACTGAACTATCAAACTAACTCACTGGTATTATCGAACCCGTAGGTTCATGGCCGCGCGGACATAAGCTCTCCATACATCCCTATCCTGAGCTAATGTTTTCCAATCATTCCCTGTATAATATACTTACCTCAAATCGTGGTTAATATTATTCTCCCACCTCATTTTTGGTCTATTAACTGGGCGTTTTCTTTCTGGTTTTCCTACAAGAAGCTTCCATTCACGTCTTTCATTCCTCCATTTGTGTCACGTGTCCTGCCCATCGCAGTCTACGAGACTTAACTGTTCTTAATATATATATGGCTTCATATAAAAATCATGCCGGCTATAGCACTGTTGCCGATAGAGTTACCCAAGCCGGACTGGTCGAAGGTGATACGCCAGCCGAAAAAAAAATCTTGGTGGAAAGAGTGACAATCTTTCTCCGTAAAAATACGGTGAAATGCGGACATGAGTTCCACTGGGGTAAAATTTTCCGGAAACAAAATAGTCCCCCATTCGGTTATCCGGACGGGGACTACTTCAGGGAATTGATGCCAAAGGCTCAAACATTGAAATATTAGATCATATAAATGATCTGACAAATAGTTCAATGGAGTGAATGAGTTAAACTAGATTTCGACGGGCAGGGACATGAGGAGACAGACGAATTTTAAAATGTGTAAGTGGATATGATCCACACAATCGGAAGGTAGCAGGACGAGAGGAAAGCCAATATTTTACTGGTAAAATGAGGTGGATGGAGACGGTGGATAATTGCGAATGAGTGATTGCTGGAAGGAAGTGCTGGATATTGATAACTGGAAGAAGTACTTTTAGGAGACCAGGACTTATAGATGAGTTGTGTCTAAGATAAATTAATGAATAAACAAATAAATGGGTGTTTTGGAATTGCTGAGCCCGAGAGGTTGAGGAGACTAAATGCTATTTGGATTCCTGACACTCGTGTAACCAAAAGCAATGAGAGAAAAATATGTCAATTGAAAGGTAGGGAATACTGGAGAATAAATTTAAATCTATATAATCAATTGAGTTGTGGTTTACTTGATGAAAATCCATATTTATTAATTAAATAAAAATAAAACGTAGTTTTATTTGATCTTCATATTTATTATATAATTCAGTGACAGCTGTATCGATACACTGTACCTTCTTCAGACATGTTAACAAATTATGAATTGTGTTCCAACTGATCTAAGCAACAATACAACAATATTTATTTAAATTTTTAATTTAACAAAGGGGATTCATTCAAATCAAGTTGAGAATTTAACAGTTTTTTTACTACTTTTAAATTTATTAATTTCTACAGCCTCCAAAAGATCTAACTTCTTACCCTTATCACAAATATGTAAAATTTCAAAATTTGGATCGAAACAATGATTAAATATGCTAACCATCTATTCCAATTTAATCATTGTTTCGATCCAAATTTTGAAATTTTACATATTTGTGATAAGGGTAAGAAGTTAGATCTTTTGGAGGCTGTAGAAATTAATAAATTTAAAAGTAGTAAAAAAACTGTTAAATTCTCAACTTGATTTGAATGAATCCCCTTTGTTAAATTAAAAAAAAATTAAATAAATATTGTTGTATTGTTGCTTAGATCAGTTGGAACACAATTCATAATTTGTTAACATGTCTGAAAAAGGTACAGTGTACCGAAACAGCTATCACTGAATTATATAATAAATATGAAAATCAAATAAAACTACTTTTATTTTTATTTAATTATTAAATCTATATATTTACGTGAAGGAAAAACTTCGTAGCCCTTTTTACGCACATTGCGCACATGGAGAAATGTGATATTTGGCATAAGTCAAATCCATATAGCGGAGTGCAGAAAAATAAAATTTACGTATAATATGTGTTACAAATAAATTAAATTAAACAAAATTAAATTAAATTGTCTCTAAGGAATTCACGTTAATACTCATTCGTGCACTCTTTCATTTGTTTACGTTCATACTGAAAGTGCATTGTTGCAAAAAGAAAATGTTGCAGCTGCGATGTGAATTGACTTACTCTCACGTATTTATTATTAGTGGTTTAAAAAAAGCGAGTACATTTTATTATTTAAATTTGAATTAAACCCTGTCTAATTTTGGTTTCAGTAATTTCATTACATATTTATTTTATATTTAAATATTCGCACCTACTTCCATTATGCCTCGACATAGAAGACTGACGGTAGGAGTGAGAGACAAAGAAGAAGCGAGATATATATAGTGGAAAGCAACGGGAAGCTACTACACCTACAATTCCCTAGTAAAGCTGCAAGCATAGCATGAAAAATGCTATGACTGCAGTGAAGGACCTGCCCTCAGGCAGAATTACTATGGATGGATATATATATATATATATATATTATAAATTTATAATATCTATATATACAAGCGTTACTGCTATAAAGTAAATATTCTCTTTAATAATTTGCTTAACTGTTACGTTAGCCGCTAGATGGTAGTTGAAAGATATTTCCGCTACCTCGTGTGTGAATTGAGAATACTACATGTATAAGAAAATTGTATGTTTGTCTTGGTATTCTTGGGTAGCTCAATTGGTTAGAGCGCTAAAGGTACAGACTTTAGAGACTCGAGTTCAAATCCCGACTCAAGCATTCTTTTTTTCTTTTCATATCATATATATATATATATATATGTTATAATTAAATCTTTAACATTGAGCAATGCAAGCTTAATATGGTATGATAAGAAAAATAAATGCCTGGACGGGATTCGAACCCGGATCTCTGAGTCTGTACCTCAGCGTGATATCCATTAAACTACCAGGCGAATCCAATTCAAACACTTATTTTTCTTATATATGTATTATACTCTCCATTATTACTAGATGTCGCGAGAACACTGTCTTCACTGCCATCTAGTAGCTGACTATATCAAGTAAGCAAATTAAAGAGAATATTTATTTTACTTTATAGGAGTGACGCTTTATCGATGTTATAATTAAATCTTTAACATTGAGCAATGCAAGCTTAATATCTTAAAAAAAAAGTGTTTGAGTTGGATTCGCCTGGTAGTGTAAAGGATATCACGCTGAGGTACAGACTCAGAGATCCGGGTTCGAATCCCGTCCAGGCATTTATTTTTCTTATCATACCATATATATATATATATATATATATATATATATATAGTAGCTAATACCCGGCGTGCGCTGCTACGCCTAAATAAATGAAAATTAATGTGATTTTATGTTTAGTTCAATGAGTAAAAGAAAAAATAATCATACATTTATATTTTTTAGATACCCCGTGTTGATTACCCGGCGTTGCCCGGGAGTCTTCTTATCTCGACCTTCTTGACATAAATGAGCTGAAATACGAAAATTAATGTGTTTATGTTTGGTTAAATAAATAAAAGGAAAAATGTATATCGTAATTATTTTTAGATACCTCGGGCTGTGTACCCGGCTTGTCCGGGAATCTACTCATCCCGATCTTCTTGGCAAAATGAGCTGAAAGACAAGATTCGTTATTCCGAGTTATCCGTAAAAGAATACCCGCCATGAGCTGCTATGCTTGCACAGGAATCTACATACTTTTCTCGATCTTCTTGGCATCAATGAAAGACAAAAGTGGTTATTGTGAGTTATCCGTAAGAGATAAACATATGCTGTCGCGGACATTTTTGTAGAACTTTTTGAGATATTCAATCCTGCGTACATTAATGTTGTGTATTTGTTACAGTTTAGGCAGCGTAAGCCATTTAAGCATCCAAAGAGCTACTTTCTGCACTTTTTCCACTATTAAGGGCGATTTTTAAGGCTGTAAGAGTTGAGTATCACAACTCTCGTATAGCCTATGTTCTTCCCCGGGAATCTCCTGAACATTTTGCAAAAAGTCCCATCACAATCGGATCAACGGTATGGCCGTGCATAAAGTACGAAGAAACAAACAATTATGCCGGTTGACACAATAATTGACATGGAATGTTGTTTCATCTATGAAGATTTCATGTTTTAAAAACCTTTCGTTATCGTCATTTTGTTAAGCATTGGCTGAAGGTCACGGGCAGAGTACAGTCACATCTAAACAAACTCGATGAGTTCCCGATTACTTTGGAGGTCAAATTATTAGTTTATCTCAATTACAATGGGACATATGATTTTTTGAAATTGCTGCAACCTTCTTCAATGACCCTGTATTTTCTGCCTCTTTATTACCGAAGGATCTGTTTCATAAAACTATAAATTTGTTTAATAAGCAGTTCAGACTAATAATTTAAACTGCTAAACACTTTAATCTTCTTTATATATTATGGATGTCCATCGCTGTGGTCTCGAGGTAGCGTGCTACCTTGTCACTCAGCGTGTCCGGGTTCGATCCCCGTTTGGGACAGTTTTTCTGGGTGAGGTTGTTATCGGGGGTTTTCCTCACCTGTGAGACAAATGTCAGGAAACCTTTAAGGCCCAAACGGTTCCCTAAATCATATGGCCATCATCATCATCCTTATCATTATCATCATCCTTCACCGGTGTGGAAAGCAACGGGATCATTATCATTTTTCACCGGTGTGGAAAGCAACGGGAAGCTACTACACCTACAATTCCCTAGTAAAACTGCAAAGCATAGCATGAATGTTATGATTGCAGTGAAAGACCTGCCCTCGGTTAGGATTACTATGGATGGATGGAAGTATTATGACACTGTAAAATAATAGTTAGAAGTGTAGAACTCATATTTAAGAGTGTTATTTTCAGTGTAGTAATGGAATCTATTGACATTTAGAAAAAAAAATAAATACATTTTCATTTACATAGTAATTCTGCCCGAAGGCAGGTCCTTCACTGCAATCACAGCATTTTCATGCTATGCTTGCAGCTTTACTAGGGAATTGTAGGTGTGGTAGCTTCCCGTTGTTTTCCACACCGGTGAAGGATGATGTTGATGATGATGATGATAATAATGATGGCCATGTGATTTCGGGGACCGTTTGGGCCTTAAAAGTTTTCCTGACATTTGTCTTACAGGTGAGGAAAACCCTGATAAAAACCTCACCCAGAAAAACTGCCCCGACCGGGGCTCGAACCCGGGCCGCTGTGTGACAAGGCAACACGCTACCTCGAGACCACAGCGGTGGACTTCTTTAAATATATGGTACTGTAAAATAAAAGAAGAGTAGAACTCATATTTAGGAGTGTTATTTTCAGTGTAGTAATGGAATCTATTGACATTTCGAAAGAAAACAAATACATTTTCATAAGTAAGGCCACGAGTGATTTCCAAATTATCGATAAATTCATGACTCACGAAGTGAGGAGTGAATTTATCTAGAGAATTTGGAAATCAAGAGTGGCATTTCTTAGGACATTTTAACGAATGAAATTAAGCTGTTTACTCACAAATCATTATTTAACTATAGTTATTTTAAAATATTTATATATTTAATGTAAACGGCGATGTTTAAAAACAAATGAGAAGCGATAGGTACGCTTCATCTACTTCTTTTGTTTATCACTGCAACCAGATCATACTATTCATTGCCAAAGGAACGCAATATTGTAAGAATGCTCTCTAGTGGAGAACAATGAAACTCATCAAACTGTATATTAATTCATTTCTGATGTCGTATGATGTAAATATGACAATTATATTTTTCTGGATTGTTACCTGGGAAAAAATACATTTAAGAAAGTGCGAAAAGTGGTTTCTTTTTTTTGGGTGGTATAATCAATTGCTACAAATATTTTTATATTAACTCCCGCATGCGGAATGTGTTGACATTCATGTACTATATATACAATGTAATTGTAATGTTCATGTTTTTTTAGTGTATAATGCTATTTGTTATTACTTAATTGTAATATTATTGTGTTTTCTTTATGTAAATGTAAGGTTAATGTTTTTAGTGTATAATGCTATTGTGTTATTATTTAATTGTAATATTATTATTGTGTTTTCTTTATGTAATTGTAATGTTATTGCTATTGTGTTATTACTTAATTGTAATATTATTGTGTTTTCTTTATGTAATTGTAATGTTAATGTTTTTAGTGTATAATGCTATTGTGTTATTATTTAATGGTAATATTTTTATTGTGTTTTCTTTATGTAATTGTAATGTTATTGCTGTTTTTGTTTATTTTTCTTTACACTAGTACCAATTATTACTTTATTGTAACGGACTGTCAACAGCACGTACGGCTTACTGCCCGTGCGACCCATATTTGTAAATAATATTGTAAATATCTTACTTTTTGTCTAATAAAGTCCTACTACTACTAAAATATATACAATCTGGTAGCCGTATTTCTAACAGGCTCAGTCACTACAAAATAATGGCCAGACCTGTTCAGAATATTAGAAAGGAGGAGCCTTCTTTAATATGGTAATTATAACACTGATAAATATTTCGTGAAACACGACTCTGATTGGTTGTAAAACAGAAATCATTAAAACGTGATTGGCCATTGTCCCATTTGGGGCATGAGTTAAATAGTCATTTATATTGCGCACGAATACATAAAGAAACAAAAAAAATGCATACACCATTAACTCGTAGAATGCCAATCTTTCAGGATTTGAATTCAGAAATATTATGATTTACTTGTATGTGAATTAATGCCGATTTTCGGAAATTAAAATTTAGGACGTGATATGACGTACATAGACATTGACATGCAGAGTAGGAAGACGTTTTATGACGTCCTCAGAGCTGAAATTGTTCATGTTGTACTGTAGATTATCTCCAAAGTCGACATAGCGCGGCTAAAGAAGCGAGCTGATAACTTTGTCGATAGTAATTGAAGCGAATAGCCATGTAACTGTCTTGCAGACATAAATAGAAGTATAAGCCGAACTGCTGTGTGCGGTTATATTATTGCATGAGATAACACGAGGTCAGTTACTGTGTGTATAACACTGGAGCTGTCGTTTCTACATTGTACAAGTTTCGTCGTGCAGGGTTGCCAAGCTTTACAACTATATTACCTCCTGATACAACCTTTCTATATGTAATATGGGATTCTGATTACTCCATGCATTTTAAACTCTAATAAATAATAGTTTTAAAAAACTAAAAGAACACGCTTTATTAGAAAACTAAAAAATGAAAAATAATTTTAATTTCCAGTACGCTTGGGATAAAATAATGTGGTGAACAAAAAATCATCTCCAACATATATAGAATAAAATTAGAGTTATCAACAAAAAGAAAATAATTTTACCATCAAAAGCGTGGGGTGCTCTATATCAATTAATATATTTGATTATAAACAGATATTGGTAAAAGTAAGCTCTCTAAGAAGAAAATGTAAAAATGATAAAAATCACCCCACGCTTTTTATGGTAAAATTATTTTATTTTTGTTGATAACTCTAATTTTATTCTATATATGTTGGAGATGATTTGTTTGTTCACCACATTATTTTATCCCAAGCGTACTGGAAATTAAAATTATTTTTCATTTTTTGGTTTTCTAATAAAGCGTGTTCTTTTAGTTTTTTAAAACTATTATTTATTTTTTATTTTTTAGTTTTAATATTTTACAGAATAAGATAAAAATATAAATATCTTTAAATTCGATACTGTTGTAGTATGAGCTAAAAGTAATTCTCTTCTATTACAAAAAACCCTCCTAGCCGGATTTGAACCAGCGACGTATGGATTACTGAAACTATATACCACTAAGAGTTCACTGCTCTACCAACTGAGCTCTTACAACGATTGACTAAAAACTCGACAAGTCCCCAACCTATTATACCAGTTTTGATTTTTTTGATTTTCGGGTGATTTTGGCCAGGATTTTAGAAACAAAATATGAAATTATTGTATTGTCACGGGTCCTCTACACGTATACAAAGTTTCAAGTCGATCCAATGTTTCTAAGTGAGTGAAAATCGCGTTGAAAGATTCCGTTACATTGATACAAAAACACTTTTTTTGATTTTATGATGATTATGCCCAGGATTTTAGAAAATAAATATGAAATTATTGTATTGTCACGGGTCCTCTACACGTATACAAAGTCTCAAGTCGATCCAATGTTTCTAAGTGGGTGAGAATCGCGTTGACATATTCCGTTACATTGATACAAAAACACGTTTCTTGATTTTCTGATGATTATGGCCAGGATTTTAGAAAATAAATATGAAATTATTGTATTGTCACGGGTCCTCTACAAGTATACAACGTTTGAAGTCGATCCGATGATTTTAAGTGGGTGAAAATCGCGTTGAAAGATTCCGTTACATAGATAGATAGATATATAGATAGATACAGGTCAAGCTAATATAAAGCGTGTAATATCATAATAAGTTGTATTTATAACACTACAATTCCCAACAATATGCGCTAAAACTTTAAAATAACGTCTAGATTTAATAATCAGTGTCGCAACTTTTTAAATTCATTCATAAACTCCTGTCAAATTTTATTCTTAGGGTTTTCATTTTTCAAATTATTTCCCACCATAATTCTCTTCTTCTTCTTCTTCTTCCTTTCATGTGATAGACCTACTGGTCTTACGGTCTCAATCCAACGTTTGTAGGGTCTGCCCAAAGATCTGTTGCCTGGTGGCAGGTAATTTAAATCTGACGTGGTATTAGTGTTCTGCTCATTCTTCGTACGTGAGACTTCTAGTTGTTTCAGTACTTTTGTACATATTCCATGACTGATTCTGTGTGTAATTCTTTGAGAATCTCAGAATTTTCAGTGATTTTTACATGTTTTATAACGATTTTTTTTTCACGATTTTGAACTACATGAAGGCGTGGCAGCCAGATTGATTTTAACAAATATTGTGTGTTCTAAATTCAGTCAACATAGAGTCTATACTAATTAATTGTATTGTATTGTAAGCCCACGTTTTCCCTTAACATAGATTTAGGCGCTCTCCCCCTACAGGGAAGAATTTGAACCATACTAATTTAGTTACACTTGTTTTCGTATAGATGACATTTTGACTGGTCCGTGGTCAGCGTTCCGCCTCATACTGACATCTAGGAAACCAAGGTAGTACTAGGATGGGAAAATTCGGTAAATTTTGCTTAGAGGCCTTTTCATTCAGGCTTAAGGATCTTTTACAAGCCTGAAAATCTTCAGACTCGGGACCCACGGCTTAAAGTACCTCCTGGAGGACTTGCTCCTTGGATTTTTCCATCCTAAAAAAATCCATCGACCCTGGCTGGGTTTGAACCCGCGACCCTCGGGACCAGAGGCAAGGAGCATAACCACTAGTCCACCGCGGCCGACTTATTCTAATTAATAAATACTCTAAATACAATCAGCGTGCATTCTTTCACAGGTTAGAGTATTGTCTGTCCAACGGATCTGTGTCCCCGTAAGATATGCGAACTAAAGCCTACTTTCTTTTCTGCCTCGGAAAATCATTTCCCTCCCTGCATTTCTATCTCTCTCTCTCTCTCTCTCTCTCTCTCTCTCTCTCGCTCTCTCTCTCCTTCTCTCTCTCTCCTCTCTCTCTCTCTCTTTTTCTCTCTCTCTATATCTCTCTCTTGCACTTGCACTTCAGTGTTGTCAACTTGTCTCCAACCTTGCATTATTCAATACTTAAGAGCCATGATACTGGGGGACGTTTGGCAACATCCCTACTAGTAGGTTGGTGTTTGACGTAGTGGGAGTGGATCGCGGTGAAATGATGTGAGTATTGACATGTACTTTTCTAAGAAAGATGCCAGCGCTACAGGGGCACAGATCCATTGGTCCGAGTATACTTAAATTGCGATAGGTTAGCTTTAAGGTTGGTCTTTCACAGGTTAGAATAGGGCCTACTTACATTGCGTTAGGTTAGCAACGCGAGTTCAAATATCGTGTATATGTTGACTGTATCCCGTGATTCCATAGTGTAAACAACTTCGCGGCTGTTGGCATGCGCATGGTGTATGATTGGAACTTTGAAAAATTGTTCGCGTCACAAGCTGTAAAGTATTTCCAAAATAAGAATTCTGTATACTTCAAATTTAAAAAAATGCTCTATAAACTTAAAAAATATATATATACATATTATGCGCTTCAAAATAGATAAATATACACTAAAATGCATATTTTTATATGCTTCAAATTATAATCCAATGTACTATAAACTTGAAAATATTTATTTTGTTTCTTCAAAGTCGAAAAAATGCACAGGAAATTATAAATATATATTTTGTATGCTTAAAATTCAAAACATATGCACTAAAATTGAATATACATATTTTGTATGCTTCAAATTAAAACATACTTCAAAATATGCATTTTTTTGTTTTCAAATCCGAAAAGAAATGCACTAAACTCTTATAAATACGTATGTATTTTGTATGCATAAACTTAACATGTTCACTAAAAACTTAAAAATAGGTATTTTGTAAACTTAAATTCTAAAAAATTGTGCACCTTAAAACTTAAAAATATATTTGTATGTGCTTAAAATTCATAAAGTATGTGTTACAAATTTTAAAAAATTAAAGCATTAAAACAGACATAGAAAAACTCAGGAACTGTGTCAATTAAACGAATTCATCAAGTCGAATTTATGGTTCGATTTAACTGATTTGAGGAATATGTATTGCTTTCGTTAATTAAATCGTATATATGGTATCTTTACCTTGTCGTGGTGGAGTGGCTTGCGTGCTTAAATGATCCTGAGAGCTATGCCGGCGGTAGCATTGCTGCCGATAGGGTTACCCATGCCGGACTGGTCGAAGGTGATAAGTCAGACGAAAAAAGTACCTTGGGCGAAAGAGTGACGATCTTTCACCGTAAAAATACAACCGTCAAGAAATGCGGACATGGGTTTCTACTGGGGTAAAATTTTCCGGAGGTCAAATAGTCCCCCATTCGGTTCTCCGGGCGGGGACTACTTCAGGGAACCCATGCCAAAGGCTCAAACACAGGGACATGTTCCTAGGAACATGGAATGTTAGGACTTTATACAATAGCGGGGCACTAGAGATATTAACGCGGGAATTGGATAAATCACCCTTGGATATAGTCGTTTTACAGGAAGTTAGGTGGCCAGGAGAAGGTAGTCAGGAATCAGGAAGCTTTGCATTATACTATGGGGGTGCAGAAAGACCTGCATTTGGAACGGGTTTTTTAGTCAGAAGGAGGATCCTATCCGCTATCCGAGATATTAAATTTGTTAGTGATAGGATATCATACATAATTCTAAAGGGTAAACGACATGATTTTATAATTGTAAATGTACATGCCCCACAGAAGATAAAGATGACAAGATCAAGGATGAGTTCTATGAAGAATTAGAATGCTTATTTGATAGCCTTTCACGATATCATATGAAAATTGTCTTAGGAGATTTTAATGCAAAAGTGGGGCGGGAAGATATATTCAAACCAACAATAGGCAAATTCAGTCTTCATGAAGATAAGTAACGACAACGGGGTTAGATTAGTCACATTTGCCACATCAAAGAATCTCATTGTTAAGAGCACAACATTTCAGCATAAGGATATTCATAAATACACCTGGACGTCCCCAGATGGAGAAACTCGGAACCAGATAGATCATGTATTAGTGGATAAACGCTGGCACAGTAGCATCATTGATGTTAGATCAGTTAGAGGGACAGACTGCAATTCGGATCATCATCTGGTCAGAGTGAAAATCAGACAACGGCTATCGCTTATGAGAGGAACGAACGCTAAAGATGATTCTGTAAAATATGAATAAAAAACTTGAAAAATGATGAAATGCGGCAAGAATACCAAATCAAAATAGCTAATAGATTTGAAGTACTGGAATCTTCAGATGACAATGTGGCAAACGAAGAAGAAACTGATATAAATAAAGAATGGGAGGCTATAAGAGATACTATTAAATTGTCAGCATCAGAAAGCATTGGTTGTTTAAAAAAGAGGCAAAACAAGAAATGGTTTGATGAGGAATGTGCCGACATTGTAAAGAAAAGAAAGCTAGCAAAAATGAAATGGTTACACGATCCAAATGAGGTAAATTTAGAGCAATTGGGTAGTGTTAGACGTGAAACCACCAAGTTACTAAAGAGTAAAAAGAGGGAATATTTGAGGGAGAAGATTAATGATCTTGAAATGAATGCAAAAAATAGGAACATTAGAGAATTATATCAGGGAATTAGTATAGAGAAGAAAGGGTTTCAGGCTAGAACAAACATAATTCAGAATGAAAATGGGGATATGATTGCAGATTCTAGGAGTATATTAAATAGATGGAAAGGTTACTTTAATCAGCTATTAAATGTACATACAGAACAGGACATTGAGGAGGATAAGTTACAGACAGCAGAAATGCTAGTCGCAGAGCCAAGTGCATTAGAGGTTGAAATGGCGATTGAAAAATTGAAGATGTATAAAGCATCAGGTTCAGATGAGATCCCAGCAGAACTGATAAAATCAGGGGGAGGAAAATTGATGGACAAGATACGCTGGTTGCTTAGTATGATTTGGGAAAAAGAAGCTCTTCCAGATGAATGGAAGGAATCAATTATCGTACCAATTTATAAGAAAGG
The DNA here is from genome assembly GCA_030220185.1 of Diploptera punctata. NCBI lineage: Eukaryota > Metazoa > Arthropoda > Insecta > Blattodea > Blaberidae > Diploptera > Diploptera punctata. The sequence continues at coordinate 3,996,020 of JASPKZ010003847.1, read as the reverse complement.
AGATAAAACTGATTGCAACAACTACAGGGGCATCTCATTACTTTCAACTTCGTACAAAATTCTAACAAATATATTAGTAAGCAGACTTACTCCCTATATTGATGACATTCTAGGAGACCATCAATGTGCATTTAGAAGAAACAGGTCTACAACAGATCAGATTTTCAGTATAAGACAGATTTTAGAGAAGAAATGGGAATATAATGGTACTGTACATCAACTATATGTAGACTTCAAAAAAGCATATGATTCAATTAAGAGGGAGAAGTTATATAGTATCCTGCTGGAGTTCGGAATTCCTAAAAAGTTGGTTAGACTTATACGAATGTGTCTAAATGGCTCAAAGAGTAGGGTGCGTGTAGGCAAGCATTTTTCAGACACTTTTGAAATCCAGAATGGGTTGAAGCAAGGAGATGCACTATCTCCTCTACTATTTAATTTTGTACTAGAGCATGCCATTAAATCTTTAGAGAATGAGGAAGGCTTGCAACTCAATGGTATTAATAAGATGTTAGTTTATGCTGATGATGTAGTACTACTGGCCGATAGCGAGGAGATACTAAAGGCCAACACGCACACACTATTGAGTAAGACTAAGAAATTAGGACTGGAAGTAAATATCACTAAAACTAAATATATGGTCACAAGTAGAAATTCAGTATATAATGGAAATGGACAGCTAATGACAAATGAGGGAAATTTTGAGGAAGTGGCTGAATTCAAATACCTAGGAACAATAATCACAAATAGGAATGAAATGCACAAAGAAATTAAACATAGGCTCAATTCTGGAAATGCATGCTATTATGCATTGCAGAGACTTTTGATGTCCCAACTCCTTTCAAAAAACGTTAAGCTGAAAATATATAAAACTATTACTCTACCAGTTATATTATATGGGTGCGAAACATGGACTCTTACTTTAAGGGAGGAAAGGAGATTACGAGTATTTGAGAATAAAGTTCTTAGGAAAATTTTTGGACCAAAGAGAGATGAACAGACAGGTGAATGGAGAAGACTACATAACAATGAACTACATGGTCTTTATAGGAAGCCAGATATAATAAGAACAGTTAAGTCTCGTAGACTGCGATGGGCAGGACATGTTGCACGTATGGGGAATGAAAGACGTGCATGGAAGCTTCTTGTAGGAAAGCCAGAGGGAAAACGCCCAGTTGGTAGACCAAGAATGAGGTGGGAGAACAACATTAACTATGATTTGAGGGAAGTAGATTATACAGGGAATGATTGGAAAGCATTAGCTCAGGATAGGGATGTATGGAGAGCTTATGTCCGCGCGGCCATGAACCTTCGGGTTTGATAGTGCCATTGAGTAAGTAAGTATACCGACATTGTCAGAAACACGTGTAAACAAACTCGTATTGGGCAGATTTTGCTCTCCTTTGGAGAACATATTAACTGACTTATTTCAATGGCATTTAATGAGTTTCGTTGCGGAAAATAAATAATTCCGGTTGCTAGAACGATTTTTAAATGTTTGCTTCTGTTGAACTTCCACTCATAATAGTCTGATTAACCTGGTTATAGAACTAGACTATTTTTAATTAATTGCTATATGACAGAGTCTGTATAATAGGCTTTCATGAAACATTTTTAAAAAAAATTAGTTAACATGAAAATAAAACAATAATTCGAAGATAAAATCCAATCACATTCTGTCTACATCTGCGTAACAGACGATGTTGGGCCTTAATCTCTTCTTTGTTAGGAGTTACTAGACATATATAGTTCAGACTTTTTTTTCCCCCAAAGATGTCATGAATGACAAGCTGTCAACATACCGACGCAATTCTCTCAGAATTGGTTGCCTTGGACATTTGATAAAAATGGATGATCAGAGACTGGTCAAAAACTCTACAAATGGAAACCTATAGGAGGCAGAGCTGTAGGAAGATCGAAGATCAGATGGGAGGATGACACAATGAACGATCTAAGGAAAATGAAAGTGACTAATTTGAATATAGCAAGAGACAGATTGGCATGGAGGAGGATTGTTGAGAAGGCCAAAACTTTCACTTTTGAAGTTGTCGTGCCTTAAGATGGTAATACCGACGCAATGAGACATCTAGAAGGCAACTAAGGTATTACTAGGTTGAAAAAATGTCGCCAAAGTTTGCTTAGAGGCCTCTTTATTCAGATTTAAGGATCTTTTGCGAGCCTGAAAAATCTTCAGACCCGTGACACATGGCTTAAAGTCCCTTCCGGAGAAATTGATCCTTGGATTTTTCCATCCCAATTAACTAACTCACTGATACTATCGAACCCGTAGGTTCATGGCCGCGCGGACATAAGATCTCTATACATCACTATCCTGAGCTGATGTTTTCCAATCATTCTCCCGTATAATCTACTTCCCTCAAATCATAATTAATGTTATTCTCCGACCTCATTCTTGGTCTACCAACTGGGCGCTTTCCCTCTTGTTTTCCTACAAGAAATGTCCATGCACGTCTTTCATTCCTCATTCGTGCCAAATGTCCTGCCTATCGCAGTCTACGAGACTTAACTGATCTCATTATATCTGGCTTCCTATAGAGACCACGCAATTCACTGTTATGCAGTTTTCTCCATTCACCTATCTGTTCATCTCCTTTTGGTCCAAACATTTCTCCTAAGAACTTTATTTTCAAATACCCGTAATACTCTTTCCACCCTTAAAGAAAGAGTCCATGTTTAGCATCCATATAATATAACTGATAGAATAATAGTTTTATATATTTTGAGTTTAACGTTTTTTGAAAGGGGTTGGGACGTCAAGAGTTCTGTAATGCATTTCCAGAATTGAGCCTATGTTTAATTTCTTTGTGCATCTCATTCATGTTTGTGATTATTTTTTCTAGGTATTTTAATTCTAACCACCTCCTCAAAATTTCCCTCATGTGTTATTAGCTGCCCATTTCCATTATATATTGCATTTCTATGTATGACCATATATTTAATTTTATTGATATTTACTTCCAGTCCCAATTTTTTAGTGTTACTCAATTAGCCTTTAGTATATCCTCGCTATCGCCCAATAGTACTACATTTTTTTTCCATCCTAAAAAAATCCATCGACTTCCTGCCGAATTTGAACTCGCGACCCTGGAACGTGAGGCAAGGAACTTAAGCACTATTCCACCGCGGTCAACAATCTGTATTCAAAATATTACAGGTACAACAATATAACTGCTGGGGAAGATTTAGAAAAATCAACGAAATCTGACCATTAGAATTGGGGGTTTACCAGAAGCTCGAAATTAAAAACAGACTCTTGCAAACGTAAGTTTTCTTAATCGCTATGTATACAGTTTAATTAACCCTTAAATTCGCAATGTATCCTATAAAATATATTAGTTTAATTTACTTAATATCGTTACTTCTAAAATTACCAATTTGAATGCAGAAGATGGAACATGATTATGAAAGGCCTTCATAGTTTTAACAACTTGACGAATATTAACTTGGCTTCAAGGAATGTAGGAAGGCAAGTGAAAAGATGAACAGAACAACTGTGAGGTTGAACAGGCAATTTATGCCTAGCCCGTGAAGTGAAGAAGAAGAAGATAATTATTAGCCGCTTCTTCGAGGAAGCTTTAAAAGTACTTCTGGTCTCATTCTTTTACGAGGTGACAGCTAATAATTATTTCAGTTATATTTTATTTACACCTAGTTAATACCCGGTGAGCGCTGCTACGCCAATAAAAGAGCCAATAACAAACACAAGCGTCCAAAATGGTTCCTGGACAACACTTGACCGGCGAATGCTGATAGGGCACACACACACACACACACACACACACCACACACACACACACACACACACACACACACACACACACACACACAGAAACACATTACACAATATTCAATTATAATTACAACATTGGCAAATAATGTGCATTAATAAAATATATAAATACAACCAATTAAAAACTAATAACTAATCTTACTGCTACAGGTTCATCCCACCAGTTTCAGAGAAACTGACATCACCTGACAACTACAGATAGAACAGCAGCAACAACTGAAGATTTAAAAAAAATAAAAAATACACGTTACCATAATTGTATAAATAATTGTAATAATCTGAAATGTACGCACATTATATTTAAATAAAGAGAAGCCTGGATGCCCTCCCAATATAGAGTCATCCGAAAGCCAATCTTGGCAAGATCCCGCGTGATGGACTATTCCGATTGAGGTTTTAAGCGGTTTCCCTCAATCCATAGAGCAAATGCTGGAATAGAACCCCAAAAGGTCCGCTTCCGACTTCACTCTACTAATTAACTTCAAATTTGAATTCAAAATTTAAACCGGGGCTAATGTATTTTACAGGAACCCGGGGTTCTACCTATTAAGGAGGACCAAAATGGATCGCTCACCGCCAACACTTAAGTGATGGCCGCAGAGCTTTCCATCTATCTATCTATCTGCTACGCCTATATAATAAAATGTGTTTTTATGTTTAGTTGAATAAGTATAAAGAAAACTAATTGTTAATTTATATCGTAAATATTTTTAGATTCCCCGTGCTGATTACCCAGCGTTGCCAGGGAATCTAACCATCCATATCTTCTTGGCATCAATGAGCAGAAAGACAAAAAATGGGACATAATGACACAGTTTATTTATTTATTTATTTATTTATTCTTTAACATCTGAAAGTGTGGGGCATGTAAAAGTATTTACAGAGGGAGAAATTAAACTGATGAAAATATATCTAGACGTAGAGAGAGAGAAGAGAAATTCTATCCATGAGAGATAGACATATGCTGTTGCGGACTTTTTTGTAGACTTTTTCGAGTATTCAATTCTGTTTAGATCAATTTGTTGTATTTGTTATGGTTTAGGCAGCGTAAGCCATTAAACTTCCAAGGAAAGTTACTTTTATTTAGTGAATTAATGCTTTTTTTTTTTTAGCTCCGGCACAGTAGTACGAAGGTTAATACGCTCGTATGTTATATACGTTAATTGCCGCACCGTTGGCATTTTTAAGTCACGCTTACACAGTTACCTGTTGTCTAATAATTCATTTTTCTCCATTTACTTAAATTTATACTATGTCATTAATAATTTGTTCTCGTAATTTTATATGTCTTGTACATATTATATTTAATTCGTTAAATCAAGAGTAAATCAAATAATTGTATTGTATTTATAACATATAATCGTTTATGTTTATTGTAATTTAGATGTAAGACTATTTTTTTGTACTTTTTGAAACCTGGTTGAGTGGCAGACATGGCCTTAAGTCCTTAACTCTGCCAGGTAAAATAAATTTATTATTATTATCACAATGATAACTATTATTAATTGTCCCAGAAAAATTCTCTAAATAATAGCGAAAACCCCATTCGAATCGGTCAAGTAGTTTTTATATCCATAAACGGCAGACAAACTCGCAGATACTCTTATATCATCATCATCATGAACAAATTCGTTTTAGGCCATGTGGCCTGTACGGTAAACCTAGCGAAGATGGTCTTGATCTTTCCACCGATGTTTTGGTCTTCCTTGGTCCCTATGTCCAGTTGGGGTATATTGGAATGCCAATTTTGGAAGTCTATTTCTTGCCATTCTTCTCAGATGATTTTTCCATTCTTGTTGGTATTTTTGGATATCTTCATTTAAACTTGCTACTCCAAGTTTTCCTCTGATAGTAGTGTTCCTTTGGTGATCCAGTCTATTAACTCCTAACAATGATCGTAAGAAGCGCATTTGGCTTACTTGAAGTTTATGAGAGTTTCTTTTATTTAAAATCCAAATTTCACTTCCGTATTTTAGAGCAGCTTTTGATGTGACGTTATGTAATCTTAGTTTTGTCTCTGTCCTCATCTGTTTACCAAAATGTCTTCGTATTACCCCATTCATTTTATTATATTTTTGTAATTTTGAATCAATGTCACTCTTATACTCTGCAAATACACTTCCTAAGTAAGAGAAATCTGACACTTGTTCTATAATTTTTCCATCAATCTCAATTTTCACCCGTTGTATGTTTTTTCCACACATTGCCATTGTTTTGGATTTTGATGTGGAAATTTTCATATTATATTTGCTGGCAATTTTGAATAATTGATATGCTGCTATTTGTAAGCTATCTTCGGAATCTGATAATATTATTTGATCATCAGCATATAATATTGTTTGAATTATTTTATTCCTAGTTATTGAAATTATATATATATATATATATACTCTTATATATATATATATATATATAAGATTTGCAAAAATAAAAAAGATGGAAAATTATAATGAAATGGATTTATCAATAAATGTAAGCTGGGATTTCAAATTACATGCAGAGACATCCGACGCGTTTTCTTTGAACTACTTGAATGTTGGATCGATGTACCAGTTCATGTACTTGCCGCTAGATGCAGCATGGCGTAATATTGAAACGAGGCGTTGTAGAAATTTGTCGGAGGGTGGAGTGAGTGTAAAGGAATGTCTCATCGAGTACGTGGGGTCTGAGAAAGAAAATTGAATCAGCTAAGTAAAGAAAAGTAGTTTTTAAGCTCTTATAAATGGAAACTTCAACCTGATAAAAAAGAAAAGAAAAAGAAAAAAACTGGATGCCAGTAGTTTGTTGGATTGATGAGTGAAGATGAGTGAAGGGAGGGGGAGTGGGATTCACGCGTCTATTAAGGAGGATACTAGCTTCTTTCTTCTTTGATTCAATTTGTGACGTCACGGTTCATCTCATTCAACCAATCAATCGGATCTTTTCTCTTTATTATTTGAGCTTGTTACATTTTCCAGTCAATTTACCTCAAGTTTCCAGTAAGAGTACTTGTTTTCCAGTCAGTAATCTCCCTCACTTAGCAGTATAGCTATATCAAATATCGTCCATATTGTGGAAATATACTTCTGCCTTTCCAGGATAAAGTCAATGCGACCTGTTCCGATCTCAAGTCCGTCGTTTCATTGGCCGTCCCAGAGATCTTTTTCCATGCGGTTTGTAGGTGTTGATCGTTTTGGGTAATCGTGTATTGTCCATTCTGTCTAAACGTAATTTCCATCGGTATTTGTGCTCTTCTTGTTTATCCAGTATTGAAAATATCTCCAGTTAATTTCTGATTGAGCCATTATGTAATCTATCCATGCGTGTATATCCTTTTACAGATCTTAAAAATTTCATTTTAGCAGCTTGAATTTGTGATATATATATTTTTTGTAAGTACCCAAGGTTCAGATCCATATAAAAGAACACGAACAACCATAATTTTATAAAACCTGAGCTGAGTTTTTCTTCGAGTCTTTCGAAGGGTTCTTCTTATGATGCCGCACATCATTTGATACCGGTTTAATTTATTACGTATATCTCAATCATATCTATATGTTATATCTGAACCAAGATAGTTAAAGTGTGCTATCTGTTCTATTATTTCACTATCGATTACTATTATTGCTCTGACTGGCAGTTTGTCCTGAAAATCCATAACTTTAGTTTTTACAGTTGATACTTTTAGATTGTAATAGGCAGTCTGTCTAAGAGAAAGGCAAATCCGAAATTTAAATCTGGTCCTCCAGGTAGGGGTTGCGGTTGGGCTGGTAACCCACCCAAATAAAAAAAATATTACTCAGAAGTCTCAAATGCGAATACGTAACCCGGGCAGATTCAATGGAAAATATTTTTTTTTTCTAAAAATAAACTGTTTCGTATATAATTAATTGATTTGGCGTTTACTACATGGAAATCCACATTCTTTATTTGCTAAATTAAACTAGCAAAGTGTTACTGATTTTCATAAATACTTATTTTAATCATAAATCATTCAAAAAAATATTTATGAAAATCAATAAAACTTTGAAAGTTTTCTTTCGTATATTTTGTATATTAATTGTCTCTGCTAATGTATATTTGTTTGTTTTTTATTTGGATATATTAACATTCTTGTTGCATCTAGTCAACAGTGATATTCATTATATATATAAGAAGCCAGATATAATAAGAACAGTTATGTCTCGTAGACTGCGATGGGCACGAATGGGGAATGAAAGACGTGCATGGAAGCTTCTAGTATGAAGACCACAGGGGAAAGTCTAGTTAATAGACAAGAAATAAGGGGCTGCCGGACATTGGCATCTTTTAAAAGAAATGTAAATTTATATTTGCTCTAAACTCGACTTCATTATTATCCAGTGTAAGATATATATATATTAGGTGTTTCCCGTATAATGTATCATATTTATATTATTATTATTATTATTATTATTATTATTATTATTATTATTATTATTATTATTATTATTATTATTATCGTATCATTATTGTTATTACCCTATAAAATGTTGTCTGTACATGACATTTACATTGTTACATTTATTGTATCTTTAACTGTTTATAATTAGTATAGTGTATATCTATATTTGTGGAATATTTATTTGTATTTGTGCTGGTTGAGTGGAAGAGAGGGCCTTATGGCCTTAACTCTGCCAGAATAAATAAAGTATTATTATTATTATTATTATTATTATTATTATTATTATTAATGAGGTGGAGAAAAACATTTACATATTTGAGGGAAGTACATTATACATGGGATGATTGAAAAACGTTAACACAGGATAGGGATGTATGCAGAGCTTATGTCCACGCGACCATGAACCTAGGGTTTCTATAGTTAATATAAAAATCATGGAATATTCACCTGAGAGGTCCGTCTCCTCAACTTAATTAATTATTTAACTGTAGCGCTTTCGGGACTTGTCCCATCATCGGCAGGATTAGATAACCTTCACTACCTGCCGTTCGCGCTGCACCCGCCTCATTCCACTCCACTCTAAGTCAACCCACACACGCACACACACAGATATATATATATATATATATATATATATATATATATATATGTGTGTGTGTGTGTGTGTGTGTGATACGACCTTGGTACATCAAAGCTTTTCTGGAAGAAATTTCAAAGTAGGTTTCGGTATGCAATGGTTGACAGTTCCCTTATTACGTAATTGTGGTTAAATTTTCATATCATATGTTATAAATCTCTTAATATTTTTGTTTGATATTATGACCCATTCACTTCACTCTATAGTTATGTGAAATATGGTATTAAATTATAATGCAATAATATTATTTTCTTATTATTTTATGTTAGTATATTAACTTTCTCTATATTATGTGTCTCACATCTTAGTGAAATGGAAGAATTTTATAAGCCAAATCTTGAATGTGTTGCTTGAGGAGTTTTTCCATCAACCTCAAGGAAATTTTCGAATGACAACATAGTCTATAAGTCAAATATGAATTGATTTTTAACAATTCTTGATTGATCCAGAGACGATCAGCTTCAATAAGAGGTCAATAATACAGAAAACTGTTATTACAAAATATGTGGGTTGTCACATTTTTCGCCCACATTCTCAATTATATAGAGAATGATTCGAGAACATTAGAGAGAGAAAAAGAGAGAGAGAGAGAGAGAGAGAGAGAGAGAGAGAGAAAGAAAGAAACAGGGACCTACAATCAGTTACTTTGTTTTGTTGAATGTCACCAGGTTGTCTTTTATGACATTTCTGGCTTTCTCCCCTGGCATTGACGGAATTGTAATCTATTTCTTAGGTTGGGGCACCTGGAAGATAGAATTACGTTACCCCAATTATATGATGGGATTAAATGATAACGAAACGCTAGGAGAGTCCTTAACCTAAACTTAACCTAAATCATTATAGATCAAGGGCAACCATAATTCCCTTTAAGGAAAAATTCCTATTATCTGAACGGGAATCGAACCAGATACCTAATGAACTGTAATCAGATACGCTGACCATTAGCCATGAAGCTGATTTGCAATCAGTTACATTTATGTACATAATTAAAATTTCGTTTTTGTGCCACTCACGCTTTGTGCCAAATAATTTAATAAAACAGATGATGCCACAGTAACGAGGGTTGACTGTACGTGAAAAACCTCTAAGGATCTACAAAAATTTAATCAAAAGTGAGAAGTAATTTTATGTGGATATTTCATCAATACTAAACTTTATTTACGTAAAAACAATAAAATTCACTATATTGAATTTAAAAAAGTACATATTTGTAGTCCCTTTGCGAAAACCGATTTTTTAGAGATCAAAGCTTTCCAGTATTATTATCTACTTTGCTACAATATCGGTCAGTCTTTTACTTAATTGAAAACGAAACATTCCATGTTGAAATCCACTCCTTTGACAAAGATATATAGGCCTATAAACCTCTATAAGTACCCCAGTACAGTAAAAGTTATTGTTAAATGATTTAAATAGGTTATTTCTGTTATTTATTATAATAGTATAGTACGATACGAGGTTGGGAAGTAATTTTTACAGAATCAAGGAAAATGTTTCAAAACCGAGCGATTGCGAGGTTTTTAATTTCGGAGATTCTTAATAACATTTCACAAACATGCGTTGTATATATTTGCGCGATGGTGTTTTCAAAATAATAAGTAACAATAAAATAACATATTTGTTGGAAATATTTGAGTTCATTATAAACAATTGACTAACATTAACAGTGTGGGCTATGTTTATTAGTTGAGACTACAGGAGGCCGTGGGACAATATTAGTGATAATATGGCGGCAAGTATGTATTTATTGTTTTATATTCTTTCAAATAAATTTAAAATTCATTTAAAATGCAGTGATTTGTTTCGTATAATGTATATTAACACTACCTTCTGGATATTTTTATATAGGCCTATGCATTGCATGTGGTATACATAGAGGGCAGTGGTTTTACTTCCCACATGTGTTTGTAATATGTAATATAACAGTATATTAGTCGTTCAAAATATCTCTGCAGGCGGAAGAATTTCGAAGCTCTCTTTGTTGGTACACGTGACGTCATCTTAGGTAGTGTTGACTGTCAGCGTCCCACATCCCGTTCCCCCCCCCCCCCGCACTCAAAGACAGCAGTGTCACGTGTTCTATTCCTGCATAAACACGACTGCAGTGCCTTCCGTCAACAATTGCGCTTACTCCTTAAACGGGTAATAGTTATTTTATTATAATATAGTTATTTAGATTGGCAACCCCGAAATGTAGGAAGTTGAACTTTCAATCATGGTCGCCATTGCTGTAAGTACGACAAAACGCACTATGGCGCAAAAACATATTTTTTACCATTACATTGCATTTCGAGTACACTTTAGAATTTAATTAAAGGAGGCCTACTTTCCTATTAAAAATAGCAGGTTCAGAGGAAGATATATTTCTTTTTTTAACCAGTTTAACCTCTCACCTTATAGGTACTTTTGAAATGCCAAACGCCACCCGGGCCTTGAAGTGCACTACCTTCAATTTAATTATGGATCACACAGTACCTTTTTGACCACACAAGGACATGGAGGGCCTCTCCGATAGAATGATCAGATAATTGTCAGAGGCTTCTCCAAGACAACACAAGATGAGGATGAATTCATAATTCGCACATGCATTCATAATAAAAATGGCGGAATATAATGTTGATTATGATGGCTGATTGATGTTCGGAGACAGTTTTTACCTTAACGTTCCTTGATATTTGTCATTTAGTCCCTGCCCATTGCAGTTTACGAGACATAACTATTCTTACTAGTTGTCGCCCAGCGGTCGAAATTTTACCACAATTCATTAAATTTTTAAGTTTGTCATAAGTAATGCCACGAGTGATTTCCAATTTACCTAGAGAATTTGGAAATCAAGAGTGGCATTTGTTAGGACTGTTTAACGAATGAAATTAAGCTGTTTACTCACGAATCATTATTTAACTATAGTTATTTTAAAATATTTATATATTTAATGTAAACGGCGATGTTTGAAAACAAATGAGAAACGATAGGTACGCTGCATCTGCTTCTTTTGTTTATCACTGCAACCAGATCATACTAGTTATTGCCAAAGGAATTGCAATATTGTAAGAATGCTCTCCTGTGGAGAAAAAATGAAACACATCAAACTGTATATTAATTCATTTCTGATGTCGTATGATGTAAATATGACAATTATATTTTTCTGGGAAAAAATACATTTAAGAAAGTACAAACAGTGGTTTCTTTTTTTGGAGGTATAATAAATTGCTACAAATGTTTTTATATTAACTCCTGCAAGCGCTATGTGTTGACATCTATGCACTATTTATACAATCTGGTAGCCGTATTTCTCACGGTCTCAGTCACTGCAAAATAATGGTCAGACCTGTTCAGAATATTAAAAGGAGGAGCTTTGTTTAATATGGTAAATTTAACACTAATAAATATTTCGTGAAACACGACTCTGACTGGTTGTAATACAGAAATCATTGAAACGTGATTGGTCATTGACTCCCATTTGGGGCATGAGTTAAATAGTCACAAATACTTCATTATGCATTAATTTTCTATTTATTTTAAAAATACAAACTATAGGAAATATGTGGTATAGCTTGGCTAAGCCATATTTAAAAACAATAACGCGTTATTTGACATTTGTATACCATTTATACCATTTAAATTTGCATTTGACCTATTATTATGTGTACGGGAATATATATCACTTTTTCTTTGTCTCTCACTCCGAGCCCATCAATGTTCTTTGTCGAGGCATAATGGAAGTGGGCGCGAATATCCAAATATAAAAAAATATGTACTGTAATGAAATTAATTAAACAAAGATGAAACAGGGTTTATTTTAAATTCAAATAATGAAATGTACTCACTTTTTAAACCACTAATAATAAATACGCGAGAGTAAGTCAATTCACATTGCTGCTGCACAATTTTCTTTTTGCAACAATGCACTTTCAGTATGAACGTAAACAAATGAATGAGTCACACATTAATGAGTGATACACATAAATTCCTTAGAGACAATTTATTGTATTTTGTTTAATTTATTTTATTTGTAACACATTATATGTAAATTTTATTTTTCTGCACTCCTTCTCTATATGAACTTTAATTATGCTAAATATCACAGTCGTCCATGCGCGCAATGTGATTAAAAATGTGTACAATTTTTTTTCTTCAAGTATTAATATGTAGAGAATGCCTATATATTTTTTCCTACAAATATGCATTAGGAACAGTTAAGGAGAACAATGTATCAAACTAAATGGCATTATGTATTATTAGTAACGGAATATAGCGCAATTTTGTGGGTCCATATACTCCATGGCGCGACAGGCCTACACGGCCTTGGCCTACCAGCCGCCTGCTATTCTCACATCCACATTTGTTAATCACAGATCTAGACGATCAACCAGCCAGTGTTAGGTGACATGTGGTCAGCATATCGGGTCCTCCAGCCGTTATAGCTGGTTTTCTCAACCTGGAGCCACTACTTATTGTAGCTACCCAAATGCCACACGTTGCTGGGTTGGCACCGGTTCCATAATGAACGAAATTCCATGAGAAAATTTCTTCCCCCATGGGGACTCGAACCAGGGCAGAGCATCTTGCTCTGCGCCAAGGCATCTTGCCTTAACCACTCGGCCACGGCACGGGACGGATCCATATAGGCCTAGATTAAAACAAATGAATCATCAGAAAGAGTACAGAATACGGGAGCTATATCATAAAGATAGAAAATTCATAAAGATGTGAAAAAGTCAAAGATTTGGAACTGGAATCTCTTCAAATGAGGCGCAAAAAATTAAGACTATGTGCATTTTGTAAATGGTATATAGGAATTACGAGTAATGCAAGGATGGATATACAAACACAATTGAACAAATGCACCTACTGCTGCAGGAACGATCATGGTTTGAATATTAGAACTAGGAAAGGAAAATAACACTTTTTTATTCCCCATGTCGGCACGAATGGTAAATGAAAGGGAGGCATGGAAATTCTTTGTAGGAATACCAAAGGGAAACACCGAATAGGCAGACTAAATATGAAGTGGAGGAATAACATTTACCGTAATTTGAGAAAAGTAGATTATACAGGGAATGACTGTAATACGTTTACACAGGATAGGGATATTTGGAGAGCTTATGTCCGTGCGGCCATGTACCAACGGGTTCAATAGTGCCAATGAGTTAGTCAAATATGACTATAGATCATCATCATCATCATCATCATCCGGTATCGTACTAAATTGAACTAGAACATTTCTAGGATTAATAATCATCCCCTCAACATTTTGATTTATTCCTTCCCGAAATTTCATCTTATGAAATTCAATCTTAGATGCTCTTCACAAAGAATTTAAAACATTAATCGGCTATAAAAATATTAATAAAGGAAGAACATTTATTTTTATTTCATTATTTTCAATCATTATATTTAATAACTTTCTAGGACTATTCCCATACGTTTTTACGGCAGCTGTTGATATCTTCCGGAAACCAAACGCCATTCCTCTCTGTCCATCCAACGATCTTCCTCCAATCCTCTGATATTCATAGCTGCTTATACCCCTTCTATCCAAGTTTTCTTCGGTCTTCCTCCTTTCCATTCGGATCCATTACTTAACAATTTTAGGTAATCATTGCTCTGGCATTCTTTTGACATGGCCACTGTAATCTTTTCTTTTCCATAATGTCTATGTCTGGCTCCTCTTGTACACCCATAATTTCTCTTATTTCTTTTTTTCGTATTTTATTCATTCTAGATTTTCAAGCTGATCATCTTAAAACATCAATTTGTGTACTTAAGATTATTTTCATTTTCCTGGTAGGAATTTGCCAGACTTCAGCACCATATGTTGAAATGCTCAGAATTATGGTTTGATAAGTTATATTTGTAATTTTATATTTTTTGTAATATTTTTTCTACACCAAACAGAGGTTAAAGCATTTATTGCTGGTTTTGTTTGTGCGATTCTATTTTAATTTCCACTGTTTTATCGCCTGAACGGTCTACTTTTGTTCGTAAATAAGTGCATTGCTTTCTGCTTTCTCCTCTCTCTCTCTCTCTCTCTCTCTCTCTTTCTCTCTCTCTCTTTCAAGCAAATTAAACTAAATTTAAAAAGTTTATCTGAATCCTATATTGTATTTATATTAAATGTTTTGTATGTTGTTATATTTAGGGTATTCTTATTACCAAATTAATTAAAAAAACATTTTTAATTGTAACTCCATTGTTCTTCTTTCGTTGTATAATTATTTTAAAGGATAATGAAATTGTATGGTATGTGCTGAGACGAACCAAACCTGGCGTTTGCTAGTCACTTTTGAATTTCGGATTTCAGGTAAATGTCCATTTCGAATTGTCGAACGTTGCTCATTTTTGGACAATACCGACCTCGGTTTATTTTAATAGGGTATATTGAGTTTTATTGCGAAACATCGAAAATCGTGTCCACTATAATGATTTTAAAATTTTCACTTCAGGTGAGCTCCTACACATAAAGCTTTTAGAGTGTCCAACTGTGAATCTAAAACATCCCGGGACTCACTAAAACACACACAAAAAATTTCATGAAACCCGGTCTAGTCGTTAAGGGAGTTTTTAATTTCGAATTTCAGATAATCCTTCACTTCTAATATTGTCGTATTTCGCTCATTTTTGGATATTACCTACCTCGGTTCATTTTAATACGATATACTGCGTTTCGTAGTGAAAAATAAAAAATTGTGACCGCTAGAACGATTTTAATTTTTTCATTTCAGGTGAACTTCTACACCTAATTGTTTTAGAGGTTCTAATTGTGAGACCAAACCATCCAGGAACCTACTCAAACACACACAAAATTGCAAAAAGACGGTCCAGTCACTTAGGAGGAGTTCAGTGACGAACACATATATAGAAGAATTATATAACTAACTAGCTAATTCACTGGTACTATCAAACCCGTAGGTTCATGGCTACACTGCTCAAAAAAATTAGGGGATATTGTAGAATAACCTATTAAGACTATGTTTTTTGGAATAGTATTAGATGCAATCACTTTCTATTACTCCAAGATAATGTAAATAAGAGTTTGAAGTTGTTACGTAACCTCGGTACCACACCAGAGGGCAGTGTCTGTACTGTTGATGTGAAAGGGTGGTGTGGGGGTGAATGTTTTGTTGCTGTTTTTAAATCCAGTCCAGTTTTCAGTTAGTGAATGACTTGCCTTAGGGACAGTGATGCCTCGACAACGTGATTTACCTGAACCAATGGCTTGGAGGGCCATAGGAAGGATGGAAGCTGGACAGACACAACAAGAGGTGGCACAAGCCATTGGGGTGTCTCAAAGCGTGATTTCCAGACTTTGGAATCATTTTCAAAGAACATACTGTTCACAGAAGAGCCGGACAAGGTCGACCAAGGGCAACAACAGCAAGGGATGACCGTTACCTCTTGTTAACAGCCCGTCGGAATAGACAGCAGAATGCAACTCAACTGCGAAATACACTTCAAACAGCAACAGGACGCAGGGTGTCAACTCAAACTGTCCCTAATCGACTGCATGGAAGTGGTCTCTATGCCCGTAGGCCCATGGTGTGTACCAGGTTAACTCCACAACACCGTAGAGATCGCAGAAACTGGGCGGAGGAACATCGTGGGTGGAGGCATGCTGAATGGAGATCAGTTCTTTTTTCTGATGAGTCGCGATTCAACGTGGAATGTGATAGTCGGCGTGTATTCATCTGGAGAGAAAAAGGGACACGAAACAATCCAGCTTTTGTACGTGAAAGATCCCCATATGGTGGCGGTGGATTGATGGTGTGGGCAGGAGTCAGTAGTGGTGGACGTACGGACCTCTACGTCATCCAAGGTGGTACTTTGACTGCGGTAAGGTATAGAGATGAGATTCTCCGACCTTTTGTCGTGCCTTATGCTGGTGCCATAGGTGATTCTTTTCTTTTTATGGACGATAATGCACGACCCCACAGAGCTGGCTTGGTGGACGACATGCTGGAAGTGGAGGGTATCGAGCGTATGCAATGGCCAGCTTCCTCCCCGGACTTAAATCCGATTGAGCATGTGTGGGATGCATTAGGCAGGCGCATTGCAGGCAGACCAGCACCTCCCACAACTGTTCCAGAGCTGCACATTGCTCTTATGGAAGAGTGGCCACGTATCCCCCAAGAACTCATTGCTAACCTCATTGCATCAATGCCACACAGGTGTGAGGCAGTGCTGGCCGTTCGAGGAGACCATACACCATACTAAAGAAACATTTTCACCCATGTTAATGTTGCTTTGTTTGTTTGCCATATTCCTAATCAGGATCTCTTTGACATCTGGTGTGGTACAGAGGTTACGTAATGACTTCAAACTCTTGTTTACATTCTTTTTGAGTAATAGAAAGTGATTGCATCTAATAATGTTCCTAAAAACATAGTCTTAATAGGTTATTCTACAATATCCCCTAATTTTTTTGAGCAGTGTGTATTACAATGCAAGATTGGGAAATGGTATTTACATAATTGAGGAAAATGTTTAAAAACCGGGCAATAGCGAAGTTTTTAATTTCCGAGATGCTGAAAAACACTTCACAAACGTGCATTGTACATTATTCTTTGCGCGATGGTGTTTTCAAAATAATAAATAGTAGTAGAATGATAACATCTTTGTTGAAAATATTTACCTTCATTATAAACAACTTACTAACGTTAACAGTGTGGGCAATGTTTATTAGTTGAAAGTACAGGAGGCCGTGAGGCAAATATTATTCATAACATGGCCGCAAGTACGTATTTATTATTTTATACTGTGTTGTGGGCCAACACGGTCTACTTTTGAATCCTTTTTCCTAATATTCCTCTGGGGTGCTGGATTTTTATAAAGGTAAATTTAGTTATTACAACACATGTAATCGGTAAAAATCAAGTTTATTTTGCGCTAACTTACTACGTAGATACAATTAAAGCAAGACCAAATGTTTGAATCAAAGTCCGTTCCTAGGACTAGAGGGGTCTCGAAGTGTATTAACTTCGGAACAGGCAGCACGTGGCCCTCAATAACCACGTAAGTTTGAGGAATTCCAAAACTCACAAAGTTCAATTATCACCTTCGATGGCGATCAACAAAAAACAAAGATGGAGAATTCGTCAATAGCCAGTTGTAAGCTGGGGGAGATCCACCTCCCACGAATCTCTATACAATTACTTAGTAAGGACTACCGTCCATGATGAGAGTGCCTAACGCACACTGCGAGAGCCTAACACACAATGAGAGAAAGTGTTGTAGTCATCTGCCAGACCTGAGCACAATACGCAGACGTTGGCAACAGTATACAACAAAAATGCTACCAACACAACTCAGCGTTACTGTATTCAGGTGCCTACAATCGGAAGTCAGATGAACTACATCATTAGCGTAATAACCGACGGCAGGTGTCTGCTATTACCGACAGAGAGAGCGACTCTTGTCGCAACATACTGTTTTAAATAAAGTTCAGTTAATTTAAAATGCAGTGATTTGTTTCGTATAATGTACATTAACACTATCTTTTGGATATTTTTTTGTATATAGGCTACATTGTACGTAGTATACATATAGGGCAGTGCTTTTACTTGTCGCAAGTGGGTTAAATCTAATTTTACAGTATAGTTATTTAGGTTGGCAATCCCGAAATGTTTGAAGTTGAAGTTTCAATCTGGTCGTCATTGCTGTAAGTACGACAAAACGCACAATTGAGCAAAAATATATTTGTTTTAAATATTGTATAACCGATAAATTAGTTTTCTACACCTCATCTTTTTTTTATGTACGTATATTAGATAAGGATAGTCTACCAAAAAAATAATTTAACTGGCTTAATTTTAATTAACATTAACATTACTATGTTATCGATCTTATTCTTATATATATTACATTATTGATTAAATCTTCTTCTAATATTTAATATTAGAGTTACTTATGATTGCTGTATTGCAATGTAACATATGTTGTCCTGGTGAGTGGAAGAGAAGGCCACATGTCCTTAACTCCACCATGCTAATTAAATAAATAAAACAAAAATAAATATATTATTTTCATTTTATACTGCGAATTATTGTACTCGCAGTGTGTGACGTCACAAACCGGCACTTCCCCTTCCTATTCCGATACAGTGTATCGATCGGTTAAAATAACAGCTTGGGAAAGAGGTTTAGAAAGTGGAAGAAGGGATGAGAATGATGAGGCACGGCAAACAAATACCGGTCGGCTTGCAATGCGTCACTATGTGAAATGGCATAGCTTATGCGTGTCGGATCCGCTAGATTCCTGGAATTTGTATCAATAGTAAAACCAAGAACAACACAAAAATCCCGATCTCATTCTATTTCTAATTCAACATCTACTTTCTAACTTCCTCGTAATAACGGATTCTACTCGTATTTTGTTGTAACTCGTTTATTCCTGTCAACATGAATATTGTAAATTTGTTAATTTATTTACTCAACAGATCAAAAGTTATAAACCGAAATGGAGATGAACATATAGGTACCATCCCATAGGTACCATGAATACAAAGTTCGCGCTTTCAAATCTGGCTGTGGACGATGGATTTTAGTGCATAAATTACATGAATAATAATAATAATAATAATAATAATAATAATAATAATAATTTTTTATTTATTATTCCGGCTTTTACAATGAATATACATTTTTCCGGTACCCATGTTCACAGTTAACTACACATTTGTTTCAACACATTTTTCCATTCTTGTCTGTTCATCCATATATCTTCTTCTAATTCCCATTCCCTCTTAGTTTCATTGATTCCCTGAATCCACGTAATATTTGGTCTACTCTTCTTTTTCCTTCCCTGTGGTTCCCAATCCATGATTATCTTAGGTAGTCTTCCTTCTTCCATCCTTCTAATGTGTCCGTACCAATTTAGTTGTTTCTTCTTCATAAAATCTAATATTGAATATTGTACCTGCATTTTTTCTTTTATTTATGAATTTCTGATTTTATCCTTCCTGGATATTCTTGCAGCACGTCTCCAGTAGTCCATTTCAGTGGCGAGTATATTTTTTTTTCATTTGTGCATTTAAAGCCCACACATCAACTCCGTAGGTAATAATGCTTCTGATTATTGTATTAAAAATAGTTTTTTTTGTTTCTTTGAAGATATGTTTGTCCCATACTATTCCATTTAGGGCAGATATAGCATACTTTCCTATATTGATCCTGTTTGTTATCTCTGTTTCTTGTTTTCCATCTTTAGTAATTTTAATTCCCAAATACTTATATTCTTCAGTGTAATTAATAATAATAATAATAATAATAATAATAATAATAATAATAATAATAATAATAATAATAATAATAATAATAATAATAATAATAATAATAATAATAATACTTTAATAGGAATATTCCACAATACAGTGTTTTTCCTTCAACCCAAAGTGATTTGTAGCCAGAGGTTCCTGTCTAAAACATCTTCTTCCCTCAAATCTCTAGCTTCCATACTTCTCCTCACTCCATCTATCAAACGTTCTCTAGGTTTGCCTCATTCACTTCTTCCATTAGCTTTCCAATGAATGATCGTCTTTGGTATTCTCTCTTCTTCCATTCATATGAGGTGTCCATACCATTTCAAATGTTTTCTTCTATTTTTTATAATTTGTTTCTTTCAACTTACATAATTCCCCTTATTGTGCTGTTTCTGACCTTCTCCCTTCCTGAAATTCATGTCGATCGCCTACAAAAATCAATTTCTACTGCTAACAGCTTGTCGGCTTGTTTTCTACTTTAATAATAATAATAATAATAATAATAATAATAATAATAATAATAATAAATAATAATAAGGTTACGAATAATCCCATCCATAGTAATTCTGCCCGAAGGCAGGTCCTTCACTGCAAACATAGCATTTTCATGCTATGCTTGCAGCTTTACTAGGAAGATGTAGGTGTGGTAGCTTCCCGTTGCTTTCCACACCAGTGAAGGATGATGATGAAGATGGTAATGATAAGGAAGATAATGATGATGATGGCCATATGATTTCGGGGACCGTTTGGACCTTAAAGTTTTCCTGACATTTGTCTTACAGGTGAGGGAAAACCCCGATAAAAACCTCACCCAGAAAAACTGCCCCGACCGGGGATCGAACCCGGGCCCGCTGCGTGACAAGGCAGCACGCTACCTCGAGACCACAGCGGTGGACTATGAATAATAATAATATTAATAATAATAATATTAACAATAATAACAGTAATAGTAATATTAATAATAATTAATAAAAGTAATAGTAATAATAATAAGAATAGTAATAATAATAATAATAATAGTAATACTAATAGTAATAATAATGGTAATAATAATAGCAATAATGGTAATAATAATAGCAATAATAATAATAATAATAATAGCAATAATAATAATAATAATAATAATAATAATAATAATAATAGCAATAATAATAATAATTATAATGGGAAATGTTTCAAGGGGTTTAAATTGTCAAAAAATAATTAATTTTTGACGTATATTAGTTTTTTTTAACACTACTCTGTATACTTGTAATTTTAAATTATTCACTTATGTTGAAGAAAAAAAAAATATTTTAATATAAAAATTAACTCCTAAGCCTTTGAGTTTCAAGATGATCCTTAATGATGGGTAAAATATTAAATTTAAAAACGTGGATTGGATGATGAAGAAAGTGTCTTCTGCAAGTCTTGCTCTGAATGTTACAGAGTGAGCTGGATCGGACCATCCCAGAGATCCACCTCATTCTTTAACATTCAGGACAAGTGTTCCAAAAGACACTTTCTTGGATATCCAACCATATATATAATATAATATTAAAATTACCAAATGTTTAGTAAAAATGGGTGTACACTTACTTATTACTCCCTAACGCTGATCCAACCAGCGATAATCCAAAACAGCGATAGAAAAATCATAGACTAAAATAATATACTCTGTGGAGAAAAATAGCAGTTAGCATCAAAATAATGTCTAACAGTGTCACAATATTGTGATTTGCATATTTGAATAAATACTTCAAAATTGTCGAATAATGTTATAAACAATTGTTTGAAAAAGTTCAAAATATTAAATAATGTTAGTAAATACAGAAGAAGAGCTATAGTTTACAAAAATATAACTAAAAAATCAAGCGCTAGTAGAAGTGCAGTTGAGCTTTTCTGTTTTCCTTTGGAAGTAAAAAATGAATAACATATCAGAAGACTCATAATTACATGAACATTAATAATTTGTACCTCTATTGATTCCAATGTCTAAATATTGGTTTAGATGAAGTATTAAATTTTATAGAGGAATCCTGAATTTAATATTTAATAATCTCTGAATCAATAATCCCTATAATTAATTGAACACGCAACATTTCTTAGTGCACAACAAAATTGTATTTCATTATATGTAATACCCCATCATAACAAAAAATAATTAACACGAAACAATATTACATATTTTTTTTACTTACGAAATTAAATTAATATCCTGTATAATTAAAAAAATCAGACTTCGATTACTCAATTCTGCTACATCAGCCGCAGCGAAATAATATTGTGGAAGTAAACAAAACCCACTTGACTTTCGACTGCATCACATCCGTATTCCCTTACCTTTACGGTGTTAAGCGCGCAAAAAAATAGCCCTAGTTTAAAAAATAATCGTAATACAACTGCAATAACTTAAAGCTCTTTCACGTTTTTTGAATACCGATCGCAGTCGCAGCGCTATTATCGTGTATTGACTAGAGAACATTGCGCGAGATAAACATCAGACTTATTGTGTACGGTGCCGTCTAAAGATCAGCTAACGTAACCTGCCCCATATATACGCGTAATATGAAAGGACAATCTCGTAGCGAATGTAATACTATTTAACTCATGTAAACAATTTTTAATCTGTATAAAAATAACATCATAGCAGTACAAATAGGAACAGAATTGTCAGATTGGAAACATAAAAATTGCTACATTAATGCTATCATCAGACACTGGA
This sequence comes from Diploptera punctata, assembly GCA_030220185.1. Lineage (NCBI taxonomy): Eukaryota > Metazoa > Arthropoda > Insecta > Blattodea > Blaberidae > Diploptera > Diploptera punctata. The sequence goes on along the minus strand of JASPKZ010003847.1, from coordinate 3,973,209 downwards.
GATTGACAGTTCACGGTAATATTCCTCTCTCGAGACACACAATTTTAGACACACTCTTATATGCAGATGATCAGGCTCTTTTCGGCAATAATGAAGATGAATTACAATATTCCACTCATCATCTTAATATAATAGCCCAACGATTTAACATGGAAATATCAACAACAAAATCTAAAGTTATGGCCTTTCAAGGGAAATTCCCAGTAAGAAGTAAAATTTGTATTCAGAATTCAACATTAGAGCAAGTTAATTCATTTAAATACTTAGGATATAATCTAACTTATAATGAGGAATGTGATATATCCTTTAAAATACAAAACTATAATAAAGCTTTAAGAATTATCAACCAAGTTTTTAAACCATCAAAAGTGCAGAGACACACAAGAATGAAAATCTATAAAATTCTCGCTAGACCCATAATCTGTTATGGCAGTGAAGCTTGGACCATCAGAACTCAGGATGATCGTCATATTACAGCCACGGAGATGAAATTTCTGCGACGAACTGCAGGTTATAGCCTTCTAGACCACCAAAGAAATTCAACAATAGCCAGAGAGTTAAACATCGTACCTATATCTGAATACCTCCAAGAATATAGAAACAATTGGGTAGCCCATATTCAGCGCATGGATCGTCACAGAATACCAAAACAAATTCTTCACTACATTCCTCGAGGCAGAAGATCTGTGGGTCGACCTTTTCGGAGATGGCGGGAGACCGTAACGGGCCACTGGGCCTAATACTTGAAAGGACGATGATGATGATGATGATGATGAAATCATGCTCCAAGTGGGAGTCAATGACCAATCACATTTCAATGAATTTTTATTTACAAACAATTACAGTCGTTTTTCACCTCGATTATATCAATTTAATTTTATCACTTTAAAATCAAGCTCCTCCTTGTTTATATTCTCAGAAGGTCAGATCATTATTTTGCAGTGACAAATACGTTAAATATATATAGATATATATTTTTTTCAAATGCCCCAGGTTTGTCTTTTGACATTCCTGGTTTCTCTCCGGGCATGGCGTACTCGTAACCCACTTCTGAGGTTGGGGCGCCTGGAAGGCGGGGTTACATTACCCCGATGATATGATGGGTGATGTTGATGATAGTGGTGCGCCAGGAGAGTCCCTAATTCTAAGCTTAACCTAAGATGAATATGAATGATGATGATTGCGAAGGCTATATGATTTCGGGGACTGTTTGGGCCTTAAAGTTTTCCTGACATTTGTCTTACAGGTAAGGAAAAACTCCGATAAAACCTCACCCAGAAAAACTGTCCCGATCGGGATCGAACCCGGTCCTGCTGCGTGACAAGGCAGCACGCTACCCCGAGACCACAGCGGTGAACTCATACGTTAAATATAACAATATATATATTAAGATGTAAGAATTCATGAATGCATGTGGCTACCAGATTGTATATAAATACATAGTCTGAAAACGCATCATTTACGGAGATTGGTACCTTATTAAAAATGATAAACATATCTGAATATACCACCTCACCTCCGTTGTCGGTGTTTTTTGCAACAACCTGTGTATGTATATATATATATATATATAGTAACATCGAATTACACATTACAAATAAACGTAATTGGTTTGAACATATACAAACAATGCCAAATAATCGTTTATCAAAACAGCTGCTTCATTATAGGCCTCTAGGCCGAATAAATGTAGGAAGACCAAAACGTCGTTGGAAGGACGACCTGTGCCTGCGGCATGTAGTGCGCCGGGGAGCGGAACGGGCCAACAGGCCCATACCTTGAAGATGATGATGATGAACATCGAATGGTGTGTGGATGATGCAATGCAGGTGTACACTTTAGAGACTTATCAATTGGCTTCTTCGGTTTTTATACATTTGTGTTCATGAACGTGAGTGTATTAATTTGAGTAATGTCAGGCCGTGGAAAAGCAGTGTTGTAAAGGGGTTTTGTTTTACCATTTAAGGAGTATGAGCTCATTGGGAAGAAAATAAAAAACTGCGAAGAAAAAATCGTAAACTTTAATTTTTGAGGAAGTATAGTATATACCTGCGGATTTGCATAATTTTCAAATACTGAACTTCAATTTCTTAATAACGATATATTTTTTTTAATCTTCTGATTTACTTATGAGCAGAATTTTATATGAAATGAAATAAACTATAAAAAGACTATAGATTTTTCACAACTTAAAATTTAATTTTCCTTTGCTTGGTCACATTTTAAAAATGGTATAAAACAGCTGAAATGGCCCTTCACTAGCTTCACCTGAAGAGCCGCCACTGCTTTAAATCCTTATTCATAACCGACTCTCTCTGTCAATGGAATTGTCTACCACTGTACGTCGAAACCTGCCTTGAAATTTCTCTCGGAGAAGGATTAATGTCAACCCACTGTACGAAGCACATGGACTCCCTGCGGAGGATGAGCGGAGTGGAGTGGGACGGGACCCGGCGCAGATGACATGTAATGAGGGTTATCCACTCTTACCAATTTGTGAGAGATTTGCGCTGGATTTTATTGCCTTGCAGTTAAAAACGGCAGATAAATGATTAGACAAGGAGTTGGTACATTACAACGCTTCTCTGGGAGACATTTAAAGGTAGGTTTCAGCATCCAATAGTTGGCAGTTCAGTAATAAGTATATAAACAATCTTCATACCCAACTCCTCCAATGCATTTGTAAATTTAATCAAAAATCACTGACCTGAATCAGAAGCATATTTCTTCTTTCCTCTTATTCCCTATTTTGATGTTGTCTTGGACGAAAGCCTCCACATATCTCGATCATTCTACATTTCCCTTTCTTCCATTTCGCTCCAATCAATTCTTCTTTCAACCTACTTCACAATTATATAATAATATAGCAACATATTTTTATTGTCAGGATTAAGAAGGAAATGGAGTAAAAAAAAAATGCCAAAACAACTTTTAGTGCTCTAAAACATATCCAAACCATATGCTGAATTCAAGGCATTATTTCTTAGTGTCCTGACTATATAACGTCCTGTAAACCGACGGTATCAAACAGAGATTGATCTAATTCTCCGCCATTATAAATTTCCTATGATCCCATGTTCCTAGAAGCATGTCCCTATGTTTAGTCTCTGCCATGGATTCCCTGAAATAGTCCTCGCTCGGAGACACAATGAAACTCATATTCGCGTTTCTTGATGGTTGTATTTTATGGTGCAATATCGTCGCTCATTTAACCAAGTACCTCTTTTGGTCTGTCATATCACCTTATGACTTTTGGCGATAATTCTAGCACCAGCATTAAATGAAAGTGAAAAATAAACGGGTTCTAAATAGGACATTTTATTATTTGAGGGATATAAATTATACAGGGAATGATTAAAGTGATCCCACAACAGGCCCGGAGGCCCTTGGGGTAGTAGGAGGTTAAGGTTCCCACTTGTTCTAGACAATCCGCACTTTATGTCAGCCGGGTTGTCAGCCCTGCGTGACGGCCGCCTTTACCCCCAGACCAAGCGTCTGGTACTCATTTCCGTTAGAGGCTGAGTCGACCCCAGGGCCATTGTGCCGCCAGAGGGTTTGGGTCAGTTTAAAAATCCTGACCCCAATGGAAAACATTATCTTAAGACGTGTGTGGAGAACATACGTCTATACAGCCATGAACCTCGGGGTTCGACAGTTCCAGTGAGTTACATATAGGGACTGGTTTCGGTTTCCTTCTTACCTATCACGTGTATTGCGATATTTTCACGACCTTAAGAGCACAAAAATTATTTTTCACATTCTTGTCTTCATTCCTTTCTTAAGTCTGAAACAAATTGAGTTTAAGTCTTATATATATTTTAATATATATTAAATATTATTTAATTAAAATATAGAGAGCGGATTTTTACGTGATAAAAGTTAACATTGGAATACAGATATAAACGAATTCTTTATGTCTCCAACTAACTGAAAATAATTTTATATAGTTTTATGGTCTACTTAAAAACATTTCTCAATACTTTTTGTTGAATCTAACAATATTACTTTCATGGTATTACATGTTACATCAGAATTATTAAAGCAATTATGTTTCATATACATAAACGTTATATTAATCTGTGTTGAAATCTTTTATTAAATAAAATTCCTTTTCCAAAATTTCTTTAACAAAGTAGTATCTGTAGTAGGTTATTAATATTACCTCACTGCAGCACTATTTTACTTCAAATAGTATTAACAGCTTTAAGGAACAATTAAAACAGTATTACTATTGACTTCCATCAACATTCATAATAATCTTATTATTATTATTATCACCATTATTATTATTATTATTATTATTATTATTATTATTATTATTATTATTATTATTATTATTATTATTATCATATGTTCAAAAGTGAAAAATGAATGAAGTTGTACGAGAAAAAATGAATATTATTTTTTTTTCAATGTAGAATATATAAGATAACAGCAATTAAATCGGTATGAGCATGTTCGATGAATGTAAGACGAAAGGTTTCCCAGAAGAAAAAACACTGAAATGGTGCCCACCTGGAAGAAGAATGAAAGGAAAACATCGAAATTCGTGGATGTAAGAAATAAGAACTAGAATAAGAACAAGAAATTGGAGGACATGGAGTGGGAGGATAGGGTCGAGTGTAGATGTATAATAAAATTTTAGGCACAGAAAGATGTGCATACATTGAAAATCTGTATATAAATAAAAATATTATTATTATTATTATTATTCATTATTATTATAAGATATAAGCAATTAAATTGGTACGGGAATGTACGACGAATGCAAGAAGAAAGAATATCCAGAAAAACATTTGAATGGCGTCCACCTGGAAGAAGAAGGAAAGGAAGACCTCAAAACTCATGGATGCAAGAAATAAGAACTGGAATGAGATCAAGTAGACTGGAGGGCATGGAGTGGATGGACAAAGACGAGTGGAGAAAAAAATTAAACTTTAGGCACATAAAGATTTGTAAACATTAACAATCTATATATAAATAAAATTATTATTATTATTACTATTATTATTATATTATTATTATTATTATTTAGCCTTGGCGCAGAGCTACGGGACTTGCGTGGTTCGAGTCTCCATGGGGGAAGAAATTTTCTCATGGTATTTCGGCCAGTATGGGACCGGTGCCCACCCAGCATCGTGAGACAATTGGGTAGCTACAATAAGTAGCGGCTCCAGGTTGAGGAACCAGCTATAAACGGCTGGGGGGACTCGACATGCTAACCACATGTTACCCCTACACTTGCTGTTGATCATCTACCTCTGTGATTGACACATGTGGATGTGAAGGGCCAGCAGCCGGCTGGTAAATGGGCAACCGCTGAAAAGTGGAAAGACCCTCAATCGGAATCGATTATTATTATTATTAATTATTATTATTATTATTATTATTATTATTATTATTATTATTATTATTATTATTATTATTATTATTATTATTATTATTATTATTATTATTATATCTACATCTAATAATAATAATTAACTTGTTGGCTCTCTTTTGTTAGGAGAGGGGAACTGCATATTAGGTAGGTCAAGAATGAGGTTGGAGAATAACATTAACTATGATTTGAGGGAGGTAAATTATACAGGGGATAATTGGTAAAATTTGGTAAAGGTAGGAAAGTATGGAGAGCATCTGTACGCGCGGTCATAAATGTACTGGTTCGATAGTGCCAGTGAGTTAAGAGTTTAATTATGACAATGAGGTCTGGATCTGTTTATGGAGAAGAGAATAAGTTTAAAATATTCAAAAGAAAATGCCAAGATAATATTTTGACTGGTATGAGAAAATGGTATTTGGTGCATCAGACAAAATTACCAAAATATACACAATACATATTGTAGTTAACGTGATTAAAGCCTGAATAATAAAATGGCTCTCAAAGAAAACCTCACATCTATTAATTGGATTGTTTGATTTTTTTGAGAATGCTTTACACATTTTATTTTAATAGCATATACTGAAAGCCAGATATAATAAGAACAGTTAAGTCTCGTAGACTGCGATGGGCAGGACATGAGGCGTGTATGGGAATGAAAGAGGTGCATGGAAGCTTCTTGTAGGAAAACCAGAAGGAAAACACCCAGTTGGTAGACCAAGAATGAGATGGGAGAATAACATTTTCCATGATTTGAGGGAAGTGAGTATTATAAGAGGATGATTGGAAGATATTAGCTCAGGATAGGGATGTATGGAGAACTTAGTCCGCGCGGCTCTGAACCTACGGGTTTGATAGAGGCAGTTAGTTAGTTTTATACTGAGATTAGTTGCGAAACATCGAAAATTGCGATTTTCAAATTTTCGTTTCAGGTGAACTACTCCGAATGGTACGATTTTGATACCAATTTCGTTTTTGATTAAACATAAACACGCACACACACACACACACGCACATTTTTTTGGAAATTATCGTGGAAGACTAGATGAAATAAAAATAGAAACGTTTAAATTAAGTAAATTATGAAAATTAAAAGAAATGCAAAACAGACTATTGAAGATGGACAGTAAAGATGGTACGGACACATCAAGAGGATGCCATCTGATAGAATCCCTAATACGGATGTATAGGACACATGGGTATGAAAGATTGGGTTCAGGAAGATGGCAATAGATGTTAATTCCATGATAAAGACAGACATTTTAATAAAAAATGGTTCAACTTTAGATTACCTTATAGTTGTTTTTCCAAACTATATTCTTATATAATCATGTTTCTCTATACTTCTTTCGTCCTTATAAACGTTTCGTACTACTTCAAATGTTCTGCAACGATATTTGTAACATTTTTTGTTTTACAATTATTAAATATTTATCTACGTATGCAATGGTTTCTTCAAAGTTCTGCAGAATCGTTATGCGCATGCGCGAACACTTAAGAAACTTCCGCTAGATGGCGGACGTATCTGTGAAATCGGAATGACGAACATTCGAAAATATAATTCTATGAAATGAATGTTCCCTCCCACCACGTTTTATGTTCCGATGGGACAAGTTAATGTACAACAGAGTAAGATACTTTATTAAGTAATATGCATTTAATTAATTTCGTTAGGTTACGAAGGGTAAGTTGGTGTAAATCCATTTATAATAAACGTTTGGAAATTTATTGCGAAGGTTGTTCATATCGATTTCACAGCTACGAGGTTCCATCTAGCGACAACTTTATAAACTTTCTGTAGGACTTCACAGATATGTGGTTCCATGTAGCGACAAATCTATAAACTGTTTGCGCATGCGCACTATTATACTGTAGGACTTAGAAAATTTGTTAAGGAAGGTAAACTAAAGTTTTTTTTTTCCGTAAAAAAAGAAAAAAGGTAATTGAGGTTTCCATTTTTATTAATGGTAACACAGCGTACACTGAAGTTGAACGCTTATTCACATTTCAAGTCACCAGTAAGCTTCGTATATTTGTCTACAGATAGCGTCACTGTAGCAGTTTTCAATTACACAAAACATTCTCATTAATTGACACATATAGGTCACAATTACAATTTAAATTTTTCTTTCATTTTCAAAATTTCTCTTAAATTTTCTTATTTAAATTTCCAAATACTTATCTGAAAATGTACGTAACCGGTTAATAACATTTTTTGGGCCCCGTATTTCAAAGTTAAAATTCGATTGTCCGGGGAACAAACCATTTAACAAATTCATTTTTTGTATTTTATTTTGTTTGAATATAAAATTTTTTAATACCTTACACATGTTAAGTAGGCCCTTTTTAATTAAAGTTTTTTTTATATTTACATAACCTTCAATTATGCATGTTCCCGCTTCGATATGCTTGTTTGTGTGTTTAAAAACAAATATATATAAAATTTGTCACTCATTAATTCCATCTTCATACACAACTTTCGGGACCCGGGATAGTATTAGAAATGATATGGTCTTTACGTACACTGCCATTCAACGTAAAAGTGTTTGATGCACTAGTTGAAGGTGGAAGTTTGTCCTCCAAGTTGGTGTGCCAACTCCTGCTGGGGGGAATCGGAGGAGGCGACGTTGCAGGACTTGAGGCATAATCTGGGGATGTCAGGCCAGGAGACAGCTGCTGTAACACAAAATTCATTAAACTAATTAAATTTTCCATTTTATAAAAAATACTCGTCGACCGCTATGGTCTCGAGGTACCGTCTCTGCCTCGCAACGTAGCAGGCCAGGGTTTGATCCTCGGTCGAGACAAATTTCTAGTAGATTTTTATGAGGTTTTCCCCACCTAAAAGACACCCTATATATTTCTATTCGCTATCCTCACACCATACCTTAAACACAGGATTGAGAGAAAATTTAACTCTAGCTATTCCTCTACATCGAACATCTCACTATTCCTCATCCTTCCTTGTTTCAGCCACCCGACTCTGGAATTCCCTCCCCTCGTATATCAAGGACTGCCCGACTCAAAACCTGCAGTATTTAGATAGTAACATCAGTTAAAGGGCGAGAACTTGGTTAAACCAAAAGTGTCGTATATGATACCTCCATAAAACTCCTTAAAAGCCACCCTAAAACATCTGTTAAATTTTGTCATTTGACCCTATGAATCCATTAAACGTGGAAACAAAAATATATTGACAAAATCTGAATTCAGGACCATCCTAAAAGCCCCCCAATTTTGTTGACCCTCCAAAAATTGTTATCTATGTCCCTAGAAAGCTATTCAAGCACTAAAATGAGTATATATATATATATATATATATATATATGAACGTCGTGTAATGTGGACCGCTGTTTTGAAATTGTTGTTTTTCTTATTTAAATAAAGGATTTGAATTTTGTTTAAATACGGTGATTATCATTCGTGTTGTAACTATGAAATAGCTTGTTATTTTATTCAAATATGGAAAACATTTTTCCATTAGATGAAAGGTCCCCTTTAACGTCCATATTCGGATAAAGTGGACCCCGGAGTCCACCTTAGCTGTTGTCCATTTTTAAGTTTATATACTCTATTAATTTATACAGACAGGCACAGATTAATCTGAAAATATTTATGACTGATCACAATTAAAAAGCGTTGATATTTATTTAATGTTTTGAAAAATAATTGTTGATTATAACATTCACACATTATTCAACTGCAGAAAGCTATGGTCTTTGGGTTTAGTAAATTACGAGGATATTAAATATAATTAATTAAGTGAATGGTTTTTACACATAGCATCCTCAATGATAAAATATACGTATTTCATGTAAAGTGGACCCAGTTCCTCGTGAAGGGTCCACATTAATCCAATTCCTTAGTTATGCTTAATTATTTTATACAGCCTCCAGTCACATAGTATTAAAACCAAACCCGTCAGTTTATTAAAACAGCATCTACATAATATAATATATTTAGGAGTTTCTTTAACATTTGTAATAATCAATAGCAGAAATTAAGGATTGAATCTTAGCTTGAAAAACTTTTAAAGTGGCAATTTTCATAAATATCACAAATAAACCCTTCTTCACATAAAGAATAAAATAAACTGGCCTCGAACCAGTCAAAGTTGTTGAGGGGAAGAAGTTTAAATATTTTCTATTCGAGGGCAGCATCAGGGTCCACTCAAACAGGAGTGGTCCACATTACCCGAACGTCCCTATATATATTTTCTAAACTTTTCTTCTGAACCGCAGGCCATCGGGTTTTACCGACTCCCTTATTATAATCATCTCTGATAAAAAAAATTAACATAATCATACAGTTTTCCTGTATTCCCCTATGTAGAAGAATCAAGAATACAATATCTAGGTAAAGTGGTTTGCCGAAGTGATATATATAAACTAAAAATACACCATATTAACGTCATCTATCCACCCAGCTTGGAACCCAAACAGGGAAAGTGAAGCGTGTGGCATTGCATTCACACGCAATATGCAAGTAAACAGCATTTTTTTCTATGTAAATCGAGATTTGAACCCAATAATACTAGCCTTATGCGCTGGCACACAAAACCGTTCGCTACTTAGGAATCCAGGGAGACCCACAAATATTTTCCTATTTGGTATTTTCCTTGAAACGTAGAACAAGTATGTATTTTTTTAATTATACAACATCCACCCTTCCTTACCTGAATGCCAAATTTGGGGCTAAATAAATTCATGGCTAAGGGTCGGTTTCACCAACAAAGGTAACTGTGTTACGGCAGTTTTCCCCATGTATAACGCATAGCTTAAACTGGCGTAATACAGTTATCTCTGTTGGTGAAACCGACCCTAAGATGTTACTTTATTTTACATAATTTAAATTTTATTATATTCTATGTTTTTGTTACTATTAGCTAGTATTAGATCACATCATCTTTGTATTTTGTTTAGTCTGTATTTTAATATCTTAAAATTGTAATATGTATATAATTTTTTGTATAATTTTACTATTCGCTGGTTGAGTGGAAGAGAAGGCCTTATGGCCTTAACTCTGCCTGCTAAAATAAAGCATTATTATTATTATTATTATTAATATTATTATTATTATTATTATTATTATTATTATTAATATTATTATTATTATTATAAGTTGGACAAAAAATGATGCACTTGTTTCTTTCTTTATACCCTCCATTTGTAAATAATCACTATCCACTAATAATTAGGTAAACGTTTCAGAAAAACATTAATTATGTGATTTTTTTCTTTTGTTGCACTATGATTTTACATGTTGCACAAACGTTTTATGATCTACAAGTATTTATTAGTAGAAAAATATATACATTTTAAACAACTTTGTAAATTTTAAAAAGAAAATCTGTAAAATTCGAATTTCTTTTTTCTAATAAAAACGGTTGAAGATTACAAAATAGTTCATCTAATATGCGAAACATGAGTGTACAATAAAAGAAAAATATGCTGAGTACCGTTACAGAGAAAGAACCAGGTACGTCACTCTTTGTTGAAATGGAGTTTTAAGAGGTCATTAGATTCTCCATGGAAAGCTCTACCTTGAAGAAGTGAGTAAAAGATACATTTAGTCAAGGCTTTATTTACCTCCAAAATTCTGCATTCAGGCAAGGAAATATCTATAGTGTACAACTAAAAGTATATTATCTGAGTTTTAAAGAAAAAGTGACTGAATGGATGATGGATTAACGAGATTTTTTTCTGCACTATTCTTATGATATATTTCTGAAAATCGTACCTATATTCATGCAACCGTTATACCTTTATTGTTTGCAAAATGAAACTAATAATAATAATAATAATAATAATAATAATAATAATAATAATATAAATATGATAAATTAATATATGTATCTTACACTGGGTAATGATGAAGTCGAGGTTACAGCATATATAAAGTAAAGTAAAGTAAAGTGATCCCACAACAGGCCTCAGGAGGCCCTTGGGATAGTAGGAGGTTAAGGCTCCCACTTTTTCTAGACAATCGGCACTTTATGTCAGCCGGGTTGTCAGCCCTGCGTGACGGCCGCCTTTACCCCCAGAACAGGCGTCTGGTACTCATTTCCGTTAGAGGCTGAGTCGATCCCAGGGCCATAGTGCCGCCAGAAGGTTTGGGTCAGTTTAAAAATCCTGACCCCAACGGGACTTGAACCCTTGTTAGAGCATATATAAATTTAGATTTCTTTTAAAATATGTCAATGACCGGCAGCCCCCTATTTCTTGTGGTAGGGAATTCTAGTTGCGAGAAGTGAAAATAGTATATGACATATGTAAAAAAAACAGTATCATTAAGCGTATAACATTTGACTTCCCATATCAGGAAGCATTATTCAAATTCCAGTATAAATTTTATTTTTGCTATACTGTGTAAAAGTGGAAGTAATAGCATTAAGTTCACGAAAATTTTATATTCCACTACAGGAAGGATTATTTAAAATCTAGTATCAATTTCACTGTTGTATCGTTAGTAAACGTGGAAATAGCATTATTCTTCTTCTTCTTCCTTCCAAGTATTAGGCCAAGGCCTGTTACGATCCTATAGAAAATTTTCCCTCCAGTGTTTCATTGGACGGCCCAGTGATCTTCCTTCCGGGAAATTCTCGTATAAGACTTGAAAGCGTAATAATAGTCCCTTCAATTGGTTGCTGGCTAAAGGAAGGCAATACCAGTGATGGGGCTGCCATCTTACAACCTCTAGTCAGGCTTTTGTGGGAAGAGAAAAGAAAATAAAGGAAAGAAGAAATGGAAGAAAGGAAAGACTCCCTAGCCCTCGGATGCCATAATAAATAGCATCATTAAATTTATGAAATTGCGTATTCCACATCAGGAAGCATTATTAAAATCTAATATAAATTTAACTTTTGCTTCACGACTAAACGTAGAGGTACAGTGTTAAATTTATGAAATTTCATATTCCACATCAAAAAACATTATTTAAAATCTAGTATAAATGTAATTGTTCTACGTATCCTGTGTAGAATAAGTGGAAATAATTTACATAATGTGAATTTCAATAATACAATTTGTTTATCCGTCACAGACATACACCCTTAGCCAAATACTGAAAACAACTACTCACAAATGTGGCTGGAACTCCAGAAAGGCGTCTACTGGACTCCATTAGACTATCTCTGTTGGCTGGAAACAATACCTCGGGTCTCTGAAGAGGTACTTCGGACATCAGAGAATCCGTCGCTGTAAATAAAATCAAAATTGAATCGACTCCTCATATGTGATATTAGAAATAACGTAAATTGAAAAAAAGACACATTCTATAGCAAGACATTACCGCAACATAAGAAAACAATAGAAACATGTTACAGGTCACAACAATTGTTCAAAGTTTGCGATAATCAGTCTCAATGCAGACATAACATCGGAGCAGAGAAAATTTTGTCGACTCTTTACAATATTCCTGGAGTCTGTTATACAACAAGGGCAGATAGGACCAAGCAGTTCCTAGTCAGTGTCTACTGTGGTTTCCTAGACCTACGGCTTCATGTGCCACCAGAAAAAAGAAAATATATAGGCTATCAAGAGGACTGTGATCTGAGGAACGTGGTGGCCGTTGGACAGGTCGTCCACTTCTTATCCAACGATTGGGGAATGTATGATGAAACTGCTCATGGAACTCATTACACTCAAAGACTTCAACGTGTTCATAATTCTTGCGCACGTTTTATTTGTGGTATTCGAAAATTTGACCATGTTACACCGTCCCTGGAACAATTATCGTGGCTTCGTCTAAGAGATCGTAGAACTGTCCATTCACTATCCCTTCTCTATAAAATCCTTCACACATCATCGCCTAATTATTTATCACGCCGCTTCATCAGACTATCCGACACACATAATCTTGACACTCGATCCCATCAGCACATTGTCCTTTATATCCCTCCTCATCACACAGTATATTATTCATTATCTTTTACGGTCTCACTTACCAAAACATGGAATTCCCTTCCGCCCTATGTCAGAGACTGTCAAACTATAACATCCTTCAAAAACAAATTAAAGAATTATTTAATAACAAACTAACTTTATACACCTCACTGATAGTATTCTTTTAACAATTAACAAATTTAATTATCTATGAAAATAATATTAAGATTAACAAATATTTTCTTTTGTTTTGTTTTAATATTGTACAAACTTAAAATTACTTTTCTATATCTCATTTTCTTGTTTTATATATACATTAGACAGGGACAATTTAATATGTCTATATTGTATACATTTTATTATTAGTTTTAGTCTTAATTTTAACTAACATTAACTAGTTGCCATTATAGATCGTAATATAATAGATATTATCTTTTTGATCAAATTTTTATTTAGTATTTAATATTAGAGTTCATTGTGATTGTTATATTCTGATGTAATATATGTTTGCCCTGGTTAGTGGAAGAGAAGGCCACATGGCCTTAACTCCACCAGGCTAAATAAATAAATCTAAAATCTAAAAACATCGAAATGAGAAGGTGACCCGTCCAGTTGCAGCCACGTCCTCTCGCGGACAATCGTCAGGCAGTTGTTTTTTTTTTTTTTGTCGCTCTAGCTAGCGCCTAATTATCTCTTAGTCGAGGTTAGTTCCGGTTGTAATGTATGAGTGTTCCTTGAATTCCCTCCCTCAAGCTATCAAGGGTTGCCGCACAATTGACTCGTTTAACTCAAGCTTATACAATTATTTGTTGTTAACAATTAATTTTTCTCGACTATCTAACTCATGCCCCAAATGCGATTCAATGACCAATCACATTTCAATAATTTTTTATTTACAACTAATGACAGTCGTGTTTCACCTCGAATTTATCAAAGAATTTCATCATATTAAAGAGAGTACCTCTTTTAACATTCTGAATGGGTCATAGAATTATTTTGCAGTGACTGACTGTCCCAGAAATACGGCTACCAGATAGGATATATAGTGCACAAATGTCAGCAGAAAGCGCATGCGATAGATAATATAAAAACATATGTAGCAATTGATTATACTACAAAAAAAAACACTCTTTTCACTTTCTTAAACGAATTATTTCCCAGGAAATAACGTTGCAGAAAAATATAATTGACATATTTACATCATAGGACATCAGAAATTAATTAATACCTATAATGTTGGTTATAAATTTCTCCACTAGGGTGCATTCTTACAATATTGCGATCCTTTGGCAATAAATAATATGATCTGGTTGCAGTGATGAACAAAATAAGCAAATGAAGCGTGCCAATCGTTTCTCATTTGTTTTCAAACATCGCCGTTTACATCAAATAAATAAATATTTGAAAATAACTGTATTTAAATAATGATTTGTGAGTAAACAGCTTAATTTTATTCGTTAAATAGTCCTAACAAATGCCACTCTTGATTTATATATATATATATATATATATCCATAGTAATTCTGCCCGAGAGCAGGTCTTTTACTGCAATCATAGCATTTCACATTAATATTTTATATATGCAATGGATAAATCTTGACGAGAGCTGACGATTGAAACTCAAACGAACGTCGTAACATTTCCAAGTCAAAATTTGTACTAAACGAAAATTATATGACGCAGCGAAACTACCTCAAAATTTCGGCACTTCTCGCTCCGCCGTGCGCGATGCGTTACAGTCCACACTCAACGAATTCTTTGATCATTTATCTATCGAGTCGTATAATTAAATTTTGGATGTAGATTATAGATATGTAGCTGTAACACCAAATTCTATCCCCCTATTTTGTTATGATCAGTTTTATGAATTGCTTCCCCTGTGGACGCAAATTTAAAAACATATTCACGTAAAATATATATATATATATATATATATATATAATTGTTTCAAACATAAAGTTCGTTTTTCGAATTTGAAGCCTTGGGCTGGAGAAGCAGGAATGAAATAGTACATATGTACTGTACCATTCTGAGAAGGAAACTAATTTAGTTCTATGTTATTCCTAATTATCAGTGAATTGAAGCTCAAATCAAAACTAAAGTTCCATTAACTATGAATGTTGATATTACAGACCTAAATCGAAAGAAAATATTAGTTTACTAGACGTGGGGAAGGGAGTCCTGTTTAAATGATACCTCTAACATGCAGTCGCAGTCATGTGGGGAGAGAGGAGAATAAAAATGTATTTAGAGTGTATGGAATCTGCTGCCATTATGTAATACTATGTTTGTGTTCGAGTGCTGTTGTTTTTGCTGCTAATTGAGTTTTGCAGAACGTACTGCGAACCTGGAGGAATTGTGTTCCAACTACTAACAAAAACCAAGCTGTAGATATACCAGAATGTACACGTCATTTTCGTCCTATTAATTCATTAAAAACAAAAAAGAAAACAGGTGCTAAAGCAAGTTGACGAATGTACGTTTTACATATTATTTCTATCCAATTCAACACTCGCTTTCAACATATACTAAAAGGTCTGCGACACAGAATTGCGGAAACTAAGCGAATTCCTCAGAAATCCAATTTATGATCCGATTTTACTGTGTTTACAGAATTTAAATTTCTACTTTTAATCGAATCGTATGTAACCAGTGTAGTTACGACAAAACAAAACATAGCCGGGATTACAGATATTTTTAGATTTATGTCGATATTCAAGAAGGCTTCTTTAGGTCATGCTATCTCTGTTTTCCGTAAGTTGAGGTTTTCATTTTTAAATTGTTCGAGATTTTTTATACAAATATCTTGTTAACACATGATGTTGAATAGAGTGAGCCAGTTAGAGTAGGTTCTACATGACCCATATAATTAATCACGGAGAGACGAGCTAAGAGACGCTCTTCGCGGATAGTTTGGTTCCTAAATACCGGCCAAAGTATTTTAAATAAATGGATATAAGGCCAACGTTGACGTGTTTCGGTCTCAACTTGACAGGGTCTAAAAGTCGTTTTTGTTTACTTTCAGGTCGTCGTCATCCTCGTGAGCGATACTGAAGGGATCCTATTTGGTGACATTAAGGGATAAATGTTAGCCATCTATCTCTGCAGGTGGATAACTTTTCTTCTAAATGTTGCATGTGGAGTTCCTTTAAAATATCTCCATTCCTCTGATGGTCAAGTAGAGTATAACCAGCAGTTCGGTGCATGAATCTCATTTCTGAAGCTCTGAATCTGGTAATGTCTTCAAATAAATACCTGTTCACAAAAATAAGATATCGCTGATTTTCAGTGACTATTTAACTCATGCCCCAAATGGGAGTCAATGACCAATCACGTTTCAATGATTTCTGTTTTACAACCAATCAGAGTCGTGTTTCACGAAATATTTATCAGTGTTATAATTACCATATTAAACAAATCTCCTCCTTTTTAATATTCTGAAAAGGTCTGACCGTTATTTTGCAGTGACTGAGCCTTTGAGAAATACGGCTACCAGATTGTATATATAGTGCATATATGTCAACATTTGTAGCAATTGATTATACCACCAAAAAAAGAAACCACTGTTTGCACTTTCTTAAATGTATTTTTTCCCAGGTAATAATCCAGAAAAATATAATTGTCATATTTACATCATCCGACATCAGAAATGAATTAATATACAGTTTGATGTGTTTCATTTTTTCTCCACTAGAGATCATTCTTACAATATTGCGTTCCTTTGGCAATAAATAGTATGATCTGGTTGCAGTGATAAACAAAAGAAGCAGATGAAGCGTACTATCGTTTCTCATTTGTTTTCAAACATCGCCGTTTACATTAAATATATAAATATTAAAAAAAACTATAGTTAAATAATGGTTTGTGAGTAAGCAGCTTAATTTTATTCGTTAAATAGTCCTAACAAATGCCACTCTTGATTTCCAAATTCTCTAGATAAATTGGAAATCACTCGTGGCAGTACTTATGAATATCTTTCTCGTTCTGGTTAAACCAGCGCTGTTAATAATTACTCACTATGTGTGAAAAGGTGGCTTTCATCATCCTACCCGCATACAAGTGCACTCCTAATGAAAAAACACAACTGACAAGTGAGTAGCAGTGTTTTACTTTGTGAGCCTCTCCGATATAGGATTGAATAGGAGGGCCGGGTCGTCTTTTCACACCTAGTGAACACTTATTAATAGGCTATGTTAAAACATCTCCTAGTGTATGATTTTGCTTACCCTTCTTACCGTACTTACCTTTCTTAATTAAATTCTACATCGAGTTTGGTTGCAAAAAAATTGCTACTGTAAGAGCTTTAACATACACACTGAGGGTTCGGATACCCCCATCACAAACTTCTAGGACGTGTAGAGGAGACTGAGTAAATAGCATTTCGAATAGGAACTTTGTTCGGAAACGTACCGTTTTCGTACTGCAGGTACAATCTCGCATTAAGCGTTCAAATCACCGTAACAACTTATTGCCGTACGTACTACAGGACCAGAACTAAAAAAAAGTGCATCCGTGCACTAAATATGTCACTTTTTGGACACGTAAATGGTTTATGCTGCCTAAACCATAACAAATACACTAATTAATGTACACAGAATTGAGTAGCTCAAAACATTCTACAAAACTATCTGCGATAGCTTATGTCTATTTTCTTTGGATAACTCAAATGACCATTATTGTTTTTCAGCTCACTGGTACCAAGAAAATCGGAATAAGTAGATTCCCGGCAACTCCAGGTAATCTTATAAAATAAAATAAGTTAAAATACCTTCTTAGGTAAAATCCGTCGTCTTCAACTTTTAAAATATGTTATCTTTACGCCTGTAGGCCTTTCAGGACATCCGTCCCATCTTCAGCAGTTCATTCTTCGCTACAGCATCCAGGTTGATGTTTGATGCTCCGGGTCCTAATATGGCTTTGTCGTGACTAAAGCTTCTTCCTGACGATATCGCATAGTGGGTTGTTTAGTCTGGGAGTGCTTTCATTTATTAAAAGCTTGTTGTCTATTTCCTTGGTAAGGCATTTTAACATATTTCATTTTATGACTCTCCACCTCAACGGTTTTGACAATGAATTTTATTAGTATTGACTCGAGGTAATCTGCACGGGTATCTAAAAATAATTACGATATAAATTATGATACTATTTTTCTTTTTACTTATTCAACTAAACATAAAAGCAATTTAATGTATTTAAGTGTAGCAGCATACGCCGGGAATTATCAGTAAACATATAAATATAAGTTATGTAGATAGGAAATAACACTAGGAGGTTCTTTAATATTGTTTATATTTTATTATTTCACTCACTTCATAATTCATAGCAGACCCTGGGTTTCTTCACATAATTTGTGACATTGTCAATGCTGCGTCACGTTCCCAACTGACGTCCAACGGCCTTCTATCCTGCAGACTGACCTCCGCGCCATCTGGTGGCCGACCGAAGAATTTCCAAATCAGTCCTCTTCTTTATAACCGGGTATTTCAAAATTCATAGTTGTATTTTCATTCTTGCATATGTAAATTTTTTCCCAAATTGTGAGTTCCTTCGGTTTTTCCAATTGTTTAAGTAATTTTGTTTTGGTTTCTATTCTATGTTTTTCTGACCAGGCATGTGCAGCTATTGCAGATTTTTCGGTTTCTGTCACAAATTATGTGAAGAAACCCAGGGTCTGCTATGAATTATGAAGTATGAGGTGAGTGAAATAATAAAAAATAAACAATATATAAATATAAATTGATTATGGTAATTTTCAGTGATTTTTT
This sequence comes from Diploptera punctata, assembly GCA_030220185.1. Classification (NCBI taxonomy): domain Eukaryota; kingdom Metazoa; phylum Arthropoda; class Insecta; order Blattodea; family Blaberidae; genus Diploptera; species Diploptera punctata. The sequence goes on along the minus strand of JASPKZ010003847.1, from coordinate 3,954,181 downwards.
TTATTTTATCCAAAACGTATAAACCCTATTTCACCTAAGGTACATTAGGGTTATATTTTGTCAAATTTGTGTCTTTATATATTTTTTTTATCTAAAATTAAAGTTTTTATGAATTTTATTTACAAAAACATTAAAAAGTCTGTAGTTCATTTCTGTCATAATCACTTCTGAAATGGGTGGTTTACTTTAACAGACATTGTTATTTAGAAGACATATAGTTTCAAATCTTTCATTCCAGAACAATGGACAATCAAATGTAATATGTTCTACGCTTTGATTGCCAATTCCACAATTACAGCTTGCATTTTCTACGATGTTGAATCTCTGTAGATATTGGCCAAATTTTCCGTGCCCAGTGAGGAATTGTGTTAATATGAAATTTGGAACAATGCGTTTGCATTTTATTCTGTCATAAATACTTGAAAAGAACAGTTGTCTTGTTAATGTACCTGTGGTACTATTGAGCCACACATTGTTCCATCTTGCTATTACATGTTCCTTTATTTGTGACTTTAGGAAAGAAATATGGCAGAGATCATATGCATACTGTAAACTGAAATCTGCTGCAGACTTGGCTAATATATCCGCACGTTCATTTCCTAATATCCCGCAATGCCCGTGTACCCAAGACAGACAAATATGTTTTTCAGTGACTTGGAAATAGTGTCGATTACACCTGTAAAAAATACATTTTAATGAGAAAAACCTCAAACTTTCTTTCAGTGAGAATTAGTTAAAACCAATATATAGGCCTATATATATATATATATTATCATCCGGTATCATGGCAGCTGCCGCCGTCTTCCGGAAACCAAACGCCTTTCCTCTCTGTCCATCCATTGATCTTCCTCCATTCCTCTGATATTCATAGCTGCTTCTACCCCTTCTATCCAAGTTTTCTTCGGTCTTCCTCTCTTCCTCCTTTCCAATGGGATCCATTCCATAACAATTTTAGGCAATCTTTGCTCTGGCATTCTTTTGACATGGCCATACCACCGAAATCTTTTCTTTTCTATAATGTCTATGATGTCCGGCTCCTCTTGTACACCCATAATTTCCCTTATTTATTTATTTCGTATTCTATCCATTCTAGATTTTCCAGCTGATCTTCTTAAAACATCCATTCTGTACTTAAAATTATTTTCATTTGCCTGGTAGGAATTTGCCAGACTTCAGCACCATATGTTAAAATGCACTGAATTATGGTTTGATATATTTGTAATTTTCTATTTTTGTAATATTTTTGCTCCACCAAACAGAGATTAAATCATTTATTACTTGTTTTGTTTGAGCGATTCTATTTTTAATTTCCAGTGTGTTATCGCCTGATTGTATAATTTTATACCTAAATAAGTGCATTCAATACACACACACACACACACACGCACACACACACATACAGAATATGTACGTTATTTTCTTCTACTAACTTCGTTTAACAAAAAACAGATGCTTCACAGCAACTTGGCGATTGTATATTTAACGTAATATTCTCTGTCCAAAATAAGACCCAATCTTTTTACAAAGAAACTAATCCACGTTATATTTGTTACTCGTCTTCTAACAAGGGAACTGTCAACCATAACATGCCGAAACCTACCTTTAAATTTCTCCCAGAGAAGCGTTGTGATATACTAAGACCGTGTTCAAAAAACTTATGTACCGTTTTTAACCACAAGGCATTAAAATCCAGCGCCAAAGCTCTTATTTAAACTACAGGGAGGTAATACAATTCCTCAATTGCTGAAATGGATAACCCTGACATCCTGCTCGCATGTCGCGTCCCATCATACTACATTCCGCTTTTCTGACGCAGGAAGTCAATCTGCTTCGCACAGTGGTTTGTCATTACTGGCTTCAATTTGTGTGTCTTGCAGTAAAAAATCGCAGATTTTTGGACATGTCCTTGGTACTTCACAACGCAGCTCTGCGAGGAATTTCAAGGTAGATTCCGGCATGCAATAGTTTGACAGTTTCCTTGTAAGAACATTTCGTTTTTAGCAAATTTCTAAGTACAATTTTCGCAGGAAACGTTGAGAGTGAGTATTAAGTGTGTATGTGTGTGTGTGTGTATTTTTTTTAATGTCACCCACTGCACTTTACGTACACTTGGGGCTCCGCAATGGGCGATTAGATGGAGTTAATGTGGCCTAATTTAAATTTGCGCAACACTTCTTAAGACCTCTTTTCATATGTAATGTTATTCCTGTATTGTGTACAAAGATAAAAATATAGGATAAGATCATATTTATGTGGTTGTGTAGTTTAAAATGTGTTGCATGAGGGATGATGACGCGATATCGGTAGATGCGTGGATAGCGTACGAGAGGCTGCTCAGACTGGGAACCCCGGTGCGAATTCTGGCGGCTCCAGAGGGATATTGGTGGTGGGCTACACCAGTTTTTTTCTTTTTTTTTGTCTCCCGTTTCCCTGCATTTCATTTTACTAACACCCTCCATTCTCCTTTCCCTCCCCTTTATTTCATTTCTCATTCATTCATTTTATATCACCCTTCACCTGATATCATATTAGGTAGAAAATAGTTTGGTTGGTAATCCACAGGAATTGGAAATATGTGATTGTGGGGTTATAGTTGGTGCTGACTCATGACTCCGAGCCTGAGCATTGAAAAGTACAGAAGGGTCCAACAGGTGGGTTGTAAGTCTATCCTGGCGGTCACGGACACGAGCTAAAATTGCCGTATGGGTCATGGGATAGAACCTAGTTTGTCGGACCTCGAAGGCGACCTACAACTTACATAACATCGTAGAGTAAACTTCCATTACACTCATCCATAATTGTGGGATAGCGCAATAGATATTTCAGATCGCGACGCTCGGGAAGTCTGTCCTCCCATTGTGAATAAATCAATCAACATATGCCTGTTGATGAAGAGAAGGAAAGGATGAAACACTATGTCGGCACGTAGCCTACTTCTATTGCAAAGCACCAAGGAGGCTGTCAGGCTTAACGTCCCCATCTGACGGACGAATCGTTTACCACATTTCTTCTCAATATATGTAATGCGGAGGGATTTCCAATTTAATGCAGGATTCCGGTAAACATTCTAGCGATTAAAAATTTTACAATTCCATACCTCCTAGTCCCGAAATTGAAAATGTTAGAATACAAATTAAATTACTTTAATTAATAATGTAATAAATATAACCACCTTTTATATGACTTACATAAATATACCGGTACTCATTTTATCTACAATCGTTCAGTTGTTTCAGTACAAATACATTTATCAGATGAACAGCATGTAAGTACAGAGTAAAAACTGAAACAAATTCTCTCTTTATAAGTATAGTCAAGGTTAAATTTATAGATTCAGTATAATTAATGGTATACTTAGAGGTCGATCTGCAATAGCAATATTGAATGGAATATACGGGATAAACAGACATTCGAAGCAATTAAAATACACCGTGTGACATTCAAGCCTCTTATATTTTAATTAATCATAACTCTCAAGGTATGCGGAATTATTAAATGAAGTTGGTATTAAAAGAAAGAAAAACTCAAAGAATTTTTGTTTTCATTGTTGCAGTAAATTGATCTGTCGCATGTTGGACAATAATGACATAAAACAAAATGGCGAGCACAAACTGTTTTCTGGTATGCAAAAAACGAAGTCAATAATTACAGTGCAAAGAAATTACCGGAGAGAATATGGAAGAAATGCGCCTGATGGGAAGACCATTAAGGAATGACCTGAAATGTTTCTGGCGACTGGAAGTGTTAAAAAAGAATCAGGAGGTGCTCAGAAGAAAATATTGAAGAAATGGTGCACATATGGAGGTGTTTTAATGTGTGGCAATGAAAATTCTTGGAGTTTCTGATTCATTTAATACCAACCCCATTTAATAATTCCGCATACTTTGTTAGTTATGATTATTAAAATGTGGGAGGTTTGAATGGGACACCCTGTACATATTTATAAATCAATAGTACGAAGTTTAATGACCTAAGGAGCAGAAACGTGGACTATAAATACCAAATTAAAGTCAAAATCACAATCTATAGAAATTGATCTACACGATTCTCTAAATTAGACAGGATCAGAAAGAGTATTATCAGAGAAAACTACAATGATTTGGACACGTGAATAGGATGAATGAAGATAGATTGCTACTTAGGAGTTTGGAGTGGATACCAAATCGGAGGAAAAGAAGTGGGAGACCTAAGAACATAATAATAGAAGGAATTATGCATTTGATGAAGGACAGAGGACTTCTCAATTTACAGTCAGGAATCAGTCCTTGCAGTTTGTCAATATAATTAAAATTCACCCGGTATATTCTGCTCTAGACCTAATGAAATTGCAAATAAAGAATATATATCGAAATATTGGAGAACGGTAAATGTCTGATTAAGTAGACCAATATAAGTCATAAATAAATAAGAAATGGAAAATAAAATAACACTGAGCAACAAAAGAGAAACTTTTTTGTCTCAGAAAGAACAATATGTGATTCCGATAGTATTGTTTCTCCTGAATTCAAATATGATATCGGCTTTTCTCCATCACGCAAGTTTCCGAGAGACAGGCATTTATAATTTCAAACACTTTAATATTTTCTATATTCGTAACTACACAATATTCGAACATTCGGACTCACCTAGAACGTAGGAAATGACGATGTTCTGCTATATTTCGCATGTGGAGCATCCCTCTTGATGGTCCAACAATAATCGGCCAGCATATTAGGATTCCATTTGCCTTGATATATTTTTTCCATAGCTGAAATCTATTTGAGTTAGCTCATTTGGTTTTATTTTACAATGGACAAATGGACGAAAAAACGTTTATTAAAAAAGTAATTATTTAAATCCATTAATTGAAATTCAAATAAAAAATATGTGCGTGAAGGAGAAATTCCGAATACATATTTGAAAACACGACAAAAAAACTGCATTAAGTACAACTACTGGTATTCATGAAAGAAAAATCATGTTGACCAGTGTTATTGGTACCATCTTACCTTGTATTTAGTCATATTTCTCGCAAAATACGATGCAGCCTAAGAACAATGCTCGTATTATTAGCACACTCCCATAGATAATTCACTTATATTGCGGATAAAAGTAGTCCCACGGTTGCCCCATTAAACAGAGTCAGCGGATTAATACTTTTGGAAGTTTGTTTACAGTACAACTGGAACTTATCTCGTACACCAGTAAGGACTACATATTTTCTTTACTCTTCCACTATCTACTCATATTTATATTTTACTTCCTGCCCGTTTCATTTTTTTCTCTCGCTATAATCATGAAGAGAGATTTATTTCGTGATTATCAACAAGGGAACTGTTAACCATTGCATGCCCGATACCTAACTTAAAATTTTTCCCAGAGAAGGGTTGTGATGTGCCAAGGCCGTGTCCAAAAAAATATGTGTTATTAACTGCAAGACACTAAACTTTAGCGTAAAATCTCTCATTTAAACTATATAAGGAATTAGTAATATGGATTACACTGACACCCTGCCCACATGCCGCACCCGCCACACTACACACCACGGAGTCCATCGACTTCGCACAGTGGGTAGGCATTGCTGGATTCTGGCTTGAATATCTGTGCCTTGTACTTAAAAAATAAAGATGTATTGCAATGGATCCCAGGGCATTGTCAGATTTTCGGCATTGAACAAACAGATACATTAGCAAAGAAAGCCGCCATGCTACCTAATTGCTTCAAATCAGAGATATCATACAATTCCTCTAAACTCTACACAAAGAAGCAGATGAAGAAACAATATCTCATGAAGTTAGAAACAAAGAACGCAACAAAGCCCTGGAAGACCTCCATATGTAACATACCTGACTGGCCAAGACAAGAAGCTGTTGCGAAGTTCCGCCTCCAAACTGGACACGATATTCTTGCCAAACATCTGTCTCACTTTGGAATACTTCAAGCGCCCATCTGCAATCTCTGTAATCTGGATGAAGATATGGACAGGGAACACTTAATGCGCTGCCCGGCTCTTCGCAGTACAACTGCGACCGGAAAATATTGGGAAGCCAGAACCATGATTATGAATCAGATAAACAAATGATGTTATCTCAATGTTCGAATACCATTAGATAAAAAAAGTACTTAAAACTGCAGGTAATTTTTTTAGACACATCCTTGGTACAGGCAACGCTCCTCTGGAAAACAAATTCAAGGTAGGTTTCAGCATGCATTGTTGACATTTCCCTTGTAAGTACTTGTGTGCTGTTCGTCTGATGAAGGTCAGTTTATAGAAACAGCTGTAAACGATTAAGTAAAATGAGCAGGCCTGTATATATGAAAGTCGTATAAAAACACGTGACATATTCTTACCTCTAGGAGTGTTGAGGATGTCTGGCTGTCTCTCTGAAGGCGGAAGTTGCTGAGGTTGTTGACCGCAGTCTGCGGCGGACTTGAGCGTGAAAGAAACAACGTACCGATGTTCTCCAGTGTTGATCTCCAGGAGAGAATTCTGTCTGGAAGTAGCCTGGAGACCCCCTGAAGGTGGAACTTTCTGTTGCTTCACTGCCTCTAGTTCCATCTGGTGTGGACCGCCATGGTGATGATGCATGTGGTGTGGATCTCTTCTTTTCCTCACCGCTAGCACCGCCACTAGAAGCACTGCGATCCCCAGGGTGAGAACCGCTCCCGTCAATAATGCTGCTAGCGGCACCACGCTCAGTCCTACGCCCCCGTCGCCAGACACCGATTCTGTTACCATTAGAAGACACCAATCACATTTACATGCTCAAATAAGTATATATAAGTATATAAACAATTTTGTGAATTCAGTATGAAGTTCGTGTGGTTATTCCTATTACTTTATTTTGTATAGGCCGATCCACAACTGATAATGTATTAATTTTAGAGCAATTGTTTGAGAAAAGGAAATAATATAATTTAGAAACACATATTGCCTTCGTCGATTTTGAAAAAAAACATTTGATAAATTAAATAGAAGTAAATTATGGTGAAGTGAATGTGGATTCAAGTTATCAAGAGATTAAGCTAAAGGTATGGAAATTCAAGGAGTAGATTCTGTCAGATATAAACTCGTACTTGATAATAAAGGTATGGAGCAGGTGCATAATTTTACATTTCTGGGATGCAAAACAATAGAACAGGTGAGTAATTTTAATTAACTGGGATATAATGTCATAAACAAAAAGGGAAAAAATTGCAAACAATATAAATAAGTGTAATTATATATGTGGCAGCATAAAACGAAGTTTCAAAGGAACTAGAAACGAGACAATTTTAAAATTATACAAAACAATGGCGGTTCCAACACTGTTATATGATAGGAACACTGGGTTTTAACCAAAAAACCAGGAACGAATAATATATGCTTCAGAAATGAGGTTTTTAAGGAATGTGGCTGGCTATACAGTAACAGATCGAAAAGAAATGAAAATATACAATGAATACTAAATATATTCATATTAATGTTAAAGAATCCGGGATATATGGCCGTGGTCTATAACTGGTGTTTGTTCCAGACGTTTCTCCCTCAACTACGGAGGGCATCTTCAGTGGCGAGTGCTTCTAGGCGGTGTTTCCTTGTCGTAGACTCGACTGTGAAACTTCTGGAAGAAACACCAGTTATAGACCGGAATCTTTTAACATTATGATTACCGGCCGTGAAAGCCTGCATTCCATAATACATTCAAACTATTAGATAGAATTGCATAATACAGAGATGAATGGAAGGGCCACATGAATAGAATAAGTAACACCAGAATTCCGAAACAGACTCTTCATTACAAAACACTAGGAAGAAGAAATGTAGGAAGACCTAGTAAAAGACGGACAGACCAATTTTAACATGAGATCGGAACCCACCTTTAGATCTAATCCTTGATGCTACTGCTGTTGATGATCTATGATGCAATATCTCATATGAAGAAGAAAAGCATGTAAAACATTTATGGATGTTATGATTACTAAATTATATCTTCTAGCCACGTTGGTCCAAAAATATTCAAGATTAAAAATTTATAACACACTGATTCTTCCAATCGTTTGTATGGTAGATAAGTATGGACGTTGAAACACATTAAATATTATTAAATTATAACTACCTACTAAAAAAATAAAAGACAAAAAAAGTAATGCCAATCTTACAGAGACTTAGGCCAGTTTTAAATAACCAAACTATCCAGGAAGCCCGTCTCTCCGTGGTTAATACAAGCGTCATGCAGAACCTACTCCACTGGCTTACTGTATTCAACATCACGTGCTAATAAGATATTTATTTTTAAAATTCCGGGAACAATGGAAGATGAGAGCGTCAGCTTACGAAAGACGGATATGGCATGGCCTAGAGAGCTTGGTTCTTGAATATCGCCCTTATAAATGCTGAAATGAGCCATCTTCGGAGGACTGTAGGATACACACTACTATATCATAAACAAATGAAGATATCTTAGATTAATTTACATATGGAACCAATAGAAAACAAAATGTCTCATTACATGTCAAGATGGTTTCTACATGTTCATCGAACGGAGTATTACAGGATATCCAAGCAGATTTTAAGCTATCAATCTGCAGGAAGGAAACGACCAGGGCTCCGCTCACAAGACTGTTGGATGGAATTTCTATTGAAGCCGAAACAAGTCAACAAATGACCTAAATTCGTGAATGGACAATGATGATGATATAAACGAAAAATAAATGTTTGCGCTGCGATACCTGAGCAGAGAAGTTGGTAGATCACTAACATATAAATATACAGGTATCGGCTTCAAATTCCGTCTCATCCTTTTATTTTTCCTTTCATGTTACATTTGGTCTTTATTGTTAAATTTCAAAATTGACTTGTTACGTCGAAAAAATTAAGTGTTATCGTTATAAAATAAATACTTTATTTAAATGCCTACTTGTTGCAGAAGCCAAGAGATGGCAGTGCGACAGACGTCCCACAGCCTTTAATGGTCGAGAATCATATACAAGGAAGAAAAATAAATGTTTGTGCTGGAATGCCTGAGTAGTGCAGTTGTGGCGCACAATTTATGACGTTATAGGTCTCGGGTTCAAATCCAAGTTCAGGCGTTTATTTGTCTTTTCATGTTATATATAAAACACAAAAAACTTACACACAGCAACACACAAAAAAACACACACAGGTAAGAAACAAATACACCCAAACACACAAGTACAAATGCACACATAAACATATATGAACATATACACACAAACACACAAGATCAAACACACACACAAACAGAAAAAAACAAACACACTCACACAACACCACGCACACAAAGCACAAGAACAAACAAACACACACATACACAAACACAAGAACAAACAGTACACAAACACACACATACACAAAAACACAAGAACACACACCCACAAACAAAGAAAAACAAACACACAAATACACGAGAATAAACACAACACACAAACACACACAAGAACAAACATACACGCAAACACAGAAGAACAAACACACGCCTAAACACAGAAGAACAAACACGCCAAACAAGGAGGATCAAATACAAACCCAAACATACAAGAACGAACAAACGCCCAAACATACAACAACACACTCCCAAACACACAAGAACAATTTATATGAACAAACACACGCAATCACACAAAATAAAATACGCACAAAGAAAACAAAAATAAAAAGATAAAAGAAGCAAACAGACCCACTAGCAAAAAAAACACAAAAAACAAAACACACAGAAACAAATCAACAAACACACAGAAACAAAAGAACGAACAAATACATACAGAGAAACGAAGGAACGAACACGCACATACTAAAACTACCACACATACAAAAACAAAAGAACAAAGACACATACGAAAAACAAAAGAACAACATACACACAAACACAAAAGTTCATACACACATACAAGAACAAAAGAACAAATATGCATAAACAACAAAATACGCAGAGAAGAACAAACCAGCAAATAAAAACACACAAAAATATGGTTAGATACAATAAGTATCGGATCCAGGTTGATAAAACATGTATAATGGGTGGGGACCCGACATGCATGCCACATGCCATCCCTAAACTGGCTGGATGATTGTCTTGTCTATCTCTGTGACTAATACATGTAGTTGTGAGGCCAGCAGTCGGCTGGTAGGCCAATGACCTTCCAGGCTTGTCGCGCTTTGGAGTTTAAACTGAATGGTTGTATTATTGTATTATGCTCTAAAACATTTGATGTAGGAGTTTATATTGAAATGAAAATTTAAAAATAGCATTTAATTTATTTAGGCCTAGTAGAGCACGCCGGGAATCAGTTTATTAATAAAAATATTCATTGCAGGTACTCCAAATGACTGTAATGAATCAAAACCTAATGTTTACGGAAACGATAAAACACCATAAGATTAAATATTATATTTAGTTCATATGGATCATAAGAAAACTTGTTATATTGATATGCATTATTGAGTTAATACTCAACTAACTCACAGGAACTATCGAAACACTACATTCACGTCTGCGGGAAATAACCTCTCCAGTATCCTGGGTTAATGTTTTGGAATCGTCCTTTGTATAATTTACATCCTCCAAATCAAGGTTAATGTTATTCACCACCTTATTTTAAGTCTTCTTTCCCTCTGGTTTTCCTACAAGGAATTTCCAATCCGCTCATTCATTCCCTATTCGTACTACATTACCTGCCCATTTTAAGTCTACGAGACTTAACTGTTCTTATTACATCTGGTATCATATAAAGAGCATGTAGCTCAATGTTTTGAAGACTTTTCCATTCATCTGTCTGTTCATCTCTCTTTAGTTCTAATTTTTCCAAGAACGTTATTTTCAAATACTCGTATAATCTTTTCTCCCCCCTTAAAATAGTTCACGTGAATGAACAAAGCTTACTGAGTCATTTCCACGAGTTCTATGATATTTTTGCACCTCTTTCCTTACGTTGTATCCTTGTTTCTGAAACATGGTTAAAACCCTCCTGACTATTCTTTACTGTGTAGACCGGACAGGAAGGGGCTAGTGGAGTGGCTACGTAATTTTTTGTAAGGTCTGATTTACAAGCGAAAATTATCTCTCATAGCACAAATGAATACTTAGCTAAACCTGAATTTCTTTTTATTGAGTTATTTGTCTCGTGTTGTAAATGTCTTGTCTGTGTAGTATACAAACCCCTAAAAATCAATTATCTGTGTGATTTTGAGGCTGATTTACTAACATTATTGCCACATTATGAACACGTTCTTGTTATGGGAGATTTTAATACAAATATGATGACTCAAACAAAGGACTACGCCGAACGCGAGACAATATTCCAGTGTTGTAGTATGACTGTTTTACCCCTAAATCCCATTCACCATACTTCAACATCTGACAAATCTGGAATTCCCTCCCCTCATATATCAAGGACTGCCCGACTCAAAAACAGTTTAAAAAGAAACTCACTTCATATTTCATTCTTCTTCTTCTTCTTCACGGTTTAGGTTTATTTACTAGCCTATTCCGGCTCCAAGTTGCTGCTCTTTCCATCTTTTCCTTCGTCTTCCCAAGCTTCTTCTTCCTCGAGGCGAATATTTGTATGCTGCTTTTGGTATTCTATTCTTAGTCATTAGACAATATAATATATAACCGTGTTCCATGTATACTTTTATTATTCCTTTATATTTTTAACTTTCTTTACCGAGCCATTTATTTAATCTAATTATATGTTATTATTATTATTGTTGTTAGTAATATTACTATGTTTCTTCTTACCCTTGTCAACTTTAAATTATGTAGTCTATATCTATTATGTATAATTAATCATAATTCTTATTGTATGTATAAATTAACCCTGGTGAAGGCGAAGAGAAGACCTTGCCGTCTTAACTCCAACAGGTAAAATAAATAAATAAAAATGAATAAAATAAGAGTCCATGTTTCACATCTAGAATAACATTATATAAATATATATCTTTTCCAATTTTATTTAGACAAGATGGGAAGACAAGAGACACTGTAATGTAAATTAGCATGCATTTCCGCAATCGAGCCTATGTTTAATTTCTTTGTGTATTTCATTCCCGTTTGTAATTATTGTTCCTAATGAATCCAATTCAGCCACTTCTTAAAAAATATCCTCAATTGCTATTAAATCTCCTTTCACATAAATATTTGTTTTGGCAGAATTACAGTTAAGTCAACATTCACGTGTTTGAGGTGTCAATGAAATCGAGAGCAATTTCAATGGAGCCACCGTTAAAACTCATTAGAGTAAATCAGGTGGGTTCAGCCCTATTCCCTAAGGACTGTAGGAATATATAATATAACCGTCATTGAAATTATGTTGTCACTGTTGCTAGAGTGAAAATATCCCGCCTGTTTGGTACATCATCACATCCCTGCGGATATTTATACTTGTACCCGAGGGAAATTTCTGCAGGGAACCTAGTGGCGCAAAATATTTACACATCCGTTGTCCCTGCGAGACTTTATCTAAATAAGCGTAACCAAACACAACTTCATGTGACGTCATACCCATCCAAACATAAATACAAATTTTTCGTTATCATTTTCCTTGCATTGTCTAGTTTTGAATAATTTGAAAGGTCTGGTATTAATCCATTATTTCACATAACTATTAGTTCAACATTTGTGTAGTTTTAGAGAATAAAGGAATAATACAGTTTATTGAATAAGGACCAATAAGCACACACTATTGAGTAGGCAATACTAAGAAATCGGGGCTGGTAGTAAACTAAATATATGTACCTACACAGAAATACATTATATAAAGTCACTGGATAGTTAATGACAAATGAAGGCAATTTTGAAGAAGTGGCTGAATTCAAATATCCAGGAACAATAGTTACAAATAGGAAAGAGAAGCACAAACAAATTAAACAATTCCCTAATTCTGGAAATGCATGTTTTCATGAATTATAGGACTGTTGTCTTCTCAACTACTAAAACAAAATTTGGCATTATATAAAACTGTTATATTTCCAATTATATTATATGGATGATAAACATGGGTTCTTAATTTAGGGAAGGAGAAAAGATAAATATTTCAGAATAAAGGTTTTAGGGAAAAAATTGGACCAAAGGGAGATGAAATGACAGGCGAATGGAGAAGACTACAAACACTGAGCTACATGATCATTACAGGAACGCAGATATAATAATAGCAATTAAGCCTCGCGATTGGCAGGTCATGTGGCACGCATATGGGGCCTGGAAATTCCTTTAGGGAAATGCGTTCTGTAGGTAAGACAAGAATGGGGTTGGAGAATATTATTAACCATGATTTGAAGGAAGTAGATTAAACATGGGATAATCGGAAAATATTAGCTCAGGATACAGATGAATGGAGAAATCGGACGGCCATAAATCGACGGTTGGAGAGTACCAGTATGTTAGTTTGTTAGTTGATGTAGTTTATTCAGGTTGTTCTCATCAAATGTAAAACAATTCACAAACTTGTAATTCATAGATTGAATTTTCCAATGAATGTATTACAATGACGTTAGATTAGTCACCTTTGCCACATCAAAGAATCGTATTGCTAACAGCACAACGTTTTAGCATAAGGATATTCATCAATACACCTGGGATCTCCAGATGGAGAAACTCGAAACCAGATAGATCATGTATTACTGGCAAACGCTGGCACAGTAGTATCATCAATTTTAGATCAGTTAGAGGGACAAACTGCAATTCGGATCATCATCTAGTCAGAGTGAAAATCAGACAACGGCTATCGCTTATGAGAGGAACACACGCTAAAGATGATTCTGAAATATTTGAATTAAAAAACTTGAAAAAAATAATGCAATGCGGTAAAGAAAAGAAAGTTAGCAAAAATGATATTGTTACATGAGCCAAATGAGGTAAATTGAGAGCAATTGGGTTATATTAGACGGGAAACCACCAGGTTATTAAAGAGTAAGAAGAGGGAATATTTGAGAGAGAAGATTCATGATCTTGAAATGAATGCAAAAAATACGAACATTAGAGAATTACATCAGGGAATTAAGATGGAGAAGAAATGTTTTCTGGCTAGAAAATACATAATTCGGAATGAAAATGTGGATATGATTGCAGATTCCAGGAGTATATTAAATAGATGGAAAAGTTACTTTAATCAGCTATTAAGTGTACATACAAAACAGGGCATTGAGGAGGATAATTTACAAATATTAAAAATGCTAGTCGCAGAACCAAGTGCACTAGAAGTTGAAATGGCGACAGAAAAATTCGAGATGTATAAAGAATCAGGTTCAAATCAGATCCCAGCAGAACTGATAAAATCAGGGGTAGAAAATTTGATGGACAAGATACGCCGGTTGCTTAGTATGGTTTGGGGAAAGAATCGTTTCCAGATAAATGGAAATAATCGATTATCGTACCAATTTATTAGAAAGGGGATAAAACGATTGCAACAACTGAAGGGGCATATCGTTATTTTCGACTTCGTATAAAATTCTAACAAATAGGCCTATATTAGTAAGCAGACTTACTCCTTATATTGATGGCATTCTAGGAGATCATCAATGTGTATTTAGAAGAAACAGGTCTACAACAGATCAGATTTTTAGTATAGGAAAGATTTTTAGAAAAGAAACGGGAATATAATGGTAATGTATATCAACTATACGTACACTTCAAAGAAGCATACGATTCAATTAAGAGGGAGAAGTTATATAGTATCCTGCTGCACTTCGGAATTCTTAAAATGTTAGACTTATACAAATGCGTCTAAATGGCACAAAGAGTAGGGTGCGTGTAGGCAAACAGTTTTCGGACACTTTTGAAATCAAGAATGGGTTGAAGCAAACAAATGCACTATCTCCTCTACTATTTAATATAGTACTAGAGTATTCCATCAAATCTCTAGAGGATGAAGAAGGCCTACAACTCAATGGTATTAATAAACGATTGGTTTATGCTAAAGATGTAGAACTATTGGGCGATAGCGAGGAGATACTAAAGGACAACACGCACACACTATCGAGTAACACTAAGGAATTAGGGCTGGAAGTAAATATAAATAAAACTAAATATATGGCCACACGTAGAAATATATTATATAATGAAAATGGACAAATGAGCGAAATTTTGAGGAAGTGGATGAATTCAAATACCTAGTAACAATAATCACAATTAGGAATGAGATGCACAAAGAAATTAAACATAAGCTCAATTCTGGAAATGCGTGTTATTATGAATTACAGAGACTTTCAACGTCCCAACTTCTTTCAAAAAACGTTAAACTGAAAATATATAAAACTATGTTTTACCAGTTATATTATATGGTGCGAAACACGGACTGCTATTTTAAGGGAGGAAAGGAGATTACAAGTATTCGAGAATAAAGTACTTAGGAAAATTTTTGGACCAAAGAGAGATGAACAGACAGGTGAATGGAGAAGACTACTTAACAATGAACTACATGATCTTTATAGGAAGCCAGAAATAATAAGAATAAATAAGTCTCGTAGACTGCGATGGGCAGGATATGTGGCACGTGAGGGGAATAAAAGACGTGCATGGAAGCTTGTGGTAGGAAAACCAGAAGGAAAACGATCAGTTGGTAGATCAAAAATGAGGTGGGAGAATAACATTAACTAGGATTTGAGGTAAGTAGATTATACAGGGAATGATTGGAAAACATTAGCTCAGGATAGGGATGCATGGAGAGCTTATGTCCACGCGGCCATGAACCTACGGATTCGATAGTGCCAGTGAGTAAGTAAGAGTAAGTACACCCTTAAACAAAAAAATAGTCATCCGCAGATTCTATGAACCGATCGAGAAACTTCGTGAACGTTTTCAGTAATTGTACCGGGTTGTTCGCTAGTTAACGCAGTGCACACTCAAGCAACATGAAAGAGAGAACTTGGCTTAGTGTGTCTGCGTGGTCGAGAGATTTAACAGATATCATCTACGTTCATAACCTCACGGGTTCGATTCCCGTTCTACTTGCTCTTAATTAAATAAGTATAAAACTTAATTTTATTTGATATTCATATTTATTAAGATATAATTTAGTTACAGCTGTTTCGGTTCACTGCACCTTCTTCAGACATGTTAACAAATTAACAATTAATAATTTTTTAACATATCTGAAGAAGGTACAGTGTACCGAAACAGCTGTAACTAAATTATATATTAATAAATTTGAAAATCAAATAAAACTAAGTTTTATTTATATTTGATTAAATGAGTAATGGATTTTCATCAAGTGAACACCAACTCAATTGATTACTTTTTTTAAACTGAATGTTAGAATAGCATTTCGCCCGTAATATATATTGATATTAAATCTATATTTGAGTTTTATGGTTTTAATGCACGCACAAAACACACATAAGCATAAATTAAAACTTTCTTCTAATAAATAAACGAGGAAAGAAAATAATATTTCCTAAAATGAAACTTTAACAAAATCAATATCAGTTTATGAACCCTCAGCATCTATTACCGCCCTCAATTTGCGGGGCATTGAGATTGCCTAATGATGACTCATTTTTTGTCTAAGGGTGTACGTATTGCGTATTGTATACTTACAAGGGGACTCTCAACCTTTGCATGCCGAAACCTATCTTAAAATTTCTCCCAGGGATGCTTTCTATTATACCAATGTCGTATAAAAGGTGCTAAGTGTAAGGTGCTAAAATTCAGCACTAAATATCTCAAAAAACTACAGGGAGGTAATACAACTCCTCATTTAGTGGATTGGATAACCCTCACTACCTACCGTTTGCAGCGAATCACCTCACTCTACTCCTTTCTATGTCAAGCAGGGACGTCCAACTGCTATGCACAGCAGGTTTTCATTGCTGGATTCTGGCTTCGATCTCAGTGCCTTGTAGTTAAACAGGCAGATTATTTTTTGGACACGACCTAGGCACATTACATCGCTTCTCTGGAAGAAATTTCAATGCAGGTTTCGTCATGTAATATTTGATTGATATCTTTTATGCTTAGGTTCAATCGATAAGCCAGTAGGAAATTTTAGGTTAGGGTGGAGTAGAAATATTATCCTATATCCTATATCCTCTAATATTATCATGGGCAAAATATTCCATTACAGACCCTCTTAGGGCGTTGGTATGGCAGGAGGTTAAGGTTACACTATTACAGACAACAAGCACTTGATGTCAGTCGGGTTGTCAGCCATGCAAGGTAGCTATATTTACCATCAGAACAAGCGATCATTAATTTCTTATGATTTTAAATGTTTATTAATATATTGAATTAATATTTTTTTCTATTATAGAAACTTTTTCTGATAAAGATGTTGAAGTATCCTTGGAAATAATTTCGTATGTTTCTTGTAAAATTATATCTCCTGAGGGTCTGGCACTCATTTCATTGGAGTTTGGATCGACCCCAGGGCCATACTAACACCAGATGACTTAGACCAGTTTAAAATCCTGACCTAAAGCAGGATATTACCTGAATATTAAAATTAAAATTTAATAAATCATTTTGTATTTTAAAATTATTTCTATAGTATCTAAATTTAACTTAAAGAATGAAATATTTCACTGTTAATTAGATGTTAAATGTAAAATTGGTACCTGGTAAGTCAGTCGTCCTTAACTAAATGATCAAGCTTCATCGAGAAATTCCAATATGGAGGCCTTTCAAAATCAATGTTTCATCTTCTTCATTTTAACTGGTACTGATGTTGTTGTACAGGTTGTAAAACGGGTTTATGTCTGCAGGTATGTTTTCATTGAGTAGGTCTGTATTCTTTGCTTCTTATAGAAACTCTATATCTTCAAGGATGCTGATTTTTTGTTGTTATACTCTCTGTGTAGTACTGACATAGAGGTATCGATTTTATCGAACCCAACTGATGACCTATTTCTGGTATGCTTTTACATACTAATATGTTAAAATTTATTTATTCTGCATAAAACTTTCGTTCAGAATAGAAGAAAGCAGCTCTTCAGATAAAATTTAATATTATCTCCAATACTAGGTCTGAGAAAAGTAAAATTTTATACTGAAAAAGAAAATTAATCGACATTGCGAATGAGAAGAATTGATTTTAAATAGACGGGTGAAGAATAATTCCACCGAAATTTACTTGAACTACTTGGAACTCATTACTTGGAATAAATCCTCATAATTCCTACAATAAACAATTATTTTTTTATTAGGCGTTTTCCTTGACTCCTGTGTAACAACGTCCGACCCCTGAGAAGAGAATCCACCTTTATAGCAACTTGCCTAAATCAATCCCGAACCTAAAACCTAAATCCAACCAGAAATCCTCATTGGCACTATCCAACCCGAAATTTCATGGCCGCGCAGGCATAAACTCTCAATATATCCCTATCCTGAGTCAATATTTTGCAATCATGTCATGTATACTCTACCTCCCTAAAATCATGGTTAATGCTATTCTCCCAAATCAGCCTTCGCCTGCCTACTGGGCGCTATCCCTCTGGTTTTCCTACTGGATTTTCAGTTTCCCTCTATCATTCCTCAATCCTGCCACGTGTCCTGTCCAACGCAGTCGTTGAGACTAAACTCTTATTGTATCTGGTTTCTATAAAGATCATGTAGCTCACTGTTATTTATTCTTCTCCATTCGCCTGTCTATTCATCTATCTTTGGTCCAAGAAATTTCCTAAGAACTTTATTCTTAAATACTTGGTACCTTTTCCCCTCTCTTAAATAAGAGACCATGTTTCGCATCCATATAATATAACGGAGATAACAACGGTTTTACATATTTTCAGTTTAATGTTTTTTAGTGCAAATGAAGATTGAAATTACTATTTTAGATCATATTAAAACTCAGCAATTAAGATGGTACGGACATGCCCAACTAATGGAAGAGGATCGACTATCACAGTGTGTTTTGGAATGGAAACCTGATGGAAGACCAGGCAGAGGAAGACCTAAAACCTCCTGGAGTCAGGAAATATTTATTTATACATGAAGGAGAAACATCTACAACCAGGAGATTGGATGGACCGACAAAATTGGCTATTAGGAATTGGACGATGCCACAGATATTAATCAACCGATGATCTATCTATCTATCTATCTATCTATCTATCTATCTATCTATCTATCTATCTATCTATCTATCTATCTATCTATCTATCTATCTATCTATCTATCTATCTATCTATCTATCTATCTATCTATCTATCTATCTATCTATCTATCTATCTATCTATCTATCTATCTATCTATCTATCTATCTATCTATCTATCTATCTATCTATCTATCTATCTATCTATCTATCTATCTATCTATCTATCTATCTATCTATCTATCTATCTATTCTATCTATCTATCTATCTATCTATCTATCTATCTATCATCTATCTATCTATCTATCTATCTATCTATCTATCTATTATATCTATCTATCTATCTATCTATCTATCTATCTATCTATCTATCTATCTATCTATCTATCTATCTATCTATCTATCTATCTATCTATCTATCTATCTATCTATCTATCTATCTATCTATCTATCTATCTATCTATCTATCTATCTATCTATCTATCTATCTATCTATCTATCTATCTATCTATCTATCTATCTATCTATCTATCTATCTATCTATCTATCTATCTATCTGTCTGTCTGTCTGTCTGTCTGTCTGCCTATCTATCTATTTATCTATCTATCTACCTATCTTATTATTATTATTTAATGTATTTTAACATATTGTGGTTACCTGTTCTTTTTTCTGCATCTTTGAGAGCGATGTCCTCAAGGATGGAGACCTCACTGCGTCCCTTGGGATTGGAAGCATAAAGTACGATGTGAAGGGTTGGAGTGTGGGCAGGGAGAAGGTCATTGAGGTCGAGTCGGAAGAGCGGAGTGTCGGAACTCATGTTGAGTCGTAACCGCATGGTGCGAGATTCGTACGCCTCGAGTACGAAGCGTTGTGGAAGACCGCCGTCGTATCCTGCCACACACTCCACCTCCAAGGCGTCGCTGCTCTGGTTTGTAGCTGCCCGAAGAGTGCAGTTCCTGAGGGGCCCCGGACGAGCTGCAACCAACCAGCTCATTAACACTTCTCTAACTCTCTCTTAATTTACAACTAACTATCGCCCACACATGCCAACTATCTGCAAATGAAGGGACTTAGCTATTCTACTCATGAAACGTTCTTGAATTAATTTTTTTTTAAATCTTCATCAAATTTTCCTAACTAACAAACTAGTTCACTGAACTATCGAACCCCATATTACGTTATGCAGCGGAAACTTGGAAAATAAGAAAAGAAAGGTAAGGTAAAAGCGAGTGCAAGTAGTAAAAATGGAATTTTGAGAAATTTAGAAGGAAACGCCAGATGAAATATAATTATAAATTAATAAATATGAAAAATGGCTGGGTATTAATGGACAGCTAATGACAAATGAGGGAAATTTTGAGGAAGTGGCTCAGTTCAAATACATAGGTACAATAATCACAAATAGGAATGAGATGCACAAATAAATTAAATTAGGGATCAATTCTGTAAATGCGTGCTATTATGCATTACAGAAACTTTCGATGTCCCAACTCCTTTCAAAAAACGTTAAACTGAAAATATCCACTTATAATAATTCTGCCCGACGGCAGGTCTTTCACTGCAATCTTAGAATTTTCATGCGATGCTTTGCAGCTTTACTAGGGAATTATAGGTATGGTAGCTTCCCGTTACTTTCCACAACGGTGAAGGATGATGATGATGATGGCCATATTGAAAATATATAAAACTATTATTCTACCAGTTATATTAAATGGATGCGTAACATGGACTCTTACTTAATGGGAGGAAAGGAGATTACGAGTATTTGAGAATAAAGTTCTTAGGAAAATGTTTGTTAAACAGTACCAACTAAATTGGAAACACCATCTTGAAAGAATGAGTTCAAATCGGATCCCCAAAGCTGTTTATAATTATACACCAAGAGGACGAAGATCACTGGGCCGTCCTATGAAACGCTGGAGGGAAAATTTTCTATAGGATCGTAACAGGCCTTGGCCTAATATTTGGAAGGAAGAAGAAGGAAAATATTTGGACCAAACAGAGATGAACAGACAGGTGAATGGAGAAGACTACATAACAATGAACTACATGGTCTTTATAGGAAGCAAGATATAATAAGAACAGTTAAGTCTCGCAAACTGCGATGGGCAGGACATGTGGCACATATGGGAAATGAAAGACGTGCATCAAAGCTTCTTGTAGGAAAACCAGAGGGAAAACGCCCAGTTGGTTGACCAACAATAAGGTGGGAGAATAACATTAACTATAATTTGAGGAATAGATTATACAGAGAATGATTGGAAGGCATTAGCTCATGATAGCGATGTATGGAGAGCTTATGTCCGCGCGGCCTGAACCTGCGGGTTCGATAGTCAGTGAGTAAGTAAGTAAGTATTAGACTATTAAAATAATTAGTGGATATAAAAATAGAACTCACTGAAAACCACTTTTTATAAACTCAATAATTCTACACTGATGCCAGAGAAAGAATTGCTATTTATTTATTTATTTATACACATATTTTTAATGTTTACATATATTTCTGTGCCTAAAATTTATTTTTCTTCTCCACTCGCCTCTATCCATCCACTCCATGTCGTCCAGTCGTCTTGTTCTCATTCCAGTTCTTATTTCTTGCATCCATAATAATATCTAACTGAATCACTAGCACTATTGAATCCGGAGGTTCATGACCGCCCGAATATAAGCTCTCCATACATCCCTATCACGAGTTAATGTTTTCCAATCATCCACTGTATAATCTACTTCCCTCAAATCATGGATAATATTATTCTCCCACCTCATTCTTGGTCTACCAACTGGGCGTTTTCCCTCTGGTTTTCCTAATAGAAGTTCCATCTTTCATTCACCATTCGATCCACATGTCGTGCCCATCGCAGTCTACGAGACTTAACTGTTCTCATTATTTCTGGCTTCTTATAAAGATCATGTAGTTCACTGTTATGAAGACTTCTCCATTCACCTGTCTGTTCATCTCTCTTTGGTCCAAAAATTTTCCTAAGAACTTTATTCTCGAATACTCGTAATCTCCTTTCCTCCCTTAAAGTAAGAGTCCATGTTTCGCATCTATATAATATATCTGGGAGAATAACAGTTTTTATATATTTTCGCTTTAACATTTTTGAAAGGATTTGGGACGACAATAGTCCCTGTAATGCATAATAGCATGCTTTCCAGAATTGAGCTTATATTTAATTTCCTTGTGCATCTCATTCATGTTTGTAATTATTCGTCCTAGATATTTGAATTCAGCTACTTGTTCAAAACTTCCCTCATCTATCACTATCTGTCCATTTCCATATTATAATGTATTTCTGTGTAAACATGTATTTAGCTTTATTGATAATAATAATAATAATAATAATAATAATAATAATAATAATAATAATAATAATAATAATAATAATAATAATAATAATAAAACAATAATAATAATAACCAGTTCTGGAATTTGTTTGTAAATAGATTTATATGTTTACATTAGTTAAAATTAAACTATTGTTATATGATTACGGAATAGGATATTTGAAGTGGTTACATTTGTTTTTCCAAGTTTGTCCTTATTTCAGAAGATAGTATACATTTTTTAGTAATTCAGAAAACATCACATAAAAATTATCATAACATTAACAAAACGTTTTATTTTAAATATTTTCCATATGTTATGACCTCAACGTTATCCTTGTCAGATAATAGTTCAAAATTCATTTTGATAGCAAATGTAATGCAAAGCTAAGTTTTTGATTTCATTTGCGTTAACTCCATAAATATTTACACTAAATTTACAAATTAACTATTTATTTTGCAATAATTCACTGTTTATTCACAAATAATTTGCTGCTAATGAAGTCTCTACCTTCACAAGTTATTTGTCATTCAGTTCTTCATGCTCGCCGACAGTTTATACACTGCTCAAAACAATTAGAGGAACACTTGTAATAAATTGAATAAGTAGCCTAAATGTTTTTTAAAGCTGTGATGCTGAAAGTTGGACAATATGTAAATTTAATTATTAATTTTATCATTGGATACAAATTTTAAAGATCCATGGCCTAAATACAGAGAAATTTCCTCAAATAACAAATATAGAGCTTTTTTTTATTTTGGAAGGCACTGGCCACTTCTAATTGGTAAGCTTCCTGATGTTGCTATAATGACGAATGTTGATTATTGCCTTGTTTATTGAAGTCTCTGACAAAATGAGGCATTTAAATGAGTTTGAAGTGTATCATGCTCTACATCTTTTACGACAAGGTCATTCTCTGCGACAAGTGGCTAGAGAGCTTGGGGTTTCTCCTTCCGTGGTGTCCAGGTTACGCAACGGGCACAGAGAGACAGGTCAGTATTGTAGAAGACGTGACCAGGGCCGTAAATTTAAAACAAGCCCCCCGGATGACAGATACGTTGTTCTTTCTGCTCTTCGACAGCGTACAAAAGCTGCAAAAGACCTGCAGAATGACCGTCATATGGCTTCCGGAATCCGGGTTTCAGACCAAACCATAAGGAACAGATTAAGAAAGAGAATATTCGTCCAAAAAGGCCCGTTAAAAAAACACGCTTAACAAATGGGCATAAGGCAGCAAGACGTACGTATGCTGAAAACCATGGTGATTGGAACCTGAACCAGTGGGAGTCTGTGCCCTTCTCGGACGAATCCAGGTATCGTCTTACACGTTGTGATGGTCGATTGAGGGTGTGGGGACGGCCAGGAGAAAGATTTTCTGCAGAGGCTGTACAGCAAATTGATAGATTCGGAGGAGGTTCCATAATGGTGTGGGCCGGAGTTATGTACAACAAACGTACGGACCTTGTACTTGTTCCCCAGCGACTGAATGCTGTCCGGTATATCGAGCACGTTCTGGAAGAGCATGTAGTACCTGCTGCCATTGGAGTAGGCCCTGGACTTCTGTTTATGCAGGATAATGCCAGGGCACATTCTGCGGCTGTCACCAGGGATTTCCTGAGGAGGAATGAAGTTGAGGTAATGGAGTGGCCAGCGGTCACTCCAGACCTCAACCCTATTGAACACTTGTGGGATATTCTAGACAGGAAGGTCAGGAACCGACATCAAGCTCCACAAACTCTGCAGCGACTTGGTGATGCTCTGAAGGAGGAATGGGAGTATATCCCGCAAGAGGAAATCCAGAATCTTATTGGGAGCATGCCACGAAGGTGCCAAACTGTCATCGAATGTCGTGGAGGCCATACACGATACTAACTCTATATAACGAGTGTTTAACTTTGAAAAATAAGCACAAGATTCAATTGCTTACATAGCGGAATTATTTGAAAAGTTAATTGTCAGCGTTATTCATTTGTTTTTACTGACATGGGCAATAAATAAATACATAAATAACCACAAATAATGTACTTTATTAATTTCATGTTTGTACCTTTATCCAATGAAAAAATATTTGCATATTTCATAGTGTTCCTCTAATTGTTTTGAGCAGTTATTAAAACAATATTTTCTTCGCTTTTGATATACTTTACTGATTCTAAACCCGGATACAACCACAACTGGTTATATCACCCCCGCATCTTTTTATATACGCGAGGGTAGTAATAATCTGGAATCTCAGTCGAGACACTTCTCAGGTCGAAGATTCGAGAATCGGCTTTTCCAGAATTGAGGTACAGATACACGAGGGAAATTCTCCGAGGGCTTTCTGATTCGGTAGTCGTCAGCTCACGAATGTTTACACGTGACTCTCGCCGTGAAATTCAAAAGTCCGCCTAACAATGCGTCATAATATATATATATATATATATATATATATATACATATACATATACACACACACCACACACACGTATTTATTTCTTCACTCCTATTAACTCAATGGAGAATAGCATGTTTTGTCTTAACTGTTCGTGTTTTCTCGAAAATGGCTCTGATATTCAGGTAAACACACTTAAGGAGATTTTCCTTATGTTTGTATGATCAGAAAGTAGACTAAGTACATTATATACAGATTAAAATAAATCATCTCCTGACAGGTCGTTCCCTCTAAAGCGTAAGATATGTAAATTGTCTATAAGGGGAAAACTTTCAACTAAACTAAAGGGAAAGAGAGAAAAAATAAAATATAAAATAAAGTAGGAAAGAAAATAATTAGAGTCACAATTCTATATTTTGTTTTTAAATTACCCCTCTTTTTAACATTTATTTGGACGACATGATAAGATCATGGAAGCAAATGACGATTGGGGGAATTACCTTAGGAAATATATAATAAAAACAGTAGCTTTTGCTGATGACCAGATTTTAATAGCAAAAATAGAAGAGGAACTACAAAGAATGCTATATAAACTAAATGAAATATAAAAAAATACAACATGGAAATATCCTCACAAAAATAAAAAAACAATGAACTTCAAGGGCGCTCATCCAGTTCGGACAAAGATAATATTAGAAAATAAACCAATAGAACAAGTGGTAAGATATAACTTCCTAGGTTGCGAAATATCATACACAGCAGAAACAGATATAAATAACAAACTAAATAAGTTCAATTATATAACAGGAACACTAAAAAGAACTTTGAAAAATAAAGCCAGGAAAGACTCTATAATGAAATTATACAAGACAATGGCAGTGCCTATTATTATTTATGGATCTGAAA
Organism: Diploptera punctata; assembly: GCA_030220185.1. Classification (NCBI taxonomy): domain Eukaryota; kingdom Metazoa; phylum Arthropoda; class Insecta; order Blattodea; family Blaberidae; genus Diploptera; species Diploptera punctata. The sequence goes on along the minus strand of JASPKZ010003847.1, from coordinate 3,928,565 downwards.
CATGGACAGTGACAACACAACAATCAACCAGAATACAAGCTGCTGAAATGAGATTCCTCAGACCATTAGCAGGATATCAAAGAACAGACAAAAAACATAACACAGAAATAAAACAACAACTAAAAGTAGAAGAATTAAATACAACAATAGAAAAATACAGAACAAACTGGAAAGAACACTTGGCAAGGATGACTGAGAATAGAATACCAAAAGCAGCATACAGATATTCACCACGAGGAAGAAGAAGTTTGGGAGGACCAAAGAAAAGATGGAAAGAGCAGCAATTTGGAGCCTGAACATGCTAGTAAATAAGCCTAAACCGTGAAGAAGAAGAAGAAGAAGAAGAAATTACGAGCTACTCCTTGTCCTTATTTTGCAGTCAACTCCCTTCAATTGTAACGCTCCTTGACCGCGCACTTCCCTTTTTAGTATTGAGTGCAGACAGACAAAGTTGTTAATATTGGAGCATGTCACTGGTAGTTATGTTTTAGTGTAGTGTAGGAAGTCAGAGCTTACCGTAGTTAGTGCGATGTTTGTAATTGGATTAGTTATCGAATGTGCTGCCGGAAGGGAGGCGTACGTAATAGACCATTAGCTGTTGGAATCACTGCAAATTACCCAAGATACACCTGACTGGCGTGCGGTCTAGCAGATACACATTTTTCCCTTCCTTTTCTTTCCACTTTACCATTCAAAGAATTATTTGCCACATCAATTTAAAAAATGTTTTACATAAGAAAAATATCGATATAAAATTAATAAATTTACCGCTGTAGTATTTCCACTCATAAATCAACAATCAATTTGGGATGCAAATCTTGTCCAATTAAAACCACGGATATCAGTAGAAGTGAAAACAAGATAATAGACATGTTTAAATTGATCCCGACACATGTTTCACCCTTGGACAGGGCATCAATATGGTGGTATCACATCGAAGTAAAAACTATACTAAAAAGAGAAACTAGACTACAGTAGACTTGGAGTTGGAAGAACAGTGCCTGCCTTTTTAGTACCCTTACTGATTGTCCCCTGGCCCGTCGAGTTTGCATTCAGTTCGCCAGGTGGAATAAACGAGCAAGACTCGAGGCCTGCCCCTTCCGGCTGCCATAGAGTCTTCCCCAACAAGTTAAAAATTGACTTAGGCTTTCACGGCCGGAGTTATTATGATGATTGTGTAGAAGATTTCCGGACTGTTGGCCGTGGTCTTGAGGCTTGTAGTTCCCCGACGTTTTGCCAGAGACAACCCTTGAGGATGCCGGACGCAGTCTCTGGCGAAACGTCAGGGAACTTCAAGCCTCAAGACCACGGCCAACAGCCCGGAAATATTCTACAAGATCATCATAAGTTAAAAATTGTTTAAAATAACCAGCTAGGCCTTTCGGAACTAGCTCCATTTTCAAATTACTCAATAGAACAGTTTTGAAAATTGAACTAGTTACCGAAAGGCCTAAATTGTTATTTTAAACAGCTTTTAATTTGTTGAGGACAACTGCCATCATAGGTACAATTTTCACTATTTCCCAAATTGGTCTTCCGGTCTGATTGGCCGTGTTCAAGTTTTATTCAAACTCTACATTTCATCTATTGCTGCAATATATATCCTCGGGAGATACTGCGTGCCTTCATTGAATTCATCTACTGACTGCAGACTGGCTGAGCGTTAGATAAGACTAGACTAACTATTGGAAGAGAAGGACCATCCTCATGTTCACATACACGCCAAATTATCTCCGCCCGGCCAGCCAAGCGAGCTCTCGGTTCGACCCGTGCGCCCACTCGGCAGCCGAGAAGAATTGACATGCAGGGAACCTCCACTCTTCCGGCTGCATTAGGGACTTATATGTCCTCTTCAGTCCTTTTGGTATAATAGTCGACGATTGAGTGTTTATTAGCTGCCGATCGTAACTAGCCGCAGATCAGAAAGCAAAGGGCCAGTGGTCGGATATTATCAAGCCTTAAATGTTGGCCATCGCTTATGGACTTGATTTGGTGTTCCAGATATTGTACTAGGTCGCCAAGAGAAAGACCCCAACCGCCACTGCCGCCGCCAATCCCCCGAAGGACTACAGTCGACCAAATCAGAAACGGCTCCCTTCAGGTTTAACTGATCTGTTGCGGGATTTAGAATTTTGAAAAAAAATAGGACAGTCATAATTTACTAGGGGACCACTCCGACATTTGTCTTAATGCTAAGGGAAACCACCGAAAACCTTAGCAGAGTGGCTTGAATTTAGTGATATAATAAAATAATTTGGAAGAAATTTTTAATATAAATAAATTAAAGTCGAAATGATCAGTTTCTTCGGCTCTACAACGAATTAGCCAGTGGAATCACCTTTTATAGGCGTGTTAGAACACTTCCCTTCTTGATCAAAAGTTGTCATACATTCTACTAAGTAGGTGTGCTTTTTGTAATCTAGTTCAATCGATATGACTATTGAATCTGGATCGGATGATATTTCCTTAACTAGTTTCTCTACTACTTCATTCGTAATTAGACTATTTTTTTAGAGGGGGAGGTTTGAACCGACCTACTTTTTTTAACGGATCCATGGCTGTCTGAGTGCCTATGGTCACGTATTTGGGTTCAGGTGAGATGTCGAACTCGCCTAAGGCCTCTATTTGCGAGGCTTTCTCTTTCCGAGCCTTTCTGGGCCCGGTACGTCTCTTTTTTCTCTGCTTAGTGCTATTTGCAGCACTTGGGTTTGGGTTCTGGACGATCTCAGAGGGAAGGGCGACTGGCTCTATCAGGTCTGAGTTATTGGGTTGGAAACAGTTTCCCTATTTATAGGCGGCTTCCCGTTTGTGGCGTTCTCCAGGCGGTCCGTTTCGTATGAGCTATTTTCTGATTGGCTGCCCCTGACAACAATACAAGGTTGCAGAAACACAACAAAAACTGCAGTTAAAACAAATAGAAAATCGACCTTAGCGGAACATTTGATTAAAAAACAAATAACATGTTATAAAATTCGATGAAACCCATGTTTTCGACATAACACTACATTATCATAGAATGCTGTATATAGAGGCTATTGAAATTTACAAACATAAAAATTAATTTAATAAAAACAAGAAAGTATGAAAATCAACCAAATTTGGAGTCCGGATCTACTAAACACAAAGGTCAATCCTATAAATTCTGCTTCTGTTTCCAGCGCCCAGTCAGCCTTCAGCCGACAGTTGAGGAGTTCACAGAAGGCACGCAGAATCTCCTGAAGATGACTGTCGCTACAGTAGATGAATCTTCCAGTGTAAATAAAACTGGACCACAGACAGTCAGCCCGGAAACCAACTTAGACACCGGCCGTGAAATTCTACAATTCTACACAATTTATATTGTTTTAAATATTATAGGACTGGACAAGTATATTGACTATAAATTACCTGCAGGAACCAACTGAAAGATGCAGGGATCAACTTGTCGTCCTATAGAATTCCGACCCCAACAAGTGAGAGTTCCATAGTCTCGTTCTGACTTTGGTGTGTAATAGAGGTCACTGGTGCTGCCATTTCCTGTGCCGAAGCGAGCCTGTTCCACTTCGAAACTCTCTCCGCTGTTGTTGAACTGCCACACGAAGCTAACATCGGTGGGATCTGCCGTGACATGGCATCGAACTCTTAGCACTTCGGACAGTGAAGCGCCAACGACAGTTACTTCTTCATTCATACACACTGGAGCGTCTGAAACAAACAACCACATAGCACTGGAGACTCGTTCAAATTAAACAAATCAATGAAAACATGGCACCATGCCACCAATATAAATTCAAATAAAAAAAGGAAAAACACAGAATTTATTATTTCAGTATATGAATAATTACCTGAGAGAAATTATATTGATTTTTTTCAAACAAATGTGAAAACTTCCTTAAAATAAAGCGAAGTTTATCTCAAAGTAGGCCCAATCTAAAATCAGTATATCGCACCTTGGGAAGAAGACGGCCACAAGTTCAAAAAGTTAGTTCATAGTTATAAACAATTAAAGTTTTAAAAAAGGTATAGACTAGTACATACTGTATTTGATATGTACACCAATTTATTGTCTCAATTTTCTTGCACGTGACTTGTTGTCTTAAAGAAATACATTTTTAACCATTTTTTCTACCTGATAGTAGTCTGAACTCAATTTATGACATTTTTACACTTGTGGCCCTCTTCTTCCCAAGGTGCGATATTAGCATTGTAAACTGTGCAATGGCCATTACTTAGAAAACATACCCAACTTATCATTAAACCCCGCTAACAAAGAAGTGAACGCTAAATGAATCTGGTATACTAATTTGCCCATTTTCTCGATCGTACTTGCCCAACTAACAATACCTCACCCATTTTCTGATCCTAACTTGCTAATCTAACACCAACTTGCTCATTATGGAACCATAATTTGCCCACTAATGTAGGTGGACTCCTGTGATAGAATTTCCTTATATATGAGTAAACATATTAGCATTTTGCTCTAGCGGAACATGTGTTATCACATTAACCATCACGACGTTAAAAGTCGCTTGCCTCCGATCGAATAATCTTTGGTTGCACGGAGGCATATAATTGCCGTAAACGTTTTTTAAATATGTCAATACATGTTTTCCGCCGCGTTAGCTAAAATGGCAGCTCTTCTGATTGCAGAAGATAGAACTTGGTTCGATATATCTTCGAGTTGGAAATTTTAACAGTAGAATTATGCTCGAGACATGGGTGTTCCCATAATGGTAAGTTTCATTACCTTATTAATTATATGTGCTTATTTACCCATAGATGTTTTGAGTGATATGTGGTTAGTAGTTCGACTAGAGGAGACACCCAGTAAGAAACGAGATATTACTTGAATGGAAGAAGGTAGATGAATTTTTTCTTACAAGGGAAGTGTCAACAATTGCACGCCAAAACGAACCTTGAAATTTCTCCCAGGAAAGCGTTGTGATGTACCTAAGGCCGTGTCCAAAACCTTATGTAATTTGTAACTGCAAGACACAGAAATCGAATCCAGAATCCAGCAATGGCATACCTCTATGGATAGTAGATCGACTCCCCACATAACTTAAGATCGGGGGAAAGCACGGACGGCAGATAGTGAAGGTTATCCAATACATCTAGTGAGGAGTTACATTACTTCCCTGTAGTATAATGAGTCATTTGGCGCTGGATTTTAACGGCTTGTAGTTAAAACCAGAAGATAAATAAATAAATATATATATATATTTTTTTTGACATGGGCTTGGTACATCACAACGCTTGTCTGGGAGAAATTTGAAGGTAGGTTTCAACATGCGATGGTTGACAGTTTTCATGTTAGAGGCCTTTGTACGAGTATTCGGGCTTGAGTTTTTTTATGAGCCTGAAAATCATCAAACTCGGGATTCTCAGCTTGAAATCCCTCCCGGAGTAGTAGTTTATTGGATTTTGCTACCCTATAAAATCCATCGACCTCTGCCGGGCTTGAATCCATGATCATCGGAACCAGATGTGTTAGGATTTTTAATCCAATCGCTTTACTAGAGAATTGTAGGTGTGGTAGCTTCCCGTTGCTTTCCACACCGGTGAAGGATGATGATGATGATGATAATGAGCGGTTCATTGTGGCGACTACCAAGCTCGTTGCACACATGCAAATCATGTACACTCGCTCTATCTTATTCTTACAGTTACACAGTGAAGTTTCATTATTTTCAATTGGACATTATCTGGAAATCAGTGAATGTTGGGTTGTATAAATGTGAGTCATAAAACATTAAATTACTGTATTGACGTAGACTTTCACGGCCGGAGTTTTTATGATGATCTTGAAGAAGATTTTCGGGCTGTTGGTCGTGGTCGTAAGGCTTGTAGTTCCCCGAAGTTTCGCCAGAGACAACCCTTGAGGATGCCAGACGCAGTCTCTGGCGATTCGTCGGGGAACTACAAGCCTCACGACTACGACCTATAGCCCGAAAATCTTCTTCAAGATCATCATTAAATTACTATTGATTTTTCCTCGGTAGACATGGGAGATTTAAACGCTTAATTCGAACTTGTTGTACCTGCAGTATAACGATACGTTACCGGATAATGGTTCCTATTGTAAACATTATTTACCCAGTCCTCTCTACAACTCCTGAAAGTATATCATGCAAATTTCCGAACACACTATATTATAGATCGACAAATAATAAAAATAAGAATAATATGATTAATAATATTATTATTTTTAAGAATGATAATAATAATAATATAATAATAATAATAATAATAATAATAATAATAATAATGTTAATGGCGGCTCCGTGGCTCAAGCGGTTAGACGCTCGCCTGGGTCCCGATATCGAGTCACGGTCACCCCATGTGGGTTTCGTGATGGACGAAACGGAGCTTAGGCAGGATTTTTCTCGTGGTTTTCTTCCGATTTCCCCTTCCAGAATTTACTTCCGCCATTTCTCCATACTCATCTCATCCATTTCGTTTCATATTGTTGATCTGCCCCTGTGATGGTGCGTCAGGTAACCTTGTCATTCACAAACCTCTATATAATGGGCTTCATCTCATCCCTGACCAGACCCTGAGTTGGAAAATTATTTAATAATAATGATAATAATAATGATAATAATAATAATAATAATTGTCATAAAAATAATCTTAATACTCAGTGTGATGGCAATTCGAAAGATGAGATAAAAGTTTTCACCGTATATCAGGCATACGCACGAAAGTACCTGGAATAATATGTCTCTTAGATTAAAATATCTGTAGATTCAAAATATCCACACAATAAAAGGCCAAAACATCAAAATTGTATTTAATGGATTGAATTTAGGGCAGAAGATATATAGCATCCTGCTGGAGTTCGGAATTCCTTAAAAGTTAGTTAGACTTATACGAATGTGTCTAAATGGCAGAACGACTAGAATGCCGGTAGGCAAAAAGTATTTGGATGATTCTAAAATTCACAATGGGTTGAAGCAAGGAGATATTCTATCTCCTCTACTATTCAATTTTGTACTAGAGCACACCATCAAATCTCTAAAGGATGAAAAAGACCTACAATTCAATCGTATTAATAAGCTGTTAGTTTATGCTGATGATGTAGTACTATTGGCCGATAGCGAAGAAATACTAAGGGCCATCACGCATACAAAATTGAGTAACTATAAGGAATTGGGACTGAAAGTAAATACTGTTTTAATAAAACTAAATATATGATCACACGTAGAAATACATTATATAATGGAAATGGACAGCTAATGACTAATGAGGAAAATATTCAAGAAGTGGCTTAATTCAAATACCTAAGAAAAATAGTCACAAATATGAATGAGATGCATAGAGAAATTACACATAGGCTCATTTCTGGAAATGCATGCTATTATAAATGCAACTCCTTTAAAAAAAACGTTAAACTGAAAATATATAAAATTGTTATTCTACCAGTTATATTATATGGGTGCGAAACGAGGACTTTTACTTTAAGGGAGGGAAGGAGATTACGAGTATTTGAGAATAAAGTTCTTATAGTGTAAAAGGACTAAATTGGCATGATTTCTGCTATCCTTGTCTGGAGAATTGTTCTTCCACCCTTCGCAAAACACAATGGGCTACCCTTGTAAAATTACTTAGGAATGCTAGAAAAACTCCACCCCCCCCCACTTCCGTCCCAGTCACTTTTGTGTCAGGTAATTTTTGTCAGTGGCGACTGGATCAGAGTGCTCTGTTAAAAGTGACTGCAGAAAATTGGAGAAGAGCGTGTGAACACACTGAAAAGATTGAAGAGTCATATTGGCAGGCAGATGGTTTAATGGAAGAAATTAGTGATCGGTTTGAAATAAATTTAGACGATACCGACGACGATGAAAATGAAAATGAAGACATAGAAACTTGCCAGGAAGAATCTTTAGAAGAAGGGAATGCCACCACCGATCTATGTTCACTGCAGGGAGTGTCTGCTCTACCTCTGTCACCGTGAAGAGATATGTGTATGAGTGAGAAAGAAGACGGTGAGTACTCTCTTTCTAAAATATTCTAGACACTTTAGCCCTCATGGACTATAGGAACATTTTGGACCAAAAGGAGATGAATAGACAGGCGAATGGAGAAGACTACATAACAGTGAACGGCATCTTTATAGGATTCCAGATATAATAAGGAGAGTAAAGTCTCGTTGACTGCGATGGGCAAGGCATATGGCATAAATGGGGAATGATATCGGTACATGGAAGCTACTTGTAGGAAAACCAGAGGGAAAACACCCAGTTGGTAGACCGAGATGAGGTGGGAGAATAACATTAACCATGATTTGAGAGGAAGTAGATTAAACAGGGAATGAATGAAAAAACATTAGCTTGGGATAGAGATATATGGAGAGCTTATGTCCGCACAGCCATGAACATACGGGTTGGATAGTGACAGTGAGTTAGTTTGGTTGAATGTAACATTAACGTGGGTCAGCTCTAAACAAATAATTCAGGAACAAAGTACGTTATGCAAATTTTAACGCATGGTCACAACAAACGAAATACCCTATCGATTCTAAATTTAATGGTTGTTTAATTTGAAGTAGGAACGATATAAGAGCTGTTATCACAGCAGAGATAAGCATCGTTTTGCTCTACAGTTTATTTGGTCGTTGGTAGCGTGCAAGCTGAACGGTTTCTCCCACCGAAATATCGACAATACGTAATCTCTCATCATTTTCACATTAGCTGTTTTATACTTTCAGACAAAGTTTTGTTAGGTAGACAAATATAAAAAAAAAACTTCTGGTAGACACTCAAGGTTGTAGACTCCTTAAAGAGCTATCCTTTTTAAATATTTTATAGTTGATATATGCTTCCAAAGGTTATGTACACTTACGTAGAAACAAATAATGGGTCGAGACCTGTTTTTGAAAATAAACATTTTTCTCGCAGTATTTACAATCACTATTTAACTCATACCACAAACGCTAGTCAATGACCAATCACGTTTCAATGAATTTTGTTTTACAACCAATGACAGTCGTGTTTCACCTCGCTCTTTATCGATTTCTCTTTATCAGCTCCTGCTTTTGTGATAAAGAAAGCTCCTCCTTTTTAATGTTCTGAACAGGTCAAAGCATTATTTTTCTCCAACAAATACATTGAATATAGCTAATAATGAAAAGATTCCTTGATTTTACCGAGTTGTTTACCAAAAAATAAATGAATAACCCGTAACGTTGATTATACGTGAGGAAAACGTTGATTATGATATATAGTTTGATGTGTTTCATTATTTCTCCACTTGGGTGCACTCTTACAATATTGCGATCTTATTTGGCAATAAGTAATATGATCAACCAGCAGTGAATGAATATAACCTCGCATTTCTGATTTGTTTTCAAACATCGCCGTTTACATTAAATATATAAATATTTTAAAATAACTATAGTTACGCCGTTTACATTAAATATATAAATATTTTAAAATAACTATAGTTAAACAATGATTTCTGAGTAAACAGCTTAATTTTATTCGTTAAATAGTCCTAACAAATGCCACTTTTGATTTCCAAATGATCGATACATTAATTCCTCACTTCGTGTGTCGTGAATTTATCGATAATTTGGAAATCACTCGTGGCATTACTTACGAAAAAAAAATTGCGCGATAGTGTGTTTTGTCGTACTTACGGCAATTGTGACCATGACTGAATGTTCAACTTCCTACTTTCGGGGTTGCCAACCTAAATAACTCTACTGTAATAAAATAACTAGACTGTAATATTATATAATACAAACACATGTGTGGCAAGTGAAACCATTGCTATCTATGTATACTACATACAATGTATATACAAAAAATATCCAAAAGATAGTGTTAATATACATTATATGAAACAAATCACTGCATTTTAAATGAACTGAACTTTATTTGAAGCAATATAAAACATTAAATACGTACATGCCGCCATTTTACAACTAATTGGTCTCACTGCCTGCTGTTGTTTCAACTAGTAAACATTGCCCACACTGTTAACGTTAGTCACAGTGACAAATAGGAAATACACAATGGTGTATGTAGTTAAATATCATAGAAAAATATAGCCTATTGAAATAATCGTTAGAGAAAATGTAAAAATCATTGTAAATGGTGGAAAATAATTTGAAAAATGAAATCCTGAGAATAAAATTTGACAGGAATTTATGGAGGAATTAAAAAAGTTGCGTCACAGGTTGTAAAGTTTTGCCCGACATTCTTCAATCCAACTTTAGTTTCCTACTAGATATCCCCTCGATGCGATATATTATTATAGCTAACTATGGTGGTTGTCCGTTTATATAAGAGCGGGTGCCGCGCGACAAAGCTTGGCATTGGTTAACACGCGGAATTATGACAGTGGCTGTAGTCGGCATCTTTGAATTTAATTGTATATAACAGCTGCAAGGAGACAAAGCGAGACGCTGGACAACCATCATAGTGAGGCTATAATAAGTACATGTCACTCGCTGACATCTATGGGGAAATATGCATAATTAAATTAGTCCGGTTAAGAAACTTCTCGCTGGAGAGGACCAATGTCCCGTACTGGGTAGTACGGGATCAATCTTTGTCATATATTAAAGCACATTAACATCAGAAAACACTGGATAATACGTACATTTTCAGGAAAATAACAAAATTAGCCAAGACGCTTAACATATTAACATAAAAATCGTATACAAACCTGGAAACAAACTAAACACAATAAATAATAGCATAGACGAAAAAGTTAAGAAACTCCTCCTAGGGAGAAGCCACGTCGCCACATGGGACGTATGGGGTATGTACACACAAAGTATTGTAACAAATTTAACATATGAAGAACCAGCAGAAGCTTTAATATTAGATTAAAAAAAAAATTGAAACTTGACATTTGCAGAAGGCAAATCAAGTTACGCGAAACTTACAGTAAAGTAAGGATATTATATGCAGGATACAGACAACACAAAGATTCAAACCCAGATAAATACACATACTGCAAGAATTAGAAATTTTAAATGAAGTTGAACAACAGATTTTAAACAAGAACGCACCCAGTACACATAACCCTATCTTTAACATCATCAGAAACCAGTTAGTGCTGGATAATAGCTGGAGAGTAATGTACAACTTTCTGTTGATGATGGGACTGGTCTCGAAAGGCCTACAAGATCTTAATCATTTAAACAGTTTACGACTCTGAATAAACGGTACATAATTTTATATTTTTACATCCTGGGGATTCTTTACAACATGTGCATGAGCAAACAAACACGAAGCTGTTTACTGTAAGGAATCGCGGGATGCAGCCAACATATACACTATATTTAAATAACCTAACGCAATCGAAGTACTCTTTCCTGTGAAATAATGCAACAGCCAAAAATAAGTAGTAAGTTCTGAATTTCTGAAGTACATACTCTATGTTGGCTGCACTAGAACAGCCTTTGTTGATGTATAGAATATTCGTTAAATAAATATGGCAGCCACGTCTTCATGCTACGAATGTAGTTAAATATCATAGAAAGATATATTGAAATAATCGTTAGAAACATTTAAAAATCAATGTAAATGGAGGGAGATTATTTTAAAAATGAATAAAATTTGACAGGAGTTTAAGATGGAATTAAAAAAGTCGCGTCTCAGGTTTATAGAATAGCCCATAATTTTCATATACGAAAATTTACCATGATTTTTTAAAACAGGCATTGTTTCTGTTCACGAATTATTTTCATAAAATAGAACAGATTGTAATTGGGAAAAAAAATCTGGTAGAAAAATAGCATGACAGGTAGATGTATGGTCTTGGCAAAGCCTTATCATCCAATTTATCAACGTCTGTCAGTTGATAACGACTATTTCTAATTAAGGATTAGAAGTTATGTTTCGTGCTCGATGAAGCACGATTTATGATATATTTTTCTTGGTGCTATATTTGTCATTATAAGGAGAAAAGATTAAAATCTTATCACTACCTGATGTTTTTAAACACTTCGGGGAAAATTAAACTCTTACCGTACAAACTTCTACACCGATAATGAAATTTAAATATAAATATATAATACCAAATACAATATTAAGGAAATCAACTGTGGTGTCACGCAACCATGCTAATTCTCATCAAGAATTTTCCTATATATTTAATGGGCGACATTGTAAATAATTGAAAGAATGGGCTAAATTTTACAACTGTGTTTCCTTCATAAACTCAAATTTTACTCTTAGGGTTTCATTCTTCAAATTATTTCCCACCATTTATAATGATTTTTACATTTTTCTAACGATTATTTCGATATATTTTTCTACGATATTTAACTACATAGGTAGCATGAAGAAGTGGCAGCTATATTGATTTTAACGAATATTCTATGCAACGACAAAGACATGTTCCAGAGCAGCTAACATACAGTGTGTACTAATTAACTGCACACACATACTTCAAAATTTCAGAACTTACTATTTATTTTTGGGGCGTTGCATTTTTCTCAGATTAGAGTGCTTTAATTGCGTTAGGTTAGCTTTTAGGAAGGTCTTTCACAGGTTAGAGTACTTAAATTGCATTAGGTTAGCATTTAGGTTCGTTAAATAGCGTATATATGTTGGCTGCATTCTTGCGATTGTATAGTAAAAATTGCTTCGCGTTTGTCGGCGCATGCGCTTGGTGTATGATTGGAACTTGGAAAACATTTTCGCGTCACGTGTTCTAAAGTATTTCTAAAGAATATTTTAAAAACTCATTTTAAAATAAATAACACTGTTGTTAATGTATTATTTGTGATGTTTCGTAGGGAAACTCAGTAGGCCTACATACAATCAAAATAAAATGAAAGTATTCTCAAAAAAATCAGCGAAAACTGATACTTACAAGGGAAGGGGAAACTATTGCATGCCGAAACCTATCTGAAATTTCACCCAGATAATCGTGGTGATACATCAAAGCCGTGTCCAAAAAGTTTTCTTCCGTTTTTAACTGCAAGGCACTAAACTCCAGCACCAAATTTCTCATTTAAGTTACAGGGAGTAATAATATAACTACTGTCTTCATGAAATGGATAACCCAGACAACCTGCCCAACACTGCGTTCCGTCACAAACCACAACACTTTACTCGTACAGTAAGTCCTTCTGCTTCTCACAGTGGGTTGTCATTGCTGGATTCTTGCTTCGAATTCTGTTTTTGCTGTTAAAAACGGGAGATAATTTTTTGAACACGGCCTTGATACATCACAACGCTTCTCTGGGAGAAATTTCAAGGTAGTTTTCAGCATATAATGGTTGATAGTTCTCTCGTTAGAAATGAGGGTTTAACTGAAACTATAAATTTAAATAATCGCTCTAGCAGCCGCCATGTTTGCTTCATCCCAATGTCTCAGTATAAAATACAATTTAATTAACCCTTGAAGAGGTAATATATCCTATAAGATACATCAGTTCACTTTATTTAACTTTAAAAATATAACAGAAAGAATAATCAGTAAAAATTATTTAAATTTGTATGAAATTTTAAAACAATATTCAAAATGCAATTACTTTACGTTCATTACGTTTCTTTTTATCTCTACATTCCGATAAGTTAAAAAAGTTAGAATAAGAAAGTGACATTCTCAGTTTAACAAAAGAAAAATGTATTCCGAAAACCAGCAAAATCGGACCACAAATTCGATTTACAGAGGAATTCGCTTAGATTACGTAATTCCTGTATGACGTATTTTATTATTATTATTATTATTATTATTATTATTATTATTATTATTATTATTCCTAACTCAAACAATAAAACTTTATACAACTTACATTTTATATTTGATCAATTACACTGGTCAACATGATTTTTGTCTCATGAGTACCAATAGTTGTATTTAATGCAGTTTTTTTATCGTGTTTTCAGATATGTATTCGGAATTTCTCCATCATCGACAGTTTTTTATTTCAATTTCAATTAATGGATTTAAATACTTATTTTTAATAAACTTTTTACGTCCATTTGTCCATTGTAAAATAAAACCAAATGAGCTAACTCAAGTGGTTTCAGCTATAGAAAAGATATATCAAGGCAAATGAAATCCTAATATGCTGGTCGATTATTGTTGGACCATCAAGAGGGATACTCCACAGGCGAAATATAGCAAAAAATCGAACTTTCTTACTTTCTAGGCGAGTCCGAATGTTCGAATAGTTGGAGTAGTTACGAATGTAGAAAATATTAAAGTGTTCGAAATGATAAATGTCTGTCTCTCGGAAACCTTGCGTGATGGAGAAACACCGATATCATATTTGAATTTAGGAGAAAAAAATATTATCAGAATCACATGAATCACCTCATTAACTGTAGTCAGAAACGCTGACTACTAGCCCATCAGGCTGGTCATAAATAAATAAATAAATAAATAAATATATATATATATATATATATATATATATATATATATATATATATATTTATTTATTTATTTATTTATTTACGAGGTTTTTTCGGCGTTTTTTCTCATCTGTAAGACAAATGTCAGGAAGCTTAGAGCCCATCGGTCCCCGAAAATCATCCGGTCATCATCATCATCTTTATCACTATCATCATCATCATCATCATCATCATCATCATCCTTCGCCGATGTGGAAAGAAACGGGAAGATACCACACGTATAATTCCCTAGTAAAGCTTCAAAGCATAGCATGGAAATGCTATGATTGCAGTGAAAGACCTGCCCTCGGGCAGAATTATTATGGAATGGAATATATATTTGGCCACCATCATTTTCGGTGTCTACTATATAGGGTCAGTCAAGATTTGTATAATGCTTCTGAAACTTTTCGTCAAAATAAACTGTATAACTTAACTTTTTCCGGAATTCCTTAAATTATACTGAAAGGTACGAAACTTAAAACAGATATTGTTAATAACTATAAATATGAAATTTTATTTATCTTAGATTTTTCTTAAGGAATGCCACGAGTCAATTTATCAAGAGAATATGGAAATCAAGAGTGGCATTTGTTAGGACTATTTAAGGAATAAAATTAAGCTGTTTACTCACAAATAATTATTTTAAATATAGTTATTTTAAAATATTTATATATTTAATGTAAACGGCGATGTTTGAAAACAAATGAGAAACGATTGGTACGCTTCATTTGCTTCTTTTGTTCATCACTGCAACCAGATCATATTATTTATTCCCAAAGGAACGCAATATTGTAAGAATGTACTCTGGTGGAGAAAAAATGAACCACATCAAACTGTATATTAATTCATTTCTGATGTCCTATAATGTAAATATAACAATTATATTTTTCTGGAATGTTATTACCTGGGTAAAAATAAATTTAAGAAAGTGCAAACAGTGGTTTCTTTTTTGGAAGTATAATCAATTGCTACAAATGTTTTTATATTAACTCCCGCATGCGCTATGTGTTGACATTCATGCACTAAATATACAATCTCTTAGCCGTATTTCTCAGAGAGACAGTCACTGCAAAATAATGCTATGACCTATTCAGAATGTTAAAAAGGAGGTGCTTCTTTCTCTATTATGATAAACATTAGTTGGTAAATTCTAGGCGAAACACGACTATGATTGGTTGTAAATAAAAAATCATTGAAATGTGATTGCTCATTGACTCCCAGTTGGGGCATGAGTTAAATAGTCATAAGTAATGCCACGAGTGATTTCCAAATTACCAATAAATTCACGACTCACGAAGTGAGGAGTGAATTTATCTAGAGAGTTTGGAAATCAAGAGTGGCATTTGTTAGGACTATTTAACGAATAAAATTAAGCCGTTTACACACAAATCATTATTTAACTATAGTTATTTTAAAATATGTATATATTTAATATAAACAGCGATGTTTGAAAACAAATGGGAAACGATTGGTACGCTTCATTTGCTTATTTTGTTCGTCACTGCAACCAGATCATATTATTTATTGCCAAAGGATCGCAATGTTGTAAGAATGCACCCTAGTGGAGACATTTATAACCAACGCAATAGGTATTAATTAATTGCTGATGTCCTATGATGTAAATATGTCAATTTTATTTTTGTGCAACGTCATTTTCTGGAAAATAATTCGATTAAGAAAGTGCAAACAGTGGTTTCTTCTTTTTGTGGTATAATCAACCGTTACAAATGTTTTTATATTATCTCTTTCTGTTGACATTCATGCACTATATATACAATCTGGTAGCCGTATTTCTTAGGGGGTAGATCACTGCAAAATAATGCTATGACCTATTCAGAATGTTAAAAAAAAGGTGCTTTCTTTATTATGATAAACTTTAGTTGGTAAATTCTAGGTGAAACACGACTGTGATTAGTTGTAAATAAAAAATCATTGAAATGTGATTGGTCATTGACTCCCATTTGGGGCATGAGTTAAATAGAAAAAATAAATGTATGTCCTGACATTTACAAACTGGTTGAATATTTACGAGCCATAATGGAAGTTCAATAATTGAATACTGAATTGAGTAATATAGGATTTTTACTGTAGCTTATGAAAGACAAATCTTTTGTGACTGGTTTTACATTTATCTCGAGACATACGGATGAGATTAGAGGCGCATTTCCCCTGACAGTGACAGTAATTTTCCATGTTATTTTCAGTCTTGAAAAATAACTCAATAACATATCTCTGATAGACTTGCTAGCTGTAAATGTCAAAGAGCAATTTTTCTGATCAAAACGATGAACTATAGCAAACAAAATCTACACAAAAGACACGGTCACACATTGATCTCCATTATCGTATGTTCCATTAAATAAATAATACTAAATATATGGTCACACATAGAAATACATTATATAATGCAAATAGAGGGTTTATGAAAATTGAGGGAAATTTTGAAGAAATGACTGAATTCAAATAGGCCTACTTAGGAACAATTGTCACAAACTGGATTAGGCTTAATTCTGGAAATTCATGCTATTTTATGCATTATAGGAACTATTAATGTCCTAATTTCTCTAAAAAATATTAAACTGGAAATGTATAAAACCCTTATTTTCCAGTTCTATCGGATATGAATTATGGATTCTTACTTTAAGGTTGTATGTAGTAAGGGATAAACTTGGGTAAATTTCTGGACAAAACGCGGAAAATAAGAACAACATTCATTCATGAATAAATAAATATGTTAACAAATTGCAATACATTAATTCTTAATAATTTACATAGCCAAGTTAATGTATAATGCCATTGTATTGTTATGTAATTGTAATATTATTGTGTTTTCTTTATATAATTGTAATATTATTGTTTTCTTTTTGTTTTTTCTTTATACTATTACCAAATATTACTTTATTGTAACGGACTGTGAACAGCATGTACGGCTTACTGCCCGTGCGACCCATATTTGTAAATAATATTGTATATATCTTACTTGTAGTCTAATAAAGTCCTGTTACTACTACTACAATTAATACTAAACTATTTTGACTCTTTGTACACTGATCAATAAGATGCTATTTTTCTCAAAATGAAAAAAAAACTAATGTCACTATGCCACATACCCTTTAATTAAGCCTCGTAGATGGGCAGGACATGTGGCACGAATGGGGAATAAAAGTGTAGCATGGAAACTATTTGTAGGAAAACAAGATGGAAAACGCCCAGTTGGTAGGCTAAGAATGAGGTGGGAGAATAACATTAACCATGATTTGAAGGAATTAGATAATACAGAGGAAGGCTGTAAAACATTAGCTTATCACAGAGATGCATTGGAATGCTTTTGTCCGCGGAGCTGGGAACGTAAGGGTTCGATAGAGCCAGTGAGTTTGTTAGTTAATAGTAAACCTGCATTATTATTACATAACCATTTCAGTACTTCATACGTATTCACGAATGAAATATCTTAAAAATACTTTCTTTGAAATATTAAATGAGTTGCTAGTTGTAAAATCTAAGTCGTGCTTCTAGAGCAGGGAACCCAACATTTGCATACGCCCCCCCCCTACATGTAAATTCACACGTGAAACGTAACAATTTCATATGTTTGAAGTCGAAAAATGTGGTTGTACTTTTTCTTCTCCGGGATAAGTTCTATCTTTCGCAATCTGTTCCTGTGCAAATCTTCAATATATTCCAATATATTCAAAAGCAGAAGCTAGTATTCAAAACATGCTGGGTATAAGTTGGAAAAATTGATAAACGCCCGCTCATCCAACACGTTCCAATTTGTGATGTACGGAAGAAAAAAAAAAAAGAGAAAATAGGATGAAGAAAAAATAAGATAAAATTGGAGTAAAGGAAAAATCAATTCGTTGTGAGGACAAGAAAGAAGAGGAAGTGAAGATAGAGGAAAAGACCGCCTGAAAGTGACGTGGCGATGACAAATGCGAAACGACGGGAGGTTGCAGCATGGCCTCCTTTATTCTTCCTTCCTCTCGCAGACCTGTCTCATTCCAGCAGGAAATGCTCACATCTTTTGTCATCACTTTTAGTTCAACGCACATTTTTCATTAAGAAACTATATCTTCATTTGTTCTGATTGCAAATAGCCAACAGGTTAAAATTCGTATTTCCAAAATCAAGACTATCATTTAACTTTTCAAAATTCAAATTCAATTTTTCCTCCCTTCATATAATGAAGCTTTTAGATGTTTCTCATGGTTTCCTACACAGAATTCTTGTCTCTTTGCCATATTTCACTCAATTACACTGGTCAATATGATTTTTGTCTCATGAGTACCAATAGTCGTACTTAATGAAGTTTTTTATCGTATTTTCAAATATGTATTCGGAATTTCTCCATCACCCACAGTTTTTTTATCCCAATTTCAATTAATGGATTTAAATAATTTTTTAATAAACATTTTTTTTTCGTCCATTTGTCCATTGTAAAATTAAACCAAATGAGCTAACTCAAATGATTTCAGCTACGGATAAGAGATATCAAGACAAATGGAATCCTAATATGCTGGCCGATTATTGTTGGACCATCAAGAGGGATGCCCCACAGGCGAAATATAGCAGAAAATCGGCACTTCTTACTTTCTAGGTAAGTCCGAGTGTTCGAATATAGTGTAGTTACGAATGTAATAATCCACAATTATTGATAAATGTAAACTAGATATATTCCAAATTAAATTCTAACCCCTTAAAAATAAAACTTTAAAATAACTAATTCTAAATTGCATTAATAATTAATACCTTCCACTGCACAATTTATTCAATAACCTTCAAGATTATATTAGAAAAATTAAGGTGTTTGAAATTATAGATTCCCGTCTCTCGGAAACCTTGCGTGATGGAGAAAAACCGATATCATATTTGAATTCAGGAGAAAACATACTATTAGAATCACATATGTTTCTTTCTGAGACAAAAAAAAAAGTTTATTTTTTTGTTACTCTGAACGACCTAAATGTGTTTTTTATCATTTTTAAATCCCATTAGTGATCAGTAGTCAGGATATTTATGTACTAAAAGGTAATATTGCAACGTAGTATAATGAGAAGTTAGACTTCTATCTTTTATCATGGATTCGCACACAAACAGTTCAATCCTATATAATATCTGTATTGAAATCTTATATTTCATTACATAAAAAGGCAGACTCTATAATTCTTCCCAGTTAAGTTCCAGTTTGTAATGTAAACAAACTGCGTTTTCATTGGTAAAATAGTTGTTTACCTTTAAGCGTGTGACAAAAAGTAGTTTCTTTCTCTAGCATCTGAAATAAATAAAATAAAAATAATAAAAATGTATATTTTCTAGCACATGCCTATATAAGTTATATGGGATTACCTTAAAATATATAATTACAATTTTAATATATTACATAAATAAGCATTTCATTGTTTAATTGTTACGAATTTCAGTTGTTTCAAATGACTGATTCTCCTATACAAAATACATACATTGAAACATAAAAAAGAAACACCTTTAAAAAAGTAGCGAAATAAATTATTTTCAATGTTTTTCAAGCATCTAGTGAAAAATATCCTACATTAGCCATTGAGGATGAGGTGAAAATAACAGCGGAATTTACAGACAAGTCAGCATGGCGCATATATTCTGTTCATAGAACTAATCAAACTGTAAATAAAGGATATTTATTGAATTATGGAAAAAGTATAGGTATAATGTATAATTAAGGACTTTATTAAACTAAAAGTAAGATACATACAATGTTATTTACAAATATGGATCGCACGGGCAGTAAGACGTACTGCTGTTGACAGTCCGTTACAATAAGTTATGTTTGGTAATAATATACTTAAAAAAGTTAGAAGTAGAGTTAGACAAAAGAAAAATTGACATTGCCATTATTTCGGAAACAAAAAAGAAGAACAAAGGATCAGAAGAATTAGGAAAATATGTAATGATTTATTCTGGAGTTCCAGCAGAGAACTGGGCATCATCAGGAGTCGCAATTTTAATAAGGAAAAATTTGCAACACAACATTTTATATTACCAATGGATTTCCCCAAAAATTGTAACAGTTAAACCAACAAGAATGGAAAAATCATCTGAGAAGAATGGCAAGAAATAGACTTCCAAAATTGGCATTCCAATATACCCCAACTGGACATAGGGATCAAGGAAGACCAAAACATCGGTGGAAAGATCAAGACCATCTTCGCTAGGTTTACCGTACAGGCCACATGGCCTAAAACGAATTTGTTCATGATGATGATGATGATACTTAAAAAAATAAAACAAAATAATATTACTTACTTACACACTGGCACTATCGAACCCGTAGTTTCATGACCGCGCGGACATAAGCTCTCCATACATCCCTATCCTGAGCTAATGCTTTCCAATCATTCCCTGTATAATCTACTTCCCTCAAATCATAGTTAATGTTATTCTCCCACCTCATTCTTGGTCTACCAACTGGGCGTTTTCCCACTGGCTTTCCTACAAGAAGCTTCCATGCAAGTCTTTCATTCCCCATACGTGCAACATGTCCTGCCCATCGCAGTCTACGAGACTTAATTGTTCTTATTATATCTGGCTTCCTATAAAGACCATGTAGTTCATTGTTATGTAGTCTTCTCCATTCACCTGTCTGTTCATCTCTCTTTGGTACAAATATTTTCCTAAGAACCATAATAATATTACAATTAGATATCAATACAATTACATTCTACTTTAACTTAGTTATGTAGAATTATTAAGAATTAATGGTATTGCAATTTAACATATTTATTTATTCCTGAATAAGTGGTGGTCTTATTTTCCGCATTTTGATGGAAAAAGTGTAAACGTGTGATTAGGTACGCCTATATACAGAGTTCCCACAAATGCTCTTTCGGGTTTCGAACACATGTAACGTGAGTTTAAATAAACTTACAAACATGAAACTAGTACTAACAAACTCAAAAGGTTTTTTGTTATAGTATCACAGCTGGCAAGAATGACATATACTTACATACAACATTGCGTATTATTAAAGTGAGAAAATGGCTGGTATAGAGGATAGGCAATCGTTTTGTGTTCTCGATTATCATGTTCATCAATCTGTAATTGTTGTTCATAGACATTTTCGAACAACATTTGGTGAAGATCCACCCAGTGGTCTTACAATTCCTCTATACACAACCAAGTCAGTGCTTCAACAAGTGTCAACAATTACGGACCTAATGCATTCTGCTCATGTCACTGGTGATCATGATTTTTGTCTCATGAGTACCAATAGTTGTACTTAATGCAGTTTTTTATGTGTTTTCAAATATGTATTCGGAATTTCTCCATCACTCACAGTTTTTTATTTCAATTTCAACTAATGGATTTAAATAATTATTTTTTAGTAAACGTTTTTTCGTCCATTTGTCCATTGTAATATTAAACCAAACGATCTAACACAGGAGATTTCAGCTATGGAAAAGAGATATCAAGGCAAATGGAATCCTAATATGCTGCCGATTATTGTTGGACCAACAAGAGGGATGCTCCACAGGCGAAATAGCAAAAAATCGTCATTTCTTACTTTCTAGGTGAGTCTGAATGTTTGAATATTGTGTAGTTACGAATGTAGAAAATATTAATGTGTTTTAAATGATAAACGCCTGTCTCTCGGAAACCTTGCACGATCGACAAAAAACCGGTATCATATTTGAATTCAGGAGCAAAAATACTATCAGAATCACATATTTGTCTTTCTGAGATAAACAAAAGTTTCTTTTTTGTTGCTCAGTGTTATTGGAAGCTGTAGTAGTTTTACAGGTTAGGGATGTTTGGAGTGCTAATGTTCGCGCTGCCATGAACCTAACATTTTTATAGTCCCAATGAGTTAGTTGATTAGTTAAGGGAGGAAATTATACAGGGAATAATTGGAAAACATCTAAGGATAGAGATGTATGGATAGCTTATATCCGCAGGGCAAGAACCTCCTAATTGGGTAGTGCCAGTGAGTTAGTTAAGCACATCCTATACCAATGTGAACATGTACGGATGTAGAGAGATATACATGAGTGAAAGTTATAAAAATATATAATGAAGTTGTCGCTGATTTAATTGACATTTAAAGTACTGGTCAGTATGTAAATGGGGGGAAAAGTTATTAATTCTTCCAGAGCGGATTCAATGGAATTCATGTGTAAATTTGTATATTTGATTTGAAATCTGTTAAAATAAAATGAACGATATATTTTAACATCGAGTTAATCTATACTGTTTCAGTTCATACAGAAATCGTATACATATTTATGATTATGCAGATCGTACTTTCGAAAAAAAATAATAGTAATAAGGGGTGATATTTGTGGAGAAGAGTAGCAACACGCAGGAAGTGCGTAAACAAACGAATTGCACATTAAGTTAATTATATGACACTCTTTAAAGCATGATTTTAATATTGTTAAATATATAGTTAAAGTTAATAAATCATTTTGTATTTTAAAAATATTTTTATTCACGAATATGAACTCATCATCATCATCATAGTCCATTCACGAATTTAGGCCATTTGTTGACCTGTTTCGGCATCAAGAGAAACATCATCCAGAAGTCTTTTGAGTGGACGTCCTGGTCTTCTTCTTCCTCCAGGTTGATATCTTATCATTTGTTTGGGTATCCTGTGATCTTCCATTCGATGAATATGTTGCATCCATCTTGACTTATAATAAGAAATGTTGTTTCTAAAGGTTCCATGTGTAATTTTTCTAAGATGTCATCAAAAGCGTGTGGTGCTCTATATAATCATCATCATCATCATCATCATCATCATCATCATCATCATCATCGTCCTTTCAAGTATTAGGCCCAGTGGCCCGTTACGGTCTCCCGCCATCTCCGAAAAGGTCGACCCACAGATCTTCTGCCTCGAGGAATGTAGTGAAGAATTTGTTTTGGTATTCTGTGACGATCCATGCGCTGAATATGGGCTAGCCAGTTGTTTCTATATTCTTTGAGGTATACAGATATAGGTATGATGTTTAACTCTCTGGCTATTGTTGAATTTCTTTGGTGGTCTAGAAGGCTATAATCTGCAGTTCGTCGCAGAAATTTCATCTCCGTGGCTGTAATATGACGATCATCCTGAGTTGGTGCTCTATATCAATGGATATATTTGCTAATAAACAGATATTGATAAACGTAAAGTCTCTAAGAAGAAAACATAAAAACTGTAAAAAGCTCCCCATGCTTTTGATGGTAAAATTGTTTTTTT